>CM038678.1:46365058-46944962 GCA_021605205.1 Aegilops longissima | reverse complement strand
TTGTTTTCAGAAAGTCAAGCATAATGATTTTGAATAATTGTTTCTCTTGGGAGCTCATGATTGGGGCATGAATATAACATTGATTTAAGCCTCCCCCAAGCTTGAGCGATGCTTTCTCCTTCGCGAGGCCAAAAATTATATATATAATTGCGATCACGATGAACAATATGCATAGGGTAATACTTTTGATGAAATTCCAATTTCAATCTTCTATAGTTCCATGATCTCGTATCCTCACATAGCCTATACCATGTCAATGCGTCTCCCTTCAAAGATAAAGGGAAGACCTTCTTCTTAGCAACATCATCGGGTATACCTGCAAGCTTAAATAATCCACAAACTTCATCCACATATTTAAGTGCTCATCAGGATGCTTTGTTCCATCTCCTGTAAAAGGATTAGCTAGCAGTTTTTCCATCATACCCGAAGGAAATTCAAAAAGAGTTTCATTTTCAATAGGTTCATTAGGTTGAGGAGCAACTCTTTGCTCTACTGGACGGGGTGAAGATACCCCGAACAAGCCCCTAAGAGGATTACTTTCCGTAGTAACAAGTGACAGTAAATTTCAGCACACTATATAAAATTTTCCTTACCAAATTCCACCTACCAAAGGCACTTCACTCCCCGGCAACGGCGCCAGAAAAGAGTCTTGATGACCCACAAGTATAGGGGATCTATCGTAGTCCTTCCGATAAGTAAGAGTGTCGAACCCAACGAGGAGCAGAAGGAAATGATAAGCACTTTTTAGCAAGGTATTCTCTGCAAGTACTGAAATAAGTGGTAACAGATAGTTTTGTGATAGGATAATTTGTAACGAGCAACAAGTAACAAAAGTAAATAAAGTGCAGCAAGGTGGCCCAATCCTTTTTGTATCAAAGGACAAGCTTGGACAAACTCTTATAATAGGAAAAGCGCTCCCGAGGACACATGGGAATATCGTCAAGCTAGTTTTCATCACGTTCATATGATTCGCGTTCGGTACTTTGATAATTTGATATGTGGGTGGACCGGTGCTTGGGTGTTGTTCTTACTTGAACAAACATCCTACTTGTGATTAACCTCTATTGCAAGCATCCGCAACTACAACAAAAGTACTAAGGTAAACCTAACCATAGCATGAAACATATGGATCCAAATCAGCCCTTACGAAACAACGATAAACTAGGGTTTAAGCTTCATCACTCTAGCAACCCATCATCTACTTATTACTTCCCAATGCCTTCCTCTAGGCCCAAATAATGGTGAAGTGTTATGTAGGCGACGTTCACATAACACCACTAGTGGCTAGACAACATACATCTCATCAAAATATCGAACGAATACCAAATTCACATGACTACTAATAGCAAGACTTCTCCCATGTTCTCAGGAACAAACTTAACTACTCACAAAGCATATTCATGTTCATAATCAGAGGGGTATTAATATGCATAAAGGATCTGAACATATGATCTTCCACCAAATAAACCAACTAGCATCAACTACAAGGAGTAATCGACACTACTAGCAACCTACTAGTACCAATCCCGGACTTAGAGCCAAGAATTGGATACAAGAGATGAACTAGGGATTTGAGAGGAGATGGTGCTGGTGAAGATGTTGATGGAGATTTCCCTCTCCCGATGAGAGGAGCGTTGGTGATGATGATGGCGATGATTTACCCCTCCGGAAAAGTGTCCCAGCAGAACAGCTCTGCCGAAGCCCTAGATTGGTTCCGCAAGGTTCCGCCTGGTGGCGGAGTTTCGTCCCGAAAGGTTGCTTCTGATTTTTCTCTCGATGAAAGACCTCATATAGTAGAAGATGGGCATCGGAGGGCCACCAGGGGGCCCACGAGGTAGGGGGCGCGCCCTAGGAGGGGGGCACGCCCCCCACCCTCGTGGACAGGGTTAGGGCCCCCTGGCCTTCATCTTTGGCGAGGATTTTTTATTATTTATTGTAAGATATTCCGTGGAGTTTCAGGACTTTTGGAGTTGTGCAGAATAGGTATCTAATATTTGCTCCTTTTCCAGCCCAGAATTCCAGCTGCCGGCATTCTCCGTCCTTATGTAAACCTTGTAAAATAAGAGAGAATAGGCATAAGTATTGTGACATAACGTGTAATAATAGCCCATAATGCAATAAATATCGATATAAAAGCATGATGCAAAATGGACGTATCACCCCTCTCACTTATCCCTTCGCACCCACTTCTTCTTCCTCCTCCAGAAAAAAATCTCCAGTAGCTCTCACCCCATGTTCTTGCTCATACACTCAATTTTTTGATCTTTTTGTTCAGAGCTCCGTTTCCGAAACTATTTTGGGGAATTGCTCCTTGGTTATGTGACTCCCCCATTCCTCCAATTAGTTTTTGTTCTAATGGTTTATATTTTGCATAATTAGTTTCTCTTGGTGCTACAACAAATGAGCTTGCATATTGAATTCTTTGAGTTTCAAGTAGTCTGATTGCTTGTTATAGTCTCTAGACCTCCATATGAGTAGTTGCTATCAATCTTGTTAAGTTTTGTTGATGTAATTTGGTGTCCCAAATATTTCAGAAAATTGTACGCAGACATGAATTTCTTTAGGAGAAGTTCCTCGAGGTAGAGGTCCTCTGAAACCTCCCTGGGTGAAAGCTCAACACGCCAATCATATCAGGAACCAAGGGTAAGTTCAGTGCGATAGGCCGATATGGAATCGTGTCGGTGGCCGTGCAATGAGTTCATGACAGAGATAGGCATTAAGGAAGAATTTTACCAATATATTCACAATGTCGGCCTCTCCACCTTTGTCGCGGATAAGCCACAACAGTTCTACAACCTTATTCGTACATTCACTCGGAATTTTATGTACCACCCGCACACATTTAGAGTTTCATTTCGCCTCTATGAGAGCTCCTATACCATGTCTCTAGATGAATTTTGTGATGCATGCAAAATTCCACGTTGGGGCTCGGTAGAGGTACCACAACCAGCTGAGTATGCATTTTTCCTCACTAGTCTTTGCAATGGCGAAGATAGGAGAGTTACGCAAGCTAGGATTAGTAGTATTCATTTTCCCTCTATCCGGCACTTTGCACTTTTCAATGGGAAATGCATAGTTGGCAAGCAAGAGTGTAGTGCTCTTTGTGCCCCTGATTTAAGTCTTATTCATACAACTATAACTGGTGCTCAAAATTATAATCTTGGGGCTATTGTTGCACGTAGGCTTCAGCGTAATGCGAGTGGTGGTGATTTATATGGAGGAATTTATGCCTCATGCTTGGCTGCACGGTTCGGGGTAGTGCACAAATTCAACGACCCCCTCATACCTTACAAATATTTGAATGTCGAAGCAATGAAGGAACATAAGTTTTTGACAAGTGCTAAGCCACCTTATGAGTATAAAATATTTTTTAACAAACGGAACCCCTTGTATGTTGTTCTGCCTGCTCCTATTCTTTTTTATTTTCAGCAGAAAAAAAGATATTTTCCAACAGAGAGCGAGGTGAACGAGTATAATGCAGCTGTCGAGGCCACACGACAGGCCGAGGAGGCAGCTTGGAATGCCTCTACGAGCTATCATTTCGATCATTGTCCATTACAGCCATGGCCATAGACCAAGCTAGGCAAAAGCCTAAGCTTGGGGGAGTACGTGTTCCTCACCGACATTATATTCATGTTCACACATTTCATTCCAGTTGTCGGTGTTCACACTTTTTCATTATACCATCCATGCTAGTTTTATTTTTCTCGCTTTCTTCTTCCGTGTCTGAAAAACTTTAGAAAACCCAAAAATATTTCTCGCTTTTTTTGGTTTTTCTTTCTAGCTTAAATTATCATTCCTTTGTAGTATTTAAATAAAACCCAAAAAGATTTCTCGTTTCTTCGTTTGCTTGTTGGGAGCTTTCCCGTATAAATAGTTTTCTTGTTTTTTGATTTTCTTCCTTGTTATTTTTGTTTTCTTCAGAAAAACGAAAAACTCCAAAAATATTTTAGTGTGTTTATCTGAAATTCTTTTCTTTTGTTGAGTCGTTGCAAGGAGAAGATCATGATGAAAATGTTGAGTGGCTCTCATATGAATTATTGTTTATCTAACAAAGAGCCCATTTTGCCTTGTCTTCTCCTTTGAATAAAATGCTTGCATATTCCAGCTTAGTCCACAACACTCTTGCACTATTATTATTTCCATATCATTCGGTTGTGCAAGTGAAATGCAATAATGACGATAATTGTATGAATTGACTATGGCAACGAAAAGTGGGTAGGAACTCAACTGTTTTTGTCTTTGTAAATGTGTTTAACTCAGTATCCATGATTCAGCATGTCATGATTAAACATGTTTGTGATGACCCTTAGAGATTATAATTTCTCATGCCATGCTTAAGTAGTTAGGATTGGATAATGATTTATCTTGAGTGTCAACATGCATTAAAATGATTGTGATGTAGTATGATGATATGGTATCCTCCTTTGAATGTTTCAAGTGGCTTAACGTGGCACATCTTCACGCATGTAGTTGATTCAAAACCAACATAGCCTCGATGATATTTATGTTTGTGGTGTCTATATCGAACTCATGCTAGTATACAATGATGATTATTTATGGTGCATGTTTATGACCGTATTCGCTCTCTAGCTGGTCGCTTCCCAATCTAAAATTTGCTAGCCTTCACCTGTACTAAGTGGGAATATTGCTTGTACATCCGAAACCCTTAAACCAGTTATTCCAGATGAGTCCACTATATCTACCTATACACGGTATTACCCTGCCGTTCCAAGTAAATTTGCATGTGCCAACTATAAATTCAAATGAACATCTGTTTTGTGTGCCCGTACCGCTCATGGAGCGACAGGGGGTGGTCAATATCTTCCATGCTAAGTGTGTTATTCTCACGAGGAGTGTTTATTCACTTGTCATTGCACGAGAGAATGGTGGTAATAGGGATGCCCAGTCCCGAACTATTAAAATGCTAAAACATCAAAACTGCAGAAATGCAAGAATAATGAAAAAGCAAATCTCTCACGGAAGGACAAAATCCTAATGAAGGGGAGTACTTCAACGGAAAGAAGCACTATCTTAATGAAGGGGAGTATAATTTATTTTCTGTTTGGGAACCACCTATAATGTGTTTAGTATGAAAGATATTGAATACTCTTGGTCGTGACATTGACAGGAAAAGCATGCCTCCCAAAATTAAATATATCTTTGTTTTAAACTATGAGATCTGGAACCTCTACAAATCAATGCTCCCCTCTATGAATGGCCTCTCTATTTATTTTTATGTTGAGTCATCACCTTCTCATATAAGTACCAGACCTGAGAGTATTATTGTCATTCCCATGCATTGTAAATAGTTGATGTTGTGTGTTAGCATGACTGGATCTCTTCTACCATGAATTACAATGTTTAGTCACTCCTTGAACCTTGAAGGTGCTATGCATTTATGTTTTGCGGTCTCAGAAAGGGCTAGCGAGATACCACTATTGTCATATTGTATCATGATTGTTTTGACAAATTGTTGGCATTGGAGATATCTTATTATTGCTCGCTAGTTGATTATGCCATTGATATGAGTGAATGGAGTTTCTAAGAGTTATCATGAGTGTGGTTAGTTATGATCATTGTTGAAACACATGGTTGCTATTTAAGCATACATATAGAAACAAGAACAAAAGAGTTTCCATATGGACCCCGCTACCACGGGAGGGTAGGACAAAAGATGTCAGGCAAGTTCTTATCGCAAGCACGTATGACTATACACAGAATACATGCCTATATTACATTGATGAATTGGAGCTAGTTCTGTGTCGCCCTAGGTTATAACTGTTACATGATAAATGTCATCCACCATATGTCACTGATCCAATGCCTACGAGTTTTTCCTATATTGATCTCTGCTAAGTTACTACTGTTGGTGTTGCTGTTACAATTGCTACAAAATCACTGCTGTCACTGTTACTACTGCTATCAAACCATCATATTACTGTGCTACTGATCACTCTGTTGCAGATATTAAGTTTCCAGGTGTTGTTGAATTGACAACTCAACTGCTAATACTTGCAAATATTCTTTGGCTCCCATTGTGTCGAATCAATAAATTTTGGCTAAATACTCTACCCTCGAAAACTGTTGCGATCCCCTATACTTGTGGGTTATCAAGACATATCGACCCCTATGATTACACGAATGACATTCAAGTAATCCTTTGGTTATCATGTGATGTTCCCTTTGCTTTGCGATAGTTTACAAAACTCGGGGTGCATCGGTATCCTCCTGAGTCATCACCATTCTCACTATACCATTGCCCTCGTTACCGGTTTTGTTCTTCTTTCTCGTTGAAGTGTTTCGGCATCCCCGTGATGTAGGCACCTATGTATGGCCACATGATGATGGATGTCGTCACACCGAGAGGGCCCTAAGAATATCTTTTCATCGTCGGAGGAGCAAATCCCACTCGAGCTATCCAGTCCCTTGTCAAACTTTCCGATAGACCGGTAAGTTGTCATTATGATCACTGTGTTACAGATGAAGTTTGAGCAATCCCAAAGTCCAACGTACGGTAGGAAGTGACTGTGATACTCTCATGTTCTGAGAAACTAAAACACATGCTAACACTTTGTGTTATAATAATTGATTTCAGACGATATTATCTCAAAATATAACAAACAAGTTTTGGATCGATTATATATGATCGTTCTTTTAATGTCATATTCTCAAGATTGTTTTACTATAGTTACACTTAACGATATCCTAAGATCCGGAAAACATGATCATCAACAATACTTGAGCTAGTCTTAGAGGCAAGACTTAGAACCTATTCTTTACCGTTTATCTCCACAAGTGCATGTGAGTTTTCCACTGAATCACATATTCCAGGATAATAGCAGTTATAGCATGAAATATAAACTATTAATTATGAAAATGAAAATATAATAATACAATACTATTGCCTCTAGGGCATATTTCCAACACTAAAGCCATGTCATATTGACACAACTCAATTGTCCTACTTATCATAACATACACGCGACAGCTAACGGAAGACATTAAGGTCACAAAGACCGAACCAAAGGCAATAACTTCAATGGATAACCGTTTACTGCTAGGTAAGAGATGTACCCCTTAAGATCCAACACCTGTCACCTGGAGGTCTATCAGATCGCACAACTACCTATCAACTCCATGTGTGGACTGGGGAGTTAGATGTCTCTAAATACGCCAATAAATCAGACATCTCCAATCACTAAATTACTGTAAAGGTAAATAATAACACAAAGAGGACTGAGGGAGTCCTGGATTAGGGGGTATCCGGACAGCCGGACTATATCCTTGGGCCGGACTATTGGACTATGAAGATACAAGATTGAAGACTTCGTCTCGTGTCCGGATGGGACTCTCCTTGGCGTGGAAGGCAAGCTTGGCGATACGGATATGTAGATCTCCTCCCCTGTACTCTATGTAACCCTAGCCCCCTCCTGTGTCTATATAAACCAGAGGGTTTAGTCCGTAGGACAACAACAATCATATCATAGGCTAGCTTCTAGGGTTTAGCCTCTACGATCTCGTGGTAGATCAACTTTTGTACTACTCATATCATCAAGATCAATCAAGCAGGAAGTGGGGTATTACCTCCATCGGGAGGGCCCGAACCTGGGTAAACATCGTGTCCTCTGCCTCCTGTTACCATCCGCCTTAGACACACAATTCGGGACCCCCTACCCGAGATCCGCCGGTTTTGACACCGACATTGGTGCTTTCATTGAGAGTTCCACTATGCCGTCACCGTAAAGCTGGATGGCTCCTCCGATCATCGGTAACAATGCGGTCCAGGGTGAGGTTTTCCTCCCCGGACGGATCTTCATATTCGGCGGCCGCGCTGCGAGCAACTTCGCAGCCATCTGGAGCAGATCGAGAGCTACGCCCCTGGCCACCAGGTCAGGTTTGGAAACTTGAATTACACTGCGGATATCCACGGAGACTCAATCTTCGACGAATTCAAGCCCATGCCAGGTGTGCCGCATGATCACGACGAGCATGATGTAGCTCTGCCATCAGACAGTGTTCGGGAAATCATGCCAGCAAGCACTCCGGCCTTCAATCCGGAACAAGCTGCGCCATCCGAGGACGGGCGGATAGACCCCGCCTTGGAGGCCGCACCCTCAGTGGCGATAGAGCCGAATACTGACCTTACCCCTCACGAGAACCGTGATGCCAAACCGCTGGACTCGTCTCCGGCCACGGACTCCGAACCGCCTGCGCCCATGCCTATCGAATCCGATTGGGCGCCGATTATGGAGTTCTCCTCCACGGATATCTTTCAGCACTCGCCCTTCGGCGATGTACTAAACTCATTAAAGTCTCTCTCCCTGTCAGGAGAACCTTGGCCGAACTATGTCCGGCTAGAATGGGATGCGGATGACGAAATTCACTCCCCACCCACCACCCACTTAGTACCCACTGTCGATGATTTAACCGACGTGCTCGACTTCGACTCCGAAGACATCGATGGTATGGACAACGATGCAGGAGACGAACAGGAACCACCGCTAACAGGGCGCTGGACCGCCACTTCATCACATGATATATACATGGTGGATACACCCAAAGAAAATGATGACGAGGGACGGAAGGATGCAGCGAAAGATAGCTCCCTCGAGAAGCAATCAAAGCGGCACCATAGGCGCCGCTCCAAATCCCGCCTCGGCAAAAACAGCGATAACAGCGCAAGAAAAAACAATACCCCAGTCGACTCCGGAGGAAACAACGACCAAATAGACCCAGCGATAGAGCAGGGTGAGCCAGCGGACGACAAGCAAAGTACGGAGCCGCTGACCGAACACGGCGACGCCGAGCGTCAAGCTAATCAACCCGTCTCCGGAGAGCAGAACAGTCCGGATGATGATGAACACATCATCTCAGAAAGGCAGCTGGAGCAAGAGAACCTCCATAGAAGGCTTATCGCCACTACGAGGAGTCTGGATAAGCAGAAGCAAAGGCTCAAGGCCGCACAAAACACACTCAACAGTAGATGGAACAAAGTGCTCGATACGGCAGAAAAGTATGGTGGCAGTCGCCACACGAAGAGCTACCCAAAGCGAAAGCTGCTGCCTGAATACAACAATGAGGCCTTAGAGCCCCCACAACCAAAAAATAAAACTGCCGACCGGTCGGGTCGACGACCTCGTGGCCGCGATAGAGCAGCCAACGAGGCCGCACATAAGTCAGTACATGACCCACGCGAGGACTCGCATCAAAGGACCGGCGCAACCAGATCCATCTATGGATCAAGGAAACGCGCTCCAGCAATCAACCAAACCCAAATATCACAACCGTCCGAACGCCATGGTGCAGCTAAATACAGGGGTGCCACACACCCCCTATGTTTCACCAACGAGGTACTAGACCATGAATTTCCAGAAGGATTCAAACCAGTGAACATAGAGGCGTACGACGGGACAACAGACCGAAGTGCGGATTGAGACTTTATCCTCCATATTCATATGGCTCGTGGAGACGATCTCCATGCCATCAAATACTTGCACCTCAAGCTCAAAGGACCAGCTCAGCACTGGCTAAAAAGCCTCCCCGAAAACTCCATCGGAAGTTGGGAGGAGCTCGAGGATGCTTTTCGGGCTAATTTTCAAGGGACTTATGCCCGACCTCCGGACACAGACAATTTGAGTCATATAATTCAACAGCCCGGAGAGTCAGCCTGAAAGCTTTGGAACATGTTTCTCACTAAGAAGAACCAAATTGTCGACTGTCCAGACGCCGAAGCCTTAGCAGCTTTCAAGCACAGCGTCCGAGACGAATGGCTTGCCAGACACCTCGGCCAAGAAAAACCAAGAACAATGGCAGCCCTAACAAGCCTTATGACCCGCTTTTGCGCGGGCGAGGACAGCTGGTTAGCCCGAAGTAGCACCAGCGACCCAAGCACATCCGAAGTTAGGGATGGCAATGGAAAACCATGACGCAGTAAAAACAAGCGCCAGAACAAAGAAGACAACCCAGATAACACGGTGGTAAACGCCGGATTCAGGGGCTCTCGACCGGGTCAGCGGAAAAATCCCTTTAAAGGCAACAGAGATGGACCGACCAGCCTAAACAAGATTCTAGACATACTATGTCAGATCCACGGCACCCCCGATAAACCTGCAAATCACACCCATAGAGAATGCTAGGTCTTCAAGCAGGCCGGCAAGCTAAATGTCGAACACAAGGGGGAGGACACACCGAGCGAAGACGAGGATGAGCCTCGGCAGCAAGGCACTGGGGGACAGAAAAATTCCACCGAAGTCAAGGCGATGGCGTGATCCATGTGACAAAGAGGAGAAACAAATATGCACTCTGAAATACACAAGCCATAGAGCCCGTCACCCCTGAGTTCTACACCTGTCCGGCCTGCTCGGTCACTTTTGACCGCAGGGATCACCTAATAAGTATCCGGCATGAAGGATCAGCCGCCTTGGTGCTGGACCCAATAATAATAGGATACCATCTCACACGAGTCCTTATGGATGGCGGCAGTAGTCTAAATCTGATATATCAGGACACCATCCGCAAAATGGGGGTAAACTCAACAAAAATCAGCCACAGTAATAATACCTTCAAGGGAGTAGTACCAGGCACAGAGGCTCGCTGCACGGGCTCTCTAGTACTAGAGGTTGTGTTCGGCTCGCCCGACAACTTCCAAAGCGAAAAGTTAACCTTCGACATTGCTCCATTCCTAAGTGGCTATCAAGCACTACTCGGACGAGCGGCTTTCACTCGTTTTAATGCAATACCGCATTACGCTTTTATTAAGCTTAAAATGCCCGGTCCGCGTGGCATCATCACAGTACATGGAAATGTTGGCGCTCCTTCTGACGAAGAAGAACGTCGGCTGCTTTAACAGCGAACACTAGATAGCCTCACCACGAGCAGATGACTGGTCGTTAAGACCACGGACACGGTTAGGCGAGTCCGGCTAATCATTGGATAGAGATTGGTTTGATGGTTATACCCTTGTAGACGGTACGAGGGCTTCTCGGTGATAGTTCGCTCAACTTTACCCATTTTAACTTTTAAATGGTTTATTTATAATAGCCAATTTTTTGCATGACAACTTTCAACTAAGTTCCTATCTTTTACAGATGACAATCGTACTACACCCGTCCGAGGATCACGGCTGCGGAGACACAAAGCGTACGCAGCGAGGACCCGTTCAAAGGTTTCTCTTTAGATTAAGACCCTGCGTACACCTTTTTTACTGTCTTTTGTTGTTCACATCCTTCGGATTCTCAATACAACCGAGAAGGATGCTGACGTTCTTGGCATGTGGCCACGTCAGAATATTTCTCATACCCGGACACTAGGGGCTCATTATCCAAGGGCATCATTTAGCCCGGTAGATATCTCAAAGACCGAATACCTTAGGGAGTGTTCGGCGTCGCGAGTTTGGCCTTATATGCATCAGCTCCAAGTCATGTCTTTGGACAAATGTTGGGTTTGCCCGGCTCCTGTGTTTTGCTACCTTACGTTCTGCTCTATTGGCTAAGGCAGCACCAGGAGAACTACTGCGATTGTGCCCTGGTTCGGCGGATGAGCACCTCGATGAAAAGCCGGCCGATCTGTCATGATAAAGCGCGAGACTGGTCAACCACTCGATGACCTAACGGAATCTTCGGGATTCCTCCGCATTAACGAAGGGCGGTTTCCCGGCCAGGCATGTACGCGCCCCGTATTCGGATGAGCGCGGAGCCACTAGGGGCTATATAGTAGCCCTGCTGTCAAACTCCTATGGCTAAGTGGAAGTGTTAAAGCAATATAGTCTGGTTGCCTCGTTCGCTGTGCTAATCACCTCCTTAATGGACCAAGACGTTGGATCAAGTGTGAACACGTGTCTTCTGTGAACAGCCCCGCATTATACGCGTGGGAGCTGAAGCCGACGACTGCAAACTTTCAGGTTATATACATATATACATAAACGGCCGCACATGAGGCATCATCATACTTTCAGGCAAAAGTATAAAAATAGGCTTCACAATTCAGTAAAACATTGTTTTTCAATGGGAATACATGTCACTAGAACATAATATTCTTCGAGCACTGAGCTTCTATTGAATGAGCGCCTTCAAGGACTTCATCAAAGTAGTGCTCGGCAGTTACTCGGCTAACAGCCGAACTCGGGGTTGCAATTGCGGTGGCTTCCATCTCCGCCTAGTATGTCTTGACACGGGCAAGTGCCATCCGCGCACCCTCGATGCACGCCGACCTCTTCATAGCATCGATGCGCGGCACAGTACCAAGGAATTGCTGCACCAAACTAAAATAACTATTCGGCCTTGGCCCTTCCGGCCATAGATAATCCACAACAGACCTCATGGCGAGCCCAGACAACCTATGGAGCTCGGCCCATTCGGCCATCCGCTCATTCAAAGGAAGCGGACACGCTGGAACGTTAAGTTGTGACCAGAACAGCTTCTCCACTTCGCGATCTTTTTGATCTTTGAAGTATTCGGCCGCATCAACGGCTGCTACCTCTTGAGCACTGCGTTGGATTTCCCCGAAGAGGAGAGGATGATGCAGAAAAGTAGCGTAAGTATTTCCCTCAGTTTTTGAGAACCAAGGTATCAATCCAGTAGGAGGCTACGCACAAGTCCCTCGTACCTGCACAAAACAATAGCTCCTCGCAACCAACGCGATTAGGGTTTGTCAATCCCTTCACGGTCACTTACGAGAGTGAGATCTGATAGAGATGATAAATAATACTTTTGGTATTTTTGATATAGAAATGCAAAGTGAAAATTAAAAGGCAAAGTAAAAACAAAGCAAGTATTAAAGTGATGCTACATGTCTATCCTTAATTACAGCATGCAACGGCCTTCATTTAATCTTCTTATCTCAATGGTCGCATGCACACATAAGTCTGCTACTTTTGGGCGTTAATTATGCCCTTGTCAATGTGTAAATCTCTAAATGTACAGTCTTTCACGGACGTAGGGAGTAGGTTGAGCACTTGAGCGTGAGCTGTGTGTGTTGCGTCGTGTGTTGTGTGCCGCATGGGTGCGTGAGTGTTGCATGCGTCCATGTGTACGTGTGAGTGTTGCATGTTGCATGCATGCATGCATGCATGGGGCTTACTCCCTGCCATTGACATGTTCATATTTGAAGCTTCCTCTGTTCCCTCCATATGGTGATACTCCCTCTGTTCCCAAATAGTACGGAGTAAAAGCCTCCCTCTGTTCCCAAATACGGAGTATTTGTCTTTCTACAGATTTCAACAAGTGACTAGATGCGGAGCAAAATGAGTGAAGTGGCGTAGAGGCATAGGGATCTTGTAGAGAGGAAGTCCTCGCGATCCATTATTCCCCATCTCGGTCGAGAGAACTATTCAACTAGTCTTCGTGGTGAAGTGACAATACACGCTGCAGCAGATGGGACACGTAATTAATAAGCTGAACCAGCGTGTTGTTGTTACTAAATCAGCCTTACCCAAGATCTGCCATCATGTTTGCCAAGAGACACGCTTCAAAATACGCCACGCACCTCTGTCCTCCATTAAGCGACATATGGGCCCTCTTTGGTAGACCCACATGTCATCGGTGTAACTATTTACACTCAAGGACGGTATATCCTGGTAGTAGTACTAGTAGAATTGAGATTTAATGCACTTTCTTCCCGTCTTACACTCTTCTTCCTCCTCTTCTTCTTCCTCCTCTCTTCCCCATCGTCGGCCGCACACCATTTACCCCCGCTCACTGCTCGCCCGCCCGCGCCATCTTCCTTGGTAGCTCACGCGTACCATATCCCCCCGCTCACTGCTCGGCCACACGAGGAGAAGCTTCTTCGCCGCTTCCGCCAATCCACTTCCCGCTGGCTCGCGAGCACCGAAAACCCCAATGGCAGAACCGGCTGACACGCAGAGCCGCGATTGGAATTCCCTCCCTGATGTTCTCTTGGAGCAGATCTGTAGTCATATGGACCTAGTCAGCACCGTCCGTCTGGCCGCATGCTCGGTGTCTTTGTACCGTCTACTCGTCTGCAACCAACCGGCTCTTTTCAAGACACCCTGCTTGCTGATGCCCGATCCTCGCAGGTGGCCCAGACACCGACTTGAAGATTCTATGGAGGTTGCCGTGGTGCCCCTCGACATGCTACCACTACCCATCCACTTGTCCTTCATGCGCGGCCACTACTGGGCGGGCATGAAGGCCAACTGGATCGTCCTCATCCACCACACCGGTAGTCCGTGCCGTCTCGTGGATATCTACACCTAACGAGAGATCACCCTTCCATCGTTGGATACCGCCGACATCGAGCCTCGCGGCCCGCCGGACACTCCTGCCTACTACGCACGAGACGCGTCAAGCTTTTGGCTCGACCTTTGTTTGCAGAAAGTTCTAATCTGCGAAGTGCCCACACCATCAGAAGACTACATGGATTGAAAGCTCATTGCCTTGTTCAACATGGGATTAGTCCATCTGGAATCCGGTCGCCATACATGGTTATGGCTCATCATCAATCCTGTTGAGGCAACATTTTTGTCTGATGCTATAGTGCACGATGGCATCGTTTATGCGGTCGACGCACAGATTGGCTGCCTATACTGGTGGAATCTATCTCGTGTAATTGTTCTATCTCATCTCATCTTTACCTTATGAATACGACTGCCTGTTCATTTGTTACAAATTTAGAATGCATACCATGTCTATAACCACATCATTGCTATGTGTTCCTCTCATTTCCTAGATTTTTATGACCACACATGTTATTGTTGGAGTTGATATGAGAACAATTGGCATCTAATGATTGTTAGAATACATATTATGAGCATAACATCATGATTGCTATATGTTACTCTCGTTTACAAGATTTTTATAACAACGCATGTTATTGCTTAGAGTTGATATGAGAATAGTAGTAGTAAGTGCTATGGTAGAATATGAGTAGGCGCTGTCATAGCTGTTTTCCTCTCATTGTTACATGATGTTTGAACCATGACATGTTGCTAGAATATGAAAGCCATTGGCTTATTTTTTTAACTTGGGGTATGATTATGACCACGGCATTGCAATTTTCTGTCTATGATATGTGTCACTTTGTTATAATAATCTTAATTCCACACATACTCGAACATGATTGTTTATTTTGTCCTTTTGGTCTCCAATTTGAATTGTTGCAGAAGACGAAATCGCTGGCCTTCATGATTCGGGACACGGAATCATACCAGCCGATGGGTGGTGGTTTATTGCTCGTTCAGCTGACGACGGTCATTTGATGCTCATTCGCACGTACCAAATTGACCAAAGCATTACATCAAACCACATGCAGTACAATGTGTGGGGTGTTCGTGACATTGATGGCTATGGCTTCTTCGTGTTCGAGAAAGATCCCAGCTCCGTTGGGCCAGGCGTATTCAACTGGAGGCGGGTTTACAGCCTCGGCAACCACTCCTTGTTCCTCGGGCTCAATTATCTGATCATCCAACCAATCATCGATCATATCACCGGCGATGATTACTGTGCTATGCAACTTCCATTCGTGAGGGGGGGGGGGGGGGCTGTGTTTACACATCATACCATAGGTTTCATGAATCACCATATCCAGAGATTAAATCGACACAGCTTGTTGCCGTGTAATCTTCATGTGAAAGACATCAAGCTTCCATGCGATGGATGGCTTTTGCAAACCCGACATGCGGCGATGTGGTTCATGCCAACAGCAAATATGCACAACTTGATTCGTGCTAATATCTAGACTGAGCCATGTATTCCGCTGATGTAGCACGACACTCTTTTGTTGGATATTATGTACTGTTGTTAGTTTGAAGCACTCCTCTGGTTTGAAGGATAGATACCTTCACGGGATCAAGTGCATCCTAACTCACCTGCGTAGGATGTACTTGATAATGATGATGGAGATGTGTGCGAAGCCATATATATATATATATATATATATATATATATATATATATATATATATATATATATATATATATATATATATATATATATATATATATAGGCTTCAAGTGCGTACTTGTTAGTTAAACCTATGTATAAATTGTGACACTAAATACGACTAGTAAGTAGTACAGTAGCATTACTAGTATACGTCGGTCAAATTATTCATCATGTCCACACATTGAATTGACGTGACAACACGCTGCGCGTGAGGTGACACAAGAATCCCGGCGGCGTGTTTGGGTATTCTGGACTTCAGATTTGGAGTACCACTTATCTGTCGAAATCTTTCATCATTCACTTAAAACAGTCGATTGATCATACATTGAGTACCATATAACTAGAATTACCGATGCAAGTCGAAGAAGGATTGGCCGGTGCTGCCGGCTGGCGTCAAGTTCGATCCCACGGATCAGGAGCTGATCGAGCACCTTGAGGCCAAAGTGAGTGCTGACAGCGCGAGATTTCAGTCTCTCATCGATTTGTTCATACCAACCATCGACAGCGAGCACAACAATGCTACACCCAACCTGAGAAACTTCCTGGTAAGACACCGATCTGCCGTCTACTTGCACAAACATATTCCTTTGTTTATAGCTCTATTTTTATTTTTAGATGCAGACCTGGTGAAGCAATTACAATTTGACAATTAATAAAAAGTGAAACAAGTGACTGCAACATGCCAAAGATGTTATGAAAATGCCAACTACGTACACTAAAACCTGTATTCCACAATACTGCAGGTATCACACCGAGTGGCCTAAGGAAGCAATTCTTCCAGCGCAATTCAGGCGTTCAAAGGCACGGACGCATCGCAAGATACAATCGGAGTGCGGCATGCACGCAATGTGGCACAAGACCGGCAATACCTTGCGGTGATGGTCAACGGCCGCGACGGGCAGCTAAAAGGTTCCGGTGCTGCACACCAACAAGAACTTCGACCAGCAGAGGAACAATCGGGTGATGCACCAGTACCACCTCGGGGACCTGGAGCAAGAGAAGGAGCGGAACTGGTCCTCCGCAAGATTTTCTACCGATTTAACACTAGGGCCAGTAGTAAAAGATTATAAGTTAGTTAGGTATTGGTAGTTGTACTACCTTGTCGTCCGCAAGTTGGTATTGTTGTTAACGATCTTTTGGTATGAACTTGCATTTGCTTCCAACCATCATGCCGAGGGTCGGCATGGATATAAAGCTGAATCGTTTGTTTCGAAACGAATTTTCAGGCACCTGATTTTTATTTGATGGGTAGCATAAGCACCCGCCGTTCGAATTCCTAGTTCTCCAATTTTTTCGAAACAAGTGCATGCACTTATTATCACGATAAAAAACAATATCCGTGCTGCATCCCAGTTATCAGTCTGTACTTGCAGAATTCTCTCGCTTATTGAGCACGTATATTGTTTTTTCAGGTCGAGCAAGTTTCAACTGGGCTGCAGACTGCCCAGGGTTGGTTTTGTTTTCAACAGGCCCAGCCCATGACGGCAATGGGGCACAAAGATCCAGCAGGTATATACTGGCCTCTGGCCCGCTAGCGTTAGTTATATTTTGTCTTACAACATCCGCAGGCAGTTTTTTTACTGAATCAAACACACAACCCAGTTCTATTTTCCTCTTGAAACGCATGTCCTACATCCGTTTTCTAATCTCTACCTATAGTTTTACTAGTTCATATACACGTATCATTATATTGAAAACACATGAAATTCCCTTTTCATATTTACATCCTTATTTTTGTTGTTTTTTCCCACCCAGCGCTGATTTTTTTACCACTGGTTTTCCCTTAAACCAACTCAATTGTCCCACGTCTTATTTGCTAAAAAAACGATTTTTTTGGCAAATCAATAAGTTCTTAAAAAAATGTTTATCGTCTCAGGATTACAACAGTTCGGACTCCACCGAAATTTGCAAAATAAGGTTGAACTTTTTGACCGTGGTCCTGGGCAGAAAATGGGTTGTAATAAATTACTTAAGAATTAGCAAATGGGCTGCAAATTATAAAAAATAGCAAATATGCTTTATGTTGTCTGCCATAGATTTGGAGGCTGACTTGTGGGCCTACCAAGTTCATGCGTACACAAGGTTTCGCAAAAAAGAAACTTAATCAACAATCGACTCTACCAGCGTCAGACCGTTAGATGTCAATCTAACGGCAATCGTGCTTCTTCAGTCTCTGATCTTCCTGCCCCAGCCGCCCAAACCAGCGCCGTCGGAACCGCCTGCTCCCGCTTCCCGTGGCCGGCAGTGCTGCCGGGCAGGCCTCACGGCCCCATCATACTCGCATCCCTGGCCTGTCTATCCCTCTACTCACCCACACCTCCTATTATTTTCCGGCGACGGCAGCCGAACCAACACCGCCAGACTCTCCACGGCACAGGGCAGCCACCGCCGTGTCTTCCCGCTCCGTGTCGTTCCTTCAGAGGCCTCGCCGTCGTCCACTCGCCCTGGTGCTCTCGGCGGCGTGGTCAACGATGGCCATCCAACTGCCGTAGTGCTTCTTCAACCTCTGGTCTTCTTGCCCCACCGCCCAAAGCAGCGCCGGTCGTGCCGCATGCTCCTGCCTCCCGTGGCGGGCTGTCTTGCCCTGAGGCCTCACCGTCCCCATACTACTCCCACCGCTGGCCAGGCCATCCCTCCACTCACCCACTCCCCTTGTTATTCTGCGGCGACGGCAGCCTCACACCGCAGCCGAACCAGTGAACCCTCGTGCTCCTCTCCACGTGGGCATCCACTGCCGCGTCTTCCCCGGCTCTGCGTCGTCCCCTTCCTAGGCCTCGCCGTCGTCCACCGCCGTGGTGCTCTCGGCGCGGCGTGGTTAATGTGGTCAACGATCGACTTCCATCGGAAGAGTACTGTACATGGAGAGGCTGACAGCTGGGTCCACGGCAGCCGCAAGGAAGTGCCTCCTTATTACGCGCAAAATAATTATTCCTCCACCAAACAGCAGGGACCCACCGGACGGGGCACCAGTATTTCGTGGAAAAAATGTTCCCCCCCTGACTGCTGGGACCCACCGGACGGGCCACCGTATTTCGTGAAAAAAACGTTTGCCCCTGACTGCTGGGACCCACCGGACGGACCACCGTATTTCGCGAAAAAAACGTTCCCCCCGCTGTCAGCTCGGACCCACCAGAAGTGCCTCCTTATTACGCACAGAAAAATGAATACTCCCCGTGCTAGCTGGGACCCACCATGGTGGGAGGCTGACTTGTGGGCATACTAAGTTGACGGGGACGGAGGACTTTGTCAACTTAGTCAATATGAACGATTCTAGCTCCAGTGACCGTACGATGTCCATCCAACGGCCGTCGTGCTTCTTCAATCTCTGCTCTTCCTGCTCCAAATTAAACAAGCGCCCGGCGGGACTGCTCGCTCCTCCCTCCTGCATCGATCTGCCGCCGTGCAACCCTCACCGCCCCACCGTACTCCCATCGCTGGCCTAGCCATCCCTCTACTCACCCACACCTACTGTTATTCTCCGACGATGGCAGACGAACCAGTAAACCCTCGTACAGTCGTACTCCCCTCCGCGTGGGAAACAACTGCCGAGTCTTCCCTGCCTCCGCATCGTCCCCTTCGTCCACCGCCCTGGTGCTCTCAGCGCGGCCTGGTCAACGTGGTCAACAACCGACATGCATCTGAAGTGGACTGTACGTGGATAGGCTGACAGCTGGGTCCATGGCCGCACGCAAGGAAATGCCTCCTTATTACGCGCAAAATAATGATTCTTCCACCTGACATCGGGGACCCACCGAAAGGGCCTCTGTATTTCACGAAAAAACGTTACCGCCGCTAACAGCTCGGACCCACCAGCTATATCTTCGCAGGCAAGGAAGTGCCTCCTTATTACGCACAAAAAAATGAATACTCCCCCTGTTAGCTGGGACCTAGTATAGTGGCAGGCTGACTTGTGGGCCTACTAAGTTGACGGGTACGGAGGGCTTTGTCAACTTAGTCAATATGCACGATTCTAGCTCCAGTGACCGTACGATGTCCATCCAACGGCCGTAGTGCTTCTTCAACCTCTGGTCTTCTTGCTCCAGCTGCCCAAACCAGCGCCGGTCGTGCCTCGTGCTCCTGCCTCCCGTGGCCGTTTGCGATGCGGTGGAGGCGTCACCGCCCCCTACTACTCCCACCGCTGGCCAGGCCATCCCTCTACTCACCCACACCCCCTGTTATTCTGCGGCGACGGCAGCCTCACACCGCAGCGAACCAGTGAACCCTCGTACTCCTCTATGCGTGGGCATCCACTGTCGCGTCTTCCCTGGCTCCGCGTCATCCCCTTCCTAGGCCTCGCCGTTGTCCACCGCCTGGTGCTCTCGGCGCGCGTGGTCAACGTGGTCAAGGAACGGCTTCCATCGGACGTGGATCAGACGTGGAGAGGCCGACACCGGGTCCACGGCCGCAGCAAGGAAGTGCCTCCTTATTACATGCAAAATAATTATTCCTCCACGACAATGGGACCCACCAGACGGGCCACCGATTTCGCAAAAAACGTTTCCCACATCGCTGGGACCCACCGGCTACATCTTCGCACGCAAGGAAGTGCGTCCGGGCAAAAAAACGATTCACACCTCGATCGCTGGGACCCACCAGCTACATCTTCGCACGCAAGGAAGTGCGTCCGGGAAAAAACAAAACAAAACGATTCGCCCCCCTAACTGCTGGGACCCACCAGCTACATCTTTGCAGGCAAGGAAGTGCCTGATAGTCGGGGCCCACCTAGTCGAAGCGCACGTGGCGTTGTCATTCGGTCGACGTGTGCGTACATACCGGTCGATGTAGAGCGCGCGACGCGCGTAGTAGAGGCGCGCACATGTCGTAGTAGAGGCGCGCACGTAGCATGTACACGTACGTACATCGGCGAGGGTGCAAGAAAGAAAATACGGCCACATACATACATACGGGCAGGGTCTCGAACGCCTACTCGCGCATACGTACATGGCTGGGTCGGAACGGAGAAAAAGCGTCATCGTCGTGTTCATGGGGAGGCAACGGAATGCGTCGTGTTCATGGGGAGGCAACGGAATGCGTCGTGTTCATCGGGAGGCAACGAAACGCGTGGGAGCCAACCGGCTGGGTCGGAACGGAATGCGTGGTCGTGTTCATCAGGAGGGCTTGGACGGAATAGGCGATGGAAACGAGGCCTGGCGTACCGCACAATGGAGGAAACGTCCTTGTGTTCGACCGGCCACATTCGAAACGGGATCCTGTTCATCGGGAGGGGTCTGGCGTACCACAAAACGGAGGAAACAGACCTCCTATGGTCGAAACGGGGGTCCTGTTGATCGGGAGGGGTGTGGCGTACCGCAAAACGGAGGAAACGGACCTCCTACGGTCGAAGCAGGGGTCTGTTCATCGAGAGGGTGTGACGTGCATAAAAACAGGACTCCACGGATCTGTTCATCTCCACCGTCGACCTCCTCCGGCCTCCACGGGCTACCGTCGACCTCCTCCAGCCTCCACGGGCTCTTGTTCATCCAGCCTCCACCGCGCTTACTCCACCGCTACTCTTCAACCACCCTCCACAGCACCCTCCACCGTCTCTGCTCAGCCAGCCCTCCACACCACGGGTCCTGTTCAACCACCCTCCACGGCCACCCCTCCACCGTCTCATGTTCATCCAGCCCTCCACACCATGGGGTCTTGTTCATCCGGAGGCAACGCCACCGCTCCTTTATCATCCAACCCCCCAACGCTCACTTTGTTCATCCAATCGATCGGCTTGATTAGCGGCAGTAGTGAAGAATCGCTCCATCGGGTTCGATTAACAGCCATCGATCGATCGCTCGGGTTCGAACGCGTAGCCTGCAGTCTGTCGCCGAGTTCGATTAGAGCCAACGCCTACACACACGCAGCGTCGTGTCGAGAGAAAGCAGCATCGCTTCGCCCCGACCTCCCACCGTAATCGGCAACTCCCCGAAATTTTCCTCCCCCTCGCTTCTACCACGTTTTTTCCGTCATGGACGGCCCAAAGAATGTCATGCGATCTCCGGCCCGCCCAGGACGAAAAGCCCATTTTCTGTCATGATTTTTTGTCATAGAATTAGGAGCCCACCACATCTATGATGATACCGGGTTTTGTCACAATTATCGTCATAGAAGTGTCATATGTATGACATGAATTTTTTTCGTTCGGCCCAAAATGTCACGGATGTGTCTTTTTTTTGTAGTGTATCAACCTTGGAATCACTTCCAACACACATCATCGCCTCGCCCTTAACTAGTCTCTATTTATTTTGCAACTCCCATTTCGAGTTACTACTCTTAGCAACTGAACCAGTATCAAATACCGAGGGGTTGCTATAAACACTAGTAAAGTATACATCAATAACATGTATATCCAATATACCTTTGTTCACTTTGCCATCCTTCTTATCCGCCAAATACTTGGGGCAGTTCTGCTTCCAGTGACCAGTCCCTTTGCAGTAGAAGCACTTAGTCTCAAGTTTAGGTCTAGACTTGGACTTCTTCTCTTGAGCAGCAACTTGCTTGACGTTCTTCTTGAAGTTCCCCTTCTTCCCTTGCCCTTTTATTCAAACTAGCGGTCTTGTTAACCATAAACACTTGATGCTTTTCTTGATTTCTACCTTCGTCAATTTCAGCATCACGAAGAGCTTGGGAATCGTTTCTGTTATCCCTTGCATATTATAGTTCATCACAGAGTTCTAGTAACTTGGTGATAGTGACTAGAGAACTCTGTCAATCACTATCTTATCTGGAAGATTAACTCCCACTTGATTCAAGTGATTTTAGTACTCAGACATTCCGAGCACATGCTCACTAGCTGAGCTATTCTCCTCCACTTTGTAGGCGAAGTACTTGTCAAAGGTCTCATACCTTATGACATGGGCATGAGACTGAAATACTAATTTCATCTCTTGGAACATCTCATATGCTCTGTGGCGTTCAAAACGTCTTTGAAGCCCCGATTCTAAGCCATAAAGCATGGTGCACTAAACTATCAAGTAGTCATCATATCGAGCTTGCCAAACGTTCATAACGTCTGTATCTGGTCCTGCAATCGGTCTGTCACCTAGCGGTGCATTAAGGACATAATTCTCCTGTGCAGCAATGAGGATAATCCTCAGATCACGGATCCAATCCACATCATTGCTACTAACATCTTTCAACTTAGTTTTGTCTAGGAACATATCAAAAATAAAACAGAGGAGCTAAACGTGAGCTATTGATATACAACATAGATATGCAAATACTATCAGGACTAAGTTCATGATAAATTAAAGTTCAATTAATCATATTACTTAAGAACTCCCACTTAGATAGACATCCCTCTAGTCATCTAAATGATCACATGATCCAAATCAACTAAACCATGTCCGATCATCACCTGAGATGGAGTTTTCAATGGTGAACATCACTATGTTGATCATATCTACTATATGATTCACACTCGACCTTTCGGTCTCAAGTGTTCCGAGGCCATATCTGCATATGCTAGGCTCGTCAAGTTTAACCCGAGTATTCTGTGTGTGCAAAACTGGCTTGCACCCGTTGTATGTGAACATAGAGCTTATCACACCCAATCATCACGTGGTGTCTCAGCACGAAGAACTGTCCAAACGGTGCATACTCAGGGAGAACACTTATACCTTGAAATTTTAGTAAGGGATCATCTCATAATGCTACCGTCGTACTAAGAAAAATAAGATGCATAAAGGATAAACATCACATGCAATCAATATAAGTGATATGATATGGCCATCATCATCTTGTGCCTTTGATCTCCATCTGCAAAGCACCGTCATGATCACCATCGTCACCGGCTTGACACCTTGATCTCCATCGAAGCATCGTTGTCGTCTCGCCAACTATTGCTTCTACGACTATCGCTACCGCTTAGTGATAAAGTAAAGCAATTACATGGCGATTTTATTTCATACAATAAAGCGACAACCAGATGGCTCCTGCCAGTTGCTGATAACTCCGTTACAAAACATGATCATCTCATACAATAAAATTTAGCATCATGTCTTGACCATATCACATCACAACATGCCCTGCAAAAACAAGTTAGACGTCCTCTACTTTGTTGTTGCAAGTTTTACGTGGCTGCTACGGGCTGAGCAAGAACCGTTCTTACCTACGCATCAAAACCACAATGATTTTTCGTCAAGTATGTGTTGTTTTAACCTTCAACAAGGACCGGGCATAGCCACACTCGATTCAATTAAAGTTGGAGAAACTGACACCCGCCAGCCACCAGTGTGCGAAGCACGTCAGTAGAACCAGTCTCGCGTAAGCGTACACTTAATGTCGGTCCGGGCCGCTTCATCCAATAATACCGCCGAATTAAAGTATGACATACTGGTAAGCAGTATGACTATTATCGCCCACAACTCACTTGAGTTCTACTCGTGCATATAACATCTACGCATAAACCTGTCTCGGATGCCACTGTTGGGGAACGTAGTAATTTCAAAAAATTCCTACGCACACGCAAGATCATGGTGATGCATAGCAACGAGAGGGGAGGGTGTTGTCCATGTACCCTCGTAGACCGTAAGTGGAAGCGTTATGACAACGCGGTTGATGTAGTCGAACGTCTTCATGGTCGACCGATCCTAGTACAGAAGGTATGGCACCTCCGCAATCTGCACATGTTCGCTCGGTGACGTCCCACGAACTCATGATCCAGTAGAGTGTCGGGGAAGAGCTTCGTCAGCACAGACGCGTGATGATGGTGATGTTGAAGTTACCGGCGCAGGGCTTCGCCTAAGCACTATGACGATATGACCGAGGTGGATTATGGTGGAGGGGGGCACCGCACACGGCTAAGAGATCAATGATCAACTTTTGTGTCTATGGGGTGCCCCCTGGCCACGTATATAAAGGATGGAGGGAGGAGGAGGCCGGTCCTCATAGGGCGCGCCCAAAGTGTGGAGTCCCACATGGAATAGGAAAAAGGAAAGGGAGAAGGAGAAGGAAGGAAGGGGGCGCCCCCTGTCGGTGTAAAAACCGGCGGATCTCGGGTAGGGGGTCCCGAACTGTGCGTCTAGGCGGATGGTAACAGGAGACAAGGGACACGATGTTTTTACCCAGGTTCGGGCCCTCTCGATGGAGGTAAAACCCTACTCCTGCTTGATTACTATTGATGATATGGGTAGTACAAGAGTAGATCTACCACGAGATCAGAGAGGCTAAACCCTAGAAGCTAGCCTATGGTATGATTGTTGTTCGTCCTACGGACTAAAACCCTCCGGTTTATATAGACACCGGAGAGGGTTAGGGTTACATAGAGTCGGTTACAATGGGAGGAGATCTACATATCCGTATCGCCAAGCTTGCCTTCCACGCCAAGGAAAGTCCCATCCGGACACGGGACGAAGTCTTCAATCTTGTATCTTCATAGTCCATGAGTCCGGCCAAAGGTCATAGTCCGGCCATCCGGACACCCCATAATCCAGGACTCCCTCAGTAGCCCCTGAACCAGGCTTCAATGACAACGAGTCCGGAGCGCAGATTGTCTTTGGCATTGCAAGGCGGGTTCCTCCTCCGAATACTTCATAGAAGATTTTGAACACAAGGATAGTGTCCGGCTCTGCAAAATAATTTCCACATACCACCATAGAGAGAATAATTTAGACAAATTCAACCTGCTGACGTATTCCGCAACATGACATCACACCACGGCCAAGCCTTTATTCTAATCGTTTTTACTGTCCCACCTCAGCGCACTTAGCGAGGCGGTTTCCTTGGCACGTCTTGTTGAAGCAGAGATCGTGTCCCCTTATTCCGGGATTCTCATCAATACAGGCGTGGGTAACCCAACCGTGCCATTAATTATGGCGCTTGGGAGATAAGCGAGTTTTACCAGGCTGGTGGGGGCACATAGTTTCGTCCGCCCATATAAGGGGATAAGGATCCACCTTTTCCATCTACGCCTTCTTCCTCCTTTGCTTATCCATTTTCACGCACTCGAGCTCCAGTGCCCAAGTCCGCACACCTTACCTCAACCTTCTCCAGCCATGTCCGGAGCGGGAGGCAAGTGGATGGTATCCTCCGTCACGGAGGGACACATCAAGAAGCTGAGGAAAGCAGGATACTTGTCTAATGACATCGCGCACCGGCTCCCCGACAAGGGGCAGCTCATCCCCACCCCCAGGCCCCATAAGAGGGTGGTGTTCCTCACCCATTTCCTCTGTGGACTAGGTTTCCCACTTCACCCATTTGTCCGGGGACTCATGTTCTACTACGTCCCGGACTTCCACGATCCGCCCCGAACTTCATCCTAAATATCTCGACGCTCATCGTCATGCGAGGCCTTCCTCTCGCATCCAGCCCCACTTCGCTTATGGTGAAGACCTTCAATGTCAAACCGAAGGTAGTGGGCGGCCGCCAAGCAGAGTGCGGAGGCGCCATGGTGGGCAAGATGCCCAACGTTACATGGCTCGAGGGCTCCTTCGTGGAGACCATAAAGGGGTGGCAATCGGGGTGGTTCTACATCACCGACCGCATGACCCTGAATGGGCAGCGGCCCCCGAATTCCGATCTGGCATCCCACAGGGCTCACCTCCTGGAAAGAGAAGGGCCTGTCGTGGGGTAATTCGGAAGAGCGGACCAAACTCCAAACCTGCGTCCAAGACCTGGTGGACAAAGAGGTTAAACTCGTCAATGTAGTCCAGGTCATGCTCATCCGCCGGATCCTCCCGTGTCAACGACGGGCTTTTAACTTATGGGAGGTTGATCCGGCACAGCACCGAACCCTGAGTAGGCTCTTCGACACTATGTACGAAGACGCCTGGAAGGTGCTGTTCAAGGGCGCTGAGGCTCCCGCATCCGCTACCGAGGATCGCGGATTCAGCGCGCAGCATCAAGCCAACGCGGTAAGCTATTTTACCCTTTACGGGACACTTGTTTTTCATAGTTTGACTCTATGCGGGATCTAAACTCCCTTACCTCTGACAGGAATGGCAGAGGATGTCCGGGCAGATTGACTGTCCGGCTCCCTTGCCAGAAGACCCAGCGGACGTCCGCTTGACGGGGCTGCTGGTTCCGGCACCTTACGTGGTGTCGGAGAAGAAGGCCAAGAAGAAGGCCACGGGAACTCGAAGGAGTTCCCGGCGCCAGGTGGTGTCGGACTCATCGTCCGATGACTTCGAGGCGGACTCCTCCCATGAAAACGAGGAGGAGGAAGAAGAGGCCTCTCCCCCTCCAGCGGGGGGAGGAACGAAAAGGAAGGCCGCCCCAACTGGGGGGGGGGGGGGAGGGTCCAAAAAGGGAAGAACCCTTCCTCCGGACTACTCCACCAACACCGACAATGGCGAAGAGGAGTGGCCATCCAGGTCCAAGCCCCTGGCAAAATCGTAAGTATCCAGATGCCAGAATAACTCATGGCGTTCCTTTTGCATAGTATCTCCTGACGCTGAATATAATCATGCAGTCCGCCCAAGGCCGGGCTCGATGCTTCGTCGAGCGGTTCCCTGGGTTCGTCGGATGTGAATAGCACTTCACTTCCAGCCGCCTCCTCTCCTCGCGCTGCGGATGATGCCGAGGTGGTGTCCCAAAAGGGGCCAAGCCAGGAGGAGGTGGTCCTGGGGGCGCCGCAAGGCGACCTCCCAGACTCCAGGCGCAAAGGGGACAAAACCCCTAAGGGCTCCAGGTCCGGCCCTAGGCCGGACACCGCACCGGAACCTTCAACGGTTTTGGAATCCGGCAGGCGGCCCCCTAGTAAGAAGGGCAAGCCTACAGCGTCGGTGACCTCCGTCCAACCGGAGGCACCGGATAATCTGCTGGAGGTGCTTAACGGCGCCTCCATCAACGAGGAGCACCGCACTATTATGAGTGTGGTGATCCAGAAGGTTTAGTCCGCCAAGAGCGGGCTGACTGAAGCCTGTGCCAGCCTTCTAACAGGCTTTGAGGTATGTGTTTAAGATATGTAAAAATATTACCGCATAGATAGTAGCCCCTGATGCTCAGTTT
Source organism: Aegilops longissima (assembly GCA_021605205.1). Taxonomy (NCBI): domain Eukaryota; kingdom Viridiplantae; phylum Streptophyta; class Magnoliopsida; order Poales; family Poaceae; genus Aegilops; species Aegilops longissima. Next base: position 46,917,117 of record CM038678.1, on the reverse strand, counting down.
GGTGTTCGGAAAGAAAAGCCGAACTGAGGATCAAAAAGATATACGCAGGAGTCTAACATAAGTATGTAAATATGGGAATGCAGGTTGCGCTGCTGACCTCTGCCGCACTGACTACGGAGGTCGATGCATTGAAGCAGAGCCTCGAGCGGTCCGAGAACGAGCTCGGCCTTGCTAAGAAGCAGCTCGAGGACAGGGAAGGTAAGTAATACCTTATGTAAGTATATAAAAAAAGATGTGGTTGCAAAAAATGACAGGACCAACGTGAGTATTGCAGGGGCCACAACTGAGGTGGCGACCCTGAAGGAAGCGCTGTCCAAGGCCGAAAACAATGCGGCCGTGGAGCGCACCAAGCGAGAGAAGCAGGAGGCGCGGGTGGCGGAGGTGCAGCAAGAGCTCCAGGCTCTCGTGGAAAAACACGAGAGTTTGGAGCTTGACTCAAAGACTCGAGAGTCCGAGCTCGCCTCAGTGCTTGAGAGCGCCAAATCTGCCAAGGCCGAAGCCCAAAAAGCCCTCCAGGAAATTGAGGTGATGAAGAAGATAGCGGCGGGTAAGGCATACTTTATGCAAAGCAAACACGTGAAAGTGAATTACTTGTTACTTACCTGAGTCCGGAGCTCTCCAGGAGCATTCACAGATCTTCCCCGGAGTGTGTCCGACGCTGCCGCATTCTACCGAGCCGAAGAGGGGAGCTCGACGGAGAAGGTGTTCTGTCTCGAGATGTTGAGGCGGACACCGGTGCCCTTGAGCGACCAGCTGAAGCAGCTGGTCGAGCTCCATAAGGTGGCCGAACAGGCCATGAAGGGTCTCATAGTCCGGCTATGGCCTGGGGAAGCCATGCCTGGGAGCTACTTCGGGCTGGTGAGGCGGCTGGTGGATGCCTGTCCATGGATTGAAGTCATCAAGCGCTCCGTATGCATCGAAGGTGCCCGTAGGGCCCTTGCCCGTGCTAAAGTGCATTGGGGCAAGATGGACGCCGAGAAGCTTGTGACGAACGGACTACCGTCGGGCAAGGAGCATCGCAAGCCTGAAATGTATTATGAGGGCGTCCTGAAAGGTGCCCGCCGTATAGCGGATGAGTGCTCCAAAGATGTAATTTTTGAATAAACTCGCATTTGTGATCCTGTACGCTGAAAACTTGTTCATATGCGCTAAGCAACGCTTTTGAATTTAAAATATTACCTTCTGTGCGGCCGTTTATTAAATTTGAGAGATGGCGAGTCGTCGGCTTCTGCCCCCATGCCACGAGTGATGGGGTGTTCGGGATAAAATTGAGCGCTCTTTTTCCCATTATTGAGTCCTTCAAGGGAGGCGCTCAACACAACGAACAAGGCAATCGGACTATAATGCTTGAACACTCTCACTTAGCCATAGAATTCTATAATTTTAAATTTCGGCGAAGCCCCTAGTATTCGGAAGACCGAGTTCGGGGCGCTATCCATGCCTAGGCCGGACAAAGCCGACTCCTCGCTCTAAGTGGCATAAGTCTTTAGGGACTCGAAAACCTCTCGAACAGCGACCAGCTCTCGCCCTATCATGACGGTCAGTTTTAGCTTTCTCCTCTGAGGTGCTTAGCCCAGCTCAACCGGGGCACAATCGCAGTGGTTCTCCCAGTGCTACCTTAGACGATATAACGGAACGTAAGGTACCAAAACATGGGAGCCGGGCAAACCCAACTATTGACCCAAGACATGATTCGGAGCCGATGCATATAATGCTATAAGTTCGGGGTGGCGCACTCATGAGAGTGTTCGGACTTCTCACACCATATTCTGGGGTACGAAAGGCCCTGGTGTATTAGCCGTACCAAAGTGTACGGTTGCATAATGTCATAACTGAACATATTTTTATAAAAAAAAGGAATGCAATAATAGACAAAAGCTATGTATTGTTTATTCAAAAAGTCTGCGGTAAAAGCAGAACGATACAAAATAGTGCGATAAGCAAGAGATGGGACTATTTAACATGTTCCCCTCCAGGGGCGAGCTGCGGGATGAGATGTGAAACAAGTATACTGCTCGTTATAGAGACCACCTGGACACTCGACGTAGCTTTCTGCCTCCCTGGCTGTTGCATCATGTGTTCGGCGATTGTACTGCCAGACAGGCCTTCCGTAGAGTGGAGTCCTGAAAGTACGAAAAAGAATGACAAAATCGGGAGCCCCTAGTGCGGTTGAGCCGCATTTTGGGCATGCCGTGGTCGTGCCCCTCACCATATGCCCATGGAATTTCCAGAGCATAGTTATGTACGCGTAGTACTGGTTTCGCAGTTTCGCGAGGGATGGGGTTGGGGCCGCACAGCTACGCGTGCTCGGAACGTGCCAGGCGGTCTTGTTGTAGGTTACTCCGGGCGCGCTTGACGGTGTCCGGACGTTTAATGGCCGGACTGGAGAATTGCCTTGAGAGGCTGCTTTGTACTTCCACCGCGAGGGCCGCCGTATGCTCCTCCGTTCGGAGAGAGCGTTCGGTGTTTCCATTGACCGTAATGACTCCTCGAGGGCCTGGCATCTTGAGCTTGAGGTATGCGTAATGTGGTTCAATGCGGTTCGTCCGAGCAGTGCGTGATAGCCACTGCAGAAGGACTATGTCGAAGATTAACTCCTCGCTTCCGAAATTATCCGGGGATCCGAAGACCACCTCAAGTGTAATTGAGCCTGTACAGTTGGCCTCTACACCTGGTATGACGCCTTTAAAGGTCGTCTTTGTGGGTTTAATCCTTGAGGGATCTATGCCCATTTTTCGCACTATATCCTGATAAAGCAGGTTCAGGCTGCTGCCGTTGTCCATAAGGACTCTAGTGAGGTGAAATCCGTCAATGATTGGGTCTTGAACCAATGCGGCGAATCCGCCATGGCGGATGCTAGTGGGGTGGTCCCTTCGATCAAAAGTGATCGGGCAGGAGGACCATGGGTTGAACTTTGGGGCGACTGGCTCCAACGCATATACGTCCCTGAGTGCACGCTTCCGCTCCCTTTTGGGTATGTGGGTTGCGTATATCATGTTCACCATCCGCACTTGTGGGGGGGAAGCCATTCTGTCCCCTATTGTTCGGCGGTCGGGGCTCCTCGTCATCGCTATGCAGCCCCTTGTCATTGTTTTCGGCTTTTAACTTGCCTGCCTGCTTGAACACCCAACAATCCCTGTTGGTGTGGTTGGCTGGTTTTTCGGGGTGCCGTGTATCCGCACGAGCGATCGAGTATTCGGTCCAAATTGGACGGGCCCGGAGTATTTCTTTTGAATGGCTTTTTCCACTGACCGGGTTTAGAGCCTCTGAATCCGGCATTAACTGCCGTATCCTCAGCATTATCGCCGTTAATGTGGCGCTTTTGCTTGTTGCGATGCGACCTGCCAATGTTGTCCTTGGTATCCGAATTACCAGGGCTCTTGGTCATGTTATTACTACGAGCTAGCCAGCTGTCTTCTCCTGCGCAAAAGCGGTCATGAGTGTTGTGAGGGCTGCCATGGATTTCGGCTTTTCCTATCCTAGGTGCCGGGCAAGCCACTTGTCACGGATGTTATGCTTGAAGGTTGCAAGGGCCTCTACGTCCGGACAGTCGACTATTTGATTTTTCTTGGTTAGGAACCGTGTCCAGAATTGTCTGGCCGATTCCTCTGGCTGCTGAATTATGTGTCTTAGGTCATCGGCGTCTGGTGGTCGCACATAGGTGCCCTGGAAGTTGTCGAGGAATGCGGCTTCCAGGTCCTCCCAACAACCAATTGATTCTGCTGGCAAGCTGTTAAGCCAATGCCGAGATGGTCCTTTAAGCTTGAGTGGGAGGTATTTGATGGCGTGTAGATCATCGCTGCGGGCCATGTGGATATGAAGGAGATAATCCTCGATCCATACCGCTGGATTTGTTGTGCCATCGTATGATTCGATGTTTACGGGTTTGAAACCCTTGGGGATTTGATGATCCATTACTTCATCTGTGAAGCATAGTGGGTGTGTGGCGCCTCAGATAATATATCACGACGTAGCTCAAATGAGCTTTGTCTACTGTGTTCGGCCCGGCCGGATTTACCATATCCGGCATGACGGTTATCGTGATGTGTCGTGGGGCACCCACGCGATCCATAGATCGATCTTGTTTGCCTTGCCCTGTCCTCCAATATATCTCGCAAGTCTGGCGCATTTTCCCGTGCCTTGATATTCTTTGAGCGACGCCGGGGTGCGGCTTGAGTGGAGGGCCGAGAGGCCTCTCTGTCACGGCCACGAGGTGGCCGGTCGGCCGCATCATGCGCTGGTGATGTAGGTCTAGGTTCTTCCTCCTCTAATCGGGGTAGCAGCCTGCGTTTTGGGTAGCTCTTGGAGGGGCGTTCGAGTTCGTACTCTTCAGCCGCAAGGACATCAGTCCATCTGTCGGCTAGCAAGTCTTGGTCAGCTCTAAGTTGTTGCTGTTTTTTCTTGAGGCTGCTCGCCGTGGCCATAAGCCTGCATTTGAAACGCTCTTGTTCGACGGGATCCTTAGGCACGACAAATTCATCGTCATCGAGGCTTGCCTCGTCTTCGGAGGGAGGCATGTAATTATCGTCTTCTACCTCTCTGTCTGCCGCTCTCTCATGAGGGCTGGCTTCTCCATCCTCCTATGTTGAACCCTGCTGGAGGGGGTTGTCTTCGGCACTGTCCAGGGTGTTATTGTCTCCCGTGCCGGAATCGTCGTTTTTGCTTTGGCGGGATTTAGAGCGGCGCCGCTGACGCCGACGCTTAGGCTTCTTCTTGGAGGGGTCATCCTCCGTTGTTCCATCGTCATTTCCTTCTTTTGGGGTGTCCACCATGTATATGTCATACGACGAGGTGGCCTACCAGTGCCCTGTAGGCGCTGGTTCTTGGTCGTCTCCTGCATCGGCGTCCATACTGTCGATGTCATCGGAGTCGAAGTCGAGCATGTCGGTTAAATCATCGACAGTGGCTACGAAGTGGGTGGTGGGTGGGCTTTGAATTTCTTCGTCGTCCACATCCCAACCTTGCTGACCATAGTCCGGTCAGGGCTCTCCTGATAAAGAGAGAGACTTTAGTGAATTCAGAATGTCGCCGAAGGGCGAGTGCTGAAAGATGTCCGCGGCGGTGAACTCCATGATCGGCGCCCAATCGGATTTGATTGGCAGGGGCGCGGAAGGTTTGGAGTCTGGAGAGGAGTCCGACATCTTGGAGTCACGAGCTTCGCAAAGGACAAGTATGGTGTTCAGCTCGATCGCCGTAGAGATTGCAGCCCCCGAGGCGGTGTCCAGCCACCCGTCCTCGATTGGCGCAGTCGGCTCCGAGCTAAGGGTCGGAGTGGACACTGGCGCAGCCTCTAGGGCACTGTTCGACGGCAGAGCTAGATCATGCCCATCGTGACAGTGCGGCGCGCTTGGCTGTGGCTCGAACCCGTCGAAGATCAAGTCTCCGCGGACGTCGGCCGTGTAGTTCAAACTTCCAAATCTGACCTGATGGCCAGGGGCGTAGCTTTTGATCTGCTCTAGATGGCCAAACGAATTGGCCCGCAGTGCAAAGCCGCCGAATACGAAGATCTGTCCGGGGAGAAAAGTCTCGCCCTGGACCGCATCGTTGTTGACGACCGGAGGAGCCATCGGGCCTAAAGATGAAGACACATAGGAACTCTCAATGAAAGCACCAATGTCGGTGTCAAAACCGGCGGATCCCGGGTAGGGGGTCCCGAACTGTGCGTCTAGGCGGATGGTAACAGGAGACAAGGGACACGATGTTTTTTTACCCAGGTTCGGGCCCTCTCGATGGAGGTAAAACCCTACTCCTGCTTGATTAATATTGATGATATGGGTAGTACAAGAGTAGATCTACCACGAGATCAGAGAGGCTAAACCCTAGAAGCTATGGTATGATTGTTGTTCGTCCTATGAACTAAAACCCTCCATTTTATACAATGGGAGGAGATCTACATATCCATATCGCCAAGCTTGCCTTCCACGCCAAGGAAATTCCCATCCGGACACGGGACGAAGTCTTCAATCTTGTATCTTCATAGTCCAGGAGTCCGGCCAAAGGTCATAGTCCGGCCATTCGGACACCCCATAATCCAGGACTCCCTCACCCCCTTTCCTTGGTCCAATTCGGACCAGTCCATGGGGAAGGGGCGTGGCCACCCTTGAGGCCTTTTTCTCCTAAGGCCCAATACGAATTCCCGTAACTCTCTCGTACTCCGAAAAATTCCCGAATCACTCGGAACCTTTCCGATGTCCGAATATAGCCTTCCAATATATCGATCTTTATGTCTCGACCATTTTGAGACTCCTCGTCATGTCACCGATCTCATTCGGGACTCCGAACAAACTTCGGTCATCAAATCACAAAACTCATAATACAAATCGTCACAGAACGTTAAGCGTGCGGGCCCTACGGGTTCGAGAACTATGTAGACATGACTGAGACTCATCTCCGGTCAATAACCAATAGCGGAACCTGGATGCTCATATTGGTTCCTACATATTCTACGAAGATCTTTATCAGTCAAACCGCATAACAACATACGTTGTTCCCCTTGTCATCGGTATGTTACTTGCCCGAGATTCGATCGTCGGTATCTCAATACCTAGTTCAATCTCGTTACCGGCAAGTTGATGTTTACTACGCAACCTTCTTCTTATAGACGTTGTTGGGCCTCCAAGTGCAGAGGTTTGTAGGACAATAGCAAATTTCCCTCAAGTGGATGACCTAAGGTTTGTCAATCTGTGGGAGGCGTAGGATGAAGATGGTCTCTCTCAAGCAACCCTGCAACCAAATAACAAAGAGTCTCTTGTGTCCCCAACACACCCAGTACAATGGTAAATTGTATAGGTGCACTAGTTCGGTGAAGAGATGGTGATACAAGTGCAATATGGATGGTAGATATAGGTTTTTGTAATCTTAAAATATAAAAAAGCAAGGTAACAAGTTTTAAAAGTGAGCGTAAACGGTATTGCAATGCTAGGAAACAAGGCCTAGGGTTCATACTTTCACTAGTGCAAGTTCTCTCAACGATAATAACATAACCCGATCATATAACTATCCCTCAACATGCAACAAAGAGTCACTCCAAAGTCACTAATAGCGGATAACAAACGAAGAGACTATGGTAGGGTACGAAACCACCTCAAAGTTATTCTTTCCAATCAATCCGTTGGGCTATTCCTATAAGTGTCACAAACAACCCTAGAGTTCGTACTAGAATAACACCTTAAGACACAACTCAACCAAAACCCTAATGTCACCTAGATACTCCAATGTCACCTCAGTATCCGTGGGTATGATTATACGATATGCGTCACACAATCTCAGATTCATCTATTCAACCAACACATAGAACCTCAAAGAGTGCCCCAAAGTTTCTACCAGAGAATCACGACGAAAACGTGTGCCAACCCCTATGCATAGGTTCATGGGCGGAACCCGCAAGTTGATCACCAAAACATACATCAAGTGAATCATGTGATATCCCATTGTCACCACAGATACGCACGGCAGGACATACATCAAGTGTTCTCAAATCTTTAAAGACTCAATCTGATAAGATTACTTCAAAGGGAAAACTCAATCCATTACAAGAGAGTAGAGGGGGAGAAGCAACATAAGATCCAACTATAATAGCAAAGCTCGCGATACATCAAGATCGTACCACCTCAAGAACACGAGAGAGAGAGAGAGAGAGAGAGAGAGAGAGAGATCAAACACATAGCTACTGGTACATACCCTCAGCCCCAAGGGTGAACTACTCCTCCTCGTCATGGAGAGCGCCGGATGATGAAGATGGCCACGGTGAGGGATCCACCTCCCGTGAGGTGCTTGAACAGGTCCCGATTGGTTTTGTGGCTCGAGGTTTGCGCGGCGGAACTCCCCATCTATTATGTCCCCCGATCGTTTTAGGGTATATGGATATATATAGGCGGAAGAAGTACGTCAGGGGATCCACGAGGGGCCCACGAGGGTGGAGGGCGCGCCCAGGGGGGTGGGCGCGCCCCCCTGCCTCGTGCCTCCCTCGTTTCTTTCTTGACGTGGACTCCAAGTCTCCCGGGTTGCTTTCCTTCCAAAAATAACTTCTCAAGAAGGTTTCATTCCATTTCGACTCCGTTTGATATTCCTTTTCTTCGAAACACTGAAACAAAGGAAAAAACAGGAACTGGCACTGGGCTCTGGGTCAATAGGTTAGTCCCAAAAGTAATATAAAAGTGTTTAGTAAAGCCCATAATCATCCAAAACAGATAATATAACAGCATGAATAATTCATAAATTATAGATACGTTGCAGACGTATCAGCATCCCCAATCTTAATTCCTGCTCGTCCTCGAGTAGGTAAATGATAAAAGAAATAATTTATGAAGTGTGAATGCTAGCAGGTGCATAAGTTTGATCAATGATAATTTCAATCACCTTTTCTAGCATCATTATATGTCATAACAGTAGCTCAACTCATAGAACTTCTCATGATAAAGTAACAAGCTATTCACATGTTAAAGTATAGATCATAAACCTTCTTGAAAACTAACAAACCGTGTTATCAGTCATCAAACAATTACAATTCATCTTATTTTCAGGAAGAGTCTATGTCAGAGCTTTGATTCAACAAACTTCACATACTCAACTATCATTTAGTCTTCCATGATTGCTACCACTCAAAGCATATTTTTAGAACAAATGGTATTCATCGAACACAGAGAAAGATAGGGGCTTAATGTTTCGCCTCCCAACCTTTTACCTCAAGGGTAATGTCAACAGTAATAATTCATGCTCAAATATATTTGAATGGCCATATATGCCTAAATCTTTCCATCATATGATGCTTGCCAACTAAAGAGTAGGTTGGTATGAGAAGGAATACTACTGACTCTTGCATAAAAGTAAAAGATAGGCCCTTCACAGAGGGAAGCAGGGATTTGCAGAGGTGCCAGAGCTCAGAGCAAAAATAGAGATGAAAATAATTTTGAGAGGTATGCTTTCATTGTCAATATAACGACCAAGAGTTCCCAATATCTTCCATACTACATACATTATAGGTGGTTCCCAAACAGAAAGGTAAAGATTTTTACTCCCCCTCCACCAACAATCATCAATCCATGGCTTGCCCGAAATAACGGGTGCCTCCAACTAACATCAAACCTGGGGGAGTTTTGTTTGCAATTATTTTTTTATTTGATTTCGATCTTTTGATCATGGGACTGGGCATCCCAGTTACCAGCCATTTTCTCGTGAATGATGAGCGGAGTCCACTCATCGTGAGAATAACCCACCTAGCATGGAAGATACTGCTAACCCGTAGTCGCTACATGAGCGATCCGGGCATACAAAACAGATTATTATTTGAAGGTTTAGAGTTTGGTACATGCAAATTTACTTGGAACGGCAGGTAAATACCGCATATAGGTAGATATGGTGGACACTCATGGAAGAAACTTGGTTCAAGGATTTTGGATGCGAAAGCAGTATTCCCGCTTAGTACAGACATTTTGGCTAGCAAATGATTCTAAATAGCAAGCACCACATGTTAGAGGATCCATAACAATATAACTTCTATACAAATATACCCAAGCATAACTCATTATGTTGTCTTCCTTGTCCAACTTCAACTAATTTGCTCAGGTTTGAAAATAATTAATGGGGCTCACAATCATAGAAGATGTCCAAGATAGTATATTTATATGTAAAATATCTCTTCCTTCAATATTCTTTCATGAATTGTTCAAGTGACCAATACAATGTTTGCTAACCTTCAATAAATTTACCACCTCTACTTCCTATATGTGAAGTCATTACTCCCCATGGAATAAGCATGTGAAACATATATAATTTCAGATTTATGACATTCAAATCATTCAACCATTTACTCATAGGATATAAGTGAAGCACAAGAGTAAATGACAAACTACTCCGAAAGATATAAGTGAAGATCAATGAGTAATCAAATAATTATGCAGCTATGTGAAGACTCTCTCTCATTTAAGAATTTCAGATCTTGGTATTTTATTCAAACAGTAAGCAAAACAAAATAAACAACATTTCAAGGATAGCACTCATCATGTGAAGAAGCAAAAACTTAGGTTCAACCGATACTAAACGATAATTGTTGAAGAAGAAAGGTGGGATGCCCCAAGCTTAGATGCTTGAGACTTCTTGAAATATTATCCTGGGATGCCTTGGGCATCCCCAATCTTGAGCTTTTGTGTCTCCTTAATTCCTTTCATATCACGGTCTCCCTAAATGTCAAAAGCTTCATCCACACCAAACTCAACAAGAACTCGTGAGATAAGTTAGTATAAACCAATGCAAAAACCTTATCATCCTCTACTGTAGCAAATCACAAAAATTATTATTCAACATTGCATACTAAATGTATCTGCATATTTAATACTCCTATCCTCAAATAGAATCATTAAACAAGCAAACATATGCAAACAATGCAAACATAACAGCAATCTGCCAAAACAGTACAGTCTGTAAAGAATGCAATTCATCATACTTTCCTAGCTCAAAAAATTATGAAAGAAAATCCCCACTGTAATAAATTTATCAGAGCTCAATATGCAAAAAGTTTCAACATTTTATGATATTCTGACTTTTCTAGGGAATTTTTGCAACAGCGGTAAACTTTCTGTTTTCAAACAGCAACATGTATACTTGCAAAATAAGCATGGTAAAGGCTATCCTTGACATTTTTATTGAAAATAAAGATGCAAAACATTATTCTAAATAACAGAAAGCAAATACTAACAAAATAAAATGATGCTCCAAGCAAAACACATATCATATGGTGAATAAAAATATAGCTCCAAGTAAAGTTACCGATAGACGAAGACGAACGAGGGGATGCCATCCGGGGCATTCCGAAGCTTAGGCTCTTGGTTGTCCTTGAATATTACCTTGGGGTGTCTTCGGCATCCCCAAGCTTAGGCTCTTGCCACTCCTTATTCCATAGTCCATCGAATCTTTACCCAAAACTTGAAAACATCACAACACAAAACTCAATAGAAAACTTGTAAGCTCCGTTAGTATAAGAAAATAAATCACCACTTCTGGTACTGTTGTGAACTCATTCTAAATTCATATTGGTGTAATATCTACAGTATTCCAACTTCTCTATGGTTCATACCCTCCGGTACTACTCATAGATTCATTAAAATAAGCAAACAACACATAGAAAACAGAATCTGTCAAAAACAGAACAGCATGTAGTAATATGTATCAAACATATACTTCTGGAACCTAAAAAATTCTACCAAATTAGGAAGTCCTAGATAATTTGTTTATTAATCCACTGAAAAAAGAATCAACTGCAAAGCACGTTTCTGTGATTTATGAAAACTAATATCGTGCGCGCGAAGTTTCTGTTTTTTACAGCAAGATCAAATAACTATCACCGTAAGTTATCCTAAAGGTTTTACTTGGCACAGACACTAATTAAAACATAAAACCACATCTAACCAGAGGCTAGATGGATTATTTAGTACTAAACAGGATCAAGAAGCAAAGAACTAAAGTAAAGTTGGGTTGCCTCCAACAAGCGCTATCGTTTAACGCCCCTAGCTAGGCATGATGATGATAATGATGCTCACATAAAAGATAAGAATTGAAACATAAGGAGAGCATCATGAAGCATATGACTAGAACATTTAAGCCTAACCCACTTCCTATGCATAGGGATTTTGTGAGCAAACAACTTATGGTAACAATAATCAACTAGCATAGGAAGGCAAAACAAGCATAGCTTCAAGATTTTCAACACATAGAGAGGAAACTTGATATTATTGCAATATGTAGAAGCATATGTTCCTCCCTCATAATAATTTTCAGTAGCATCATGAATGAATTCAACAATATAACCAGCACCTAAAGCATTCTTTTGATGATCTACTTGCATAGAAAATTTACTACTCTCCACATAAGCAAAATTCTTCTCATTCAGAATAGTGGGAGTATCATAAGAGACTTGAATACTATAAATTGTTTCCACATTAAAAGAGTAATGTTTAGAAAAAGGGTAATCATAATCATGACAAGTTTTATAAATATAATCATCACTACTTTTATAGCATAAGTTTCATCACAATAATCATCATAAGTAGCAACTTTGTTCTCATCATAATCGATTGAAACCTCTTCCAAGATAGTGGACTCATCACTAAATAAAGTCATGACCTCTCCAAATCCACTTTCATAAATATTATAAGATTCAACATCCTCCAAAATAGTGGGATCATTACTTCCTAAAGTTGACACCCTTCCAAACCCACGTTCATCAATATAATCATCATAGGTAGAAGGCATGCTATCATCATAACAACTTTGCATATCAAAACTTGAGAGGCTAAAAATATCATCTTCATTAAACATAGCATCCCCAAGCTTGGGACGAACATTAATTGCAGCAAATATATTCTCAAACACATCATTCTCATCAAACATAGCATCCCCAAGCTTGGGCCTTTTCATATCATAAGCATAATCACTCTCATCATTAATAGTACGGATAGCACCAAGAGTATAGCAATTATCATATTCTCCCAAGCAAGCACCAAAAAGATTTTCAAGATCATAAGAAGTATCATTATCTTCCCAATCATAATCATCACAACAAGCAATAGGCATAACGAGATCATCATCAAGTGCATCATCTTCATTTTCATGAGGCACAACAATAATGGGAGCAACTTTATTTGGGAGAGATATCTTTTTACCTCTCTTCCTTTTTCTTTTCTTCTTCTTCACCACATCATGTGTGGTTTCAATCCTCTTTTTGGAGCTCCTCATTAATGAGATTGGTTGAATAGAAGTCTCCTCCTCGCTACCTGATTCATCATAAGAAACAATAGGAGGATATTGGGAAGTCTCTTCCTTTCACTAGTATTCTCTTCATCTTCTATTTGTTTTCTTTTCTTTATGTAATTGGCAATATAAGGATTTTCAATGCAATTCACCACACAATACATATAAATTTCTTCTAGATCAAATTCAAGAAGTTTATAACGGGCAAATTTTGGAAGATAGTTAGTTAAACATTTCATTTCTTCGCAACCCATAAGCAAGCTAAGTTCATTATAATGTGCAAGGGAAATAAACTCATCACAATTTTTGGACACGATTAGATCATGAAACAATTTGCATCGGATAGTTTAATGACCCCGTTCATTGCAAAGTTCACAAGTATGGCCAAGAAAATTTAAATTTTCAGCACAAACATCTAGCCTTTCTTGCAACAATTTAGTTTCTAAATGCATATGCCTCTTGCAATATCTATCTTCCCTATTTGGTGTGCACTTGCAAACCCAATGCACTCCACAAAAATTGACATGTTTATAGGAGACATTTTCATCATAGCTAGTGCAATCATCATTAACTATGGATATTCAAGGGGTCCATACTAACAACATTGCAATCATGCTCATCATTCAAAGATTTAGTGCCAAACATTTTAATGCATTCTTCTTCTAACACTTTGGCACAATTTTCCTTTCCATCATACTCACGAAAGATATTGAAATATGAAGCGTATGAGACAAACTCAATTCCATTTTTTTGTAGTTTTCTTTTTATAAACTAAACTAGTGATAAAACAAGAAACAAAAAGATTCAGTTGCAAGATCTAAAGATATACCTTCAAGCACTCACCTCCCCGGCAACGGTGCCAGAAAAGAGCTTGATGTCTACTACGCAACCTTCTTCTTGTAGACGTTGTTCGGCCTCCAAGTGCAGAGGTTTGTAGGACAGTAGCAAATTCCCCTCAAGTGGATGACCTAAGGTTTATCAATCCGTGGGAGGCGTAGGATGAAGATGGTCTCTCTCAAGCAACCCTGCAACCAAATAACAAAGAGTCTCTTGTGTCCCCAACACACCCAATACAATGGTAAATTGTATAGGTGCACTAGTTCGGCGAAGAGATGGTGATACAAGTGCAATATGGATGGTAGATATAGGTTTTTGTAATATGAAAATATAAAAACAGCAAGGTAACAAATGATAAAAGTGAGCGTAAACGGTATTGCAATGCTAGGAAACAAGGCCTAGGGTTCATACTTTCACTAGTGCAAGTTTTCTCAACAATAATAACATAACCGGATCATATAACTATCCCTCAACATGCAACAAAGAGTCACTCCAAAGTCACTAATAGCGGAGAACAAACGAAGAGATTATGGTAGGGTACGAAACCACCTCAAAGTTATTCTTTCCAATCAATCCGTTGGGCTATTCCTATAAGTGTCATAAACAGCCCTAGAGTTCGTACTAGAATAACACCTTAAGACACATCAACCAAAACCCTAATGTCACCTAGATACTCCAATGTCACCTCAAGTATCCGTGGGTATGATTATACGATATGCATCACAATCTCATATTCATCTATTCAACCAACACATAGAACCTCAAAGAGTGCCCCAAAGTTTCTACCGGAGAATCACAACGAAAACGTGTGCCAACCCCTATGCATAGGTTCATGGGCGGAACCCGCAAGTTGATCACCAAAACATACATCAAGTGAATCACGTGATATCTCATTGTCACCACAGATACGCACGGCAAGACATACATCAAGTGTTCTCAAATCTTTAAAGACTCAATCCGATAAGATTACTTCAAAGGGAAAACTCAATCCATTACAAGAGAGTAGAGGGGAGAAGCAACATAAGATCAAACTATAATAGCAAAGCTCACGATACATCAAGATCGTACCACCTCAAGAACACGAGAGAGAGAAACAAACATAGCTACTAGTACATACCCTCAGCCCCGAGGGTGAACTACTCCTAAATGCGTCATGGAGAGCGCCGGGATGATGAAGATGGCCACGGTGAGGATCCCCCCCCGGTGGTGCTTGAACAGGTCTGAATGGTTTTCGTGGCTCTGGAGGTTTGTGGCGGCGGAACTCCCCATCTATTATGTCCCCCGATCGTTTTAGGGTATATGGATATATATAGGCGGAAGAAGTACATCAGGGGAGCCACGAGGGGTCCACGAGGGTGGAGGGCGCCCGGGGGTGGCGCCCCCGCCTCATGGCTCCCTCGTTTCTTTCTTGACGTGGACTCCAAGTCTCCCGAGTTGCTTTCCTTTCAAAAATAACTTCTCCAGAAGGTTTCATTCCGTTTCGACTCCGTTTGATATTCCTTTTCTTCTAAACACTGAAACAAGGGAAAAACAGAATCGCACCGGCTCGGGTCAATAGGTTAGTCCCAAAAGTAATATAAAAGTGTTTAGTAAAGCCTATAATCATCCAAAACAGATAATATAACAGCATGAATACTTCATAAATTATAGATACGTTGGAGACGTATCACAAGTCTCTTTACTCGTTACGTAATGCATCATTCCGTAACTAACTCATTAGCTACATTGCTTGCAAGGCTTATAGTGATGTGCATTACCGAGAGGGCCCAGAGATACCTCTCCGACAGTCGGAGTGACAAAACCTAATCTCGAAATACGCCAACTCAACATGTACGTTTGGAGACACCTATAGAGCTCCTTTATAATCACCCAGTTACGCTGTGACGTTTGGTAGCACACAAAGTGTTCCTCCGATAAACGGGAGTTGCATAATCTCATAGTTATAGGAACTTGTATAAGTAATGAAGAAAGCAATAGCAACATACTAAACGATCAAGTGCTAAGCTAATGGAATGGGTCAAGTCAATCACATTATTCTTCTAATGATGTGATCCCGTTAATCAAATGACAACACATGTCTATGGTTAGGAAACATAACCATCTTTGATTAATGAGCTAGTCAAGTAGAGGCATACTAGTGACATTAAGTTTGTCTATGTATTCACACATGTATCATGTTTCCGGTTAATACAATTCTAGCATGAATAATAAACATTTATCATGATATGAGAAAATAAATAATAACTTTATTATTGCCTCTAGGGCATATTTCCTTCAGTCTCCCACTTGCACTAGAGTCAGTAATCTAGTTCACATCACCGTGTGATTTAACGCCAATATTCACATCTGTATGTGATTAATACCCATAGTTCACATCGTCATGTAATCAACACCCAAAGGGTTTACTAGAGTCAATAATCTAGTTCACATTTCTTATGTGATTAACACCCAAAGAGTACTAAGGTATGATCATGTTTTGCTCGTGAGAGAAGCTTAGTCAACGGGTCTGTCGCATTCAGAGTCGTATGTATTTTGCAAATATTCTATGTCTACAATGCTCTGCACGGAGCTACTCTAGCTAATTGCTCCCACTTTCAATATATATCCAGATTGAGACTTAGAGTCATCTGGATCGGTGTAAAAGCTTGCACCGATGTAATTCTTTACGACGGGCTCTTTTATCACCTCCATAATCGAGAAATATTTCCTTAGTCCTCACTAAGGATATTCTTGACCAATGTCCAGTGATCTACTCCTAGATCACTATTGTATTCCCTTACCAAATTCAGAACAAGGTATACAATAGGTCTGGTACATAACATAGCAAACTTTATAGAACCTATGACTGAGGCATAGGGAATGACTTTCATTCTCTTTTCTATTTTCTGCCGTGGTCGGGATTTGAGTCTTACACAATTTAACACCTTTGCAACACAGGCAAGAACTCTTTCTTTGATTGTTCCATTTTGAACTACTTCAAAATCTTGACAAGGTATGTACTTATTGAAAAACTTATCAAGCGTCTTGATCTATCTCAATAGATTTTGATGCTCAATATGTAAGTAGCTTTACTGAGGTCTTTCTTTTAAAGAACTCCTTTCAAATACTCCTTTATGCTTTCTAGAAAAATTCTACATCATTTCTGATCAACAATATGTTACTCACATATATTTATCAGAAAGGCGGTAGTGCTCCCACTCACTTTATTGTAAATACAGGCCTCACCGCAAGTCTGTATAAAACTATATGCTTTGATCAACTCATCAAAGTGTATATTCCAACTCCGAGATGCTTGCACCAGTCCATAGATGGATTGCTGGAGCTTGCACAATTTTTTAGCACCTTTAGGATTGACAAAACCTTCTGGTTGCATCATATACAATTCTTATTTAAAAAAACCATTAAGGAATGCAGTTTTGACATCCATTTGCCAGATTTCATAAAATGTGGCAATTGCTAACATGATTCGGACAGACTTAAGCATCGCTACAGTTGAGAAAATCTCATTGTAGTCAACACCTTGAACTTGTCGAAAATCTTTTTGTGACAAGTTGAGCTTTGTAGATAGTAACACTACTATCGACGTCTGTCTTCCTCTTGAAGATCCATTTATACAATATGGCTTGCCGATCATCGGGCAACTCCACCAAAGTTCACACTTTGTTCTCATACATGGATCCCATCTCAGATTTCATGGCCTCAAGCCATTTCGCGGAATCTGGGCTCATCATCGCTTCCTCATAGTTCGTAGGTTCATCATGTTCTAGTAACATGGCTTTCAGAACATGATTACCGTACCATTCTGGTGCGGACTGTACTTTGGAAGACCTACGAGGTTTTGTAGTAACTTAATCTGAAGTTTCATGATCATCATCATTAGCTTCCTCACTAATTGGTGTAGGAATCACTAGAACTGATTTCTATGATGAACTACTTTCCAATTCGGGAGAAGGTACAAATTACCTTATCAAGCTCTACTTTCCTCCCACTCACTTCTTTCGAGAGAAACCCCTTCTCTAGAAAGGATCCATTCTTAGCAACGAATGTTTTGCCTTCAGATCTGTGATAGAAGGTGTGCCCAACAGTTTCCTTTGGGTATTCTATGAAGACGCACTTCTCCGATTTGGGTTCGAGCTTATCAGGTTGAAAACCTTTTTCATATAAGCATCGCAACTCCAAACTTTAAGAAACGACAGCTTAGGTTTACTGCTAAACCATAGTTCATACGGTGTCATCTCAACGGATTTAGATGGTGCCCTATTAAACGTGAATGCAGCTGTCTCTAATGGATAACCCCAAAACGATAGTGGTAAACCGATAAGAGACATCATAGATCGCACCATATCTAGTAAAGTATGATTACGACGTTCGGACACACCATTACATTGTGGTGTTCCAGGTGGCATGAGTTGCGAAACTATTTCACATTGTCTCAAATGAAGACCAAACTCGTAACTCAAATATTCGTCTCCACGATCAGATCGTAGAAACATTATATTTCTTGTTACGATGATTTTCCACTTCACTCTGAAATTCTTTGAACTTTTCAAATGTTTCAGACTTATGTTTCATCAAGTAGATATACCCATATCTGCTCAAATCATCTGTGAAGGTCAGAAAATAACGATACATGCCGCGAGCCTTAACAGTCATCAGATCGCATACATCGGTATGTATTATTTTCAATAATTCAGTAGCTCGTTCCATTGTTCCGGGGAACAGAGTTTTAGTCATCTTGCCCAAAAGGCACGGTTCGCAAGCATCATATGATTCATAACCAAGTGATTCCAAAAATCCATCTTTATGGAGTTTCTTCATGCGCTTTACACCGATATGACCCAAACGGTAGTGTCACAAATAAGTTGCATTATCATTATTAACTTTGCATCTTTTGGCATCAATATTATGATTATGTGTATCACTACGATCGAGATCCAACAAACTATTTTCATTGGGTGTATGACCATTTGAAGGTTTTATTCATGTAAACAGAACAACAATTATTCTCTGACTTTAAATGAATAACCGTTTTGCAATAAACATGATCAAATCATATTCATGCTCAACACAAACGCCAAATAACATTTATTTAGGTTTAACACTAGATCAAAATAAACATGATGATCATATCAATCTTGGAACTACTTCCAACACTCATCGTGACTTCCCCTTCAACTAGTCTTTGTTTATTCTGTAACTCCTGTTTCGAGTTACTAATCTTAGCAACCGAACAAGTATCAAATATTCAGGGGCTACTATAAACACTAGTAAGGCACACATCAATAACCTGTATATCAAATATACCCTTGTTCACTTTGCCATCCTTCTTATCCACCAAATATTCGGGGCATTTCCGCTTCCAGTGACCATTTCCTTTGCAGTGTAACCACTCAGTTTCAGGCTTTGGTCCAGCTTTGGGCTTCTTCACGGGAGTGACAACTTGTTTGCCATTCTACTTGAAGTTTCCCTTTCTTTCCCTTTGCCCTTTTCTTGAAACTAGTGGTCTTGTCAATCATCAACACTTGATGCTCTTTCTTGATTTCTACCTTCATCGATTTCAACATCACGAAGAGCTCGGGAATCGTTTTCGTCATCCCTTGCATACTATAGTTCATCACGAAGTTCTAGTAACTTAGCGATGGTGACTAGAGAATTCTGTCAATCACTATCTTATCTGGAAGATTAACTCCCACTTGATTCAAGCGTTTGAAGTACCCAGACAATCTGAGCATATGCTCACTAGTTGAGCGATTCTCCTCCATCTTTTAGCTATAGAACTTGTTGGAGACTTCATATCTCTCAACTCGGGTATTTGCTGGAAATATTAACTTCAACTCCTGGAACATCTCATATGGTCCATGACGTTCAAAACGTTTTTGAAGTCCCGATTCTAAGCCGATAAGCATGGTGCACTAAACTATCAAGTAGTCATCATATTGAGCTAGCCAAACGTTCATAACGTCTGCATCTGCTCCTGCAATAGGTCTGTCACCTAGCGGTGCATTAAGGACATAATTGTTCTGTGCAGCAATAAGGATAAACCTCAGATCACGGATCCAATCCACATCATTGCTACTAACATCTTTCAACACAATTTTTCTCTAGGAACATATCAAAATAAACATATGAAAGCAGCAACGCGAGCTATTGATCTACAACATAATTTGCAAAATACTACCAGGACTAAGTTCATGATAAATTTAAGTTCAATTAATCATATTACTTAAGAACTCCCACTTAGACAGACATCTCTCTAGTCATCTAAGTGATCACGTGATCCAAATCAACTAAAGCATGTCCGATCAACACGTGACACTACTAGGAAAAAGGCTAGCAGTAGCGCGGGTTTTAGATGTATCAGTAACGCGGGTATAGGCGCTACAGCTATTGCTTAGCAGCAGCGCGTGCCAGCCCGCGCTACTGCTAGGACAAATAGCTGCAGCGTTTGTTCGTTACCATGCTGCTGCTAAGGAAACTACTTGCAGCGTGTTTTCTGTCCATCGCTACTAGTACTTTTTTTTAGTGTATTTATGCGCCATCATACAAATATTGGTACAATACTAGTTATGAGGTTTACATCATTTTGTCCATAACGGTGTGTCAAATGAAGGTGGATTAGGTTCAAGTGGAGGCAATATGTGGTGCATGTCAAAAGTATACTACTAATCCAAACTTGATCTAGTTTGGACTAGTAGTACTTTCGATGTGCACCGCATGTTGCCTCCACTTGAATCTAATCCGCCAGCACAAGCTATTTAATCATCATCATGGTCATTACCACCAACAGTATTTATTTAATCACCACTAACACTAGCTAATAATAATCATCATAGTCATTACCACCAACACTAGCTATTTTATCATCATAGTAATAGTGTAGCACATCATCATCCTGAAACTCATTTCTACCTAGCTAATCACTCCTGCTGCTCTCTCTTAGGTAAAACAACATAAAACATGTGTAGCTCTCCTCCTTGATCAAGTTGGAGCATGCAGATGAACCTGTCTCCTAATCGTGGAAAGCACCTCTGTTTGCTGCCCCCTAGTACTTCTCTGCGCTCCCCCAACACATATTTGGTCCAGTCTTGCACTATTAAGCATCCGTCGCTAATATTGAATGCACTAAAGTAATCTGTAGGATATCTTGGTCGTAAGTTGATAATACTCATGGTACCTTTAGTCTCGATCCCATAAGGCACAACATTCATCGGGATTCCCTGTTGAATAACATCGTATTGTAACATACTTAGCAATGAAGTTTAGCTTCAAAAATAATGTATGGAAAAGATGCAATGAGGACAAATAGTAAAAATCTTACCATCCTTCCTAAATGGATGTGACCGTAGTTCATTACGAACACTATTGGTCGCACGTTTTCAGTACTAACATTTCTAAATCCAGGAAGAAAATTTGTCTTGACAGTATCAAGATCCTCAAGCCATGAAACATAATGACTTAGCTCCTCGCAGTTTAGTTCAGCCTCGGGACAGTAGTAGGTCCTGTCTACCAAGCGCTGGACATGTTTGCTTGCACCGAAATAAGCTGACAATACAAATTAGTTGTCAACTATTTTTGAATAAACAATATCAAAGACATAAATATGGTTGAGAAACTTACATAATGGTATAATCGAGGCGTCGCACATCGACCCGGATGTCGGTATTACCTTCAATATCATCTTCGGACGAATATCAAAGGTGATAACCATATCAGGCTCAAATGCATAAGTCTTGCATAGTGCTTGCCATGTTTTGCATCCAAAATAGGTGTAGTCGTCTGAATTGTATAATTTTGCATGGAAAATATAACCATGCTCGGTCTTCAAATAAACTTTCTTTACCTCTGCAGTATGACTGAAACCTATCTTATCCAATACAAAAACTCTTGCATGGCAGGGGATACGCTAGTAGAATAGTAAAAAAAATATAAGTTCAAGCAAATGAAGCAGATGTCATACTTAGCTACGAAAAAAGACGTGTCGTTATGACTTACTGTATCCACTTCGAAGTTCTCGTCCAGCTTGATGCTGAAGCGTCTATCATCATCTAGGAAGATTCCGTCGCACAGGCCGCGCTCGTCTTCGCAGTATTTGCAAATACTGAAATCCTTTTCGTCGTCAGACATTTCCTATGTTCATAGTTAAAACATTAATTGAAACTCGATCGAAGAAAACTACCAGGATACTCAACACACAAATCCGGGTCACTCGATATTTCCTACATATTCTGGCACAAGTCATGCCAAAATTCACGGAAAAAACCGGCATGACCTTTGCTAAAATAGGACATATCGAGCGCCTGAAATTTGCCGGAACGAAAATGAATCAGCACTCCGGCAAAACATAGGCCACTCGGAGGTGTAACATGCAAACATGACCGGCCACTTGGATATTGAGCAACACAAGATATACATTTCAAAATATCTTATAGGACTCAAATTAGCATGCATTCAATAAGCAAAAGTAAATCATCTCATGCGTCCCTACATCGTCGAATATTATCACTAATACATCACGAATAGTGTCATACATATAACATCACTAATACAACTAAAACCCTAGCACACGACGGGTATCGGCGCGGGCGGTGGACACCCACAGAGAAGGAACCATCATGGGATCATAGCTCCAGTGAGATCCCTGGAGAACCTGCCAGGTATTGGAGAACGACATGTGCTCCAACGCAAACAAGTAGCGACGGACTTGCGCGTCCTCCTCACTGACACGGTGACGCACCACCTCCGCGGAGTCCTCGAGCCTCTGGATCGTCACTGGCCCACGCGACCGCCACCAAAGAAGTTTCGGGTCAACGACAGGCTAGCTCCTCACCAACCTGCGCCCCCCGGTAGGTAGGGCCTCCCAGTACCACCCCGGCGGAGCCCAGTCCCGGACATGGCCGATCTGGTCAAGCAGGTGTCGTCCTCCGCCGACTCGACGACGAGGATGCGGGATAGGCATCGTCCACGTCGAGGCGGGAAAAATTGCTTTAACTAAAAAATAGAAACAAGTTCTTACTAACTAGTTCTATTAATTCAACTAGTTCTTACTAAAAATAAACTTACTATAAATAAAAATATTCTAGTACCTAACTAGTACCTAGTTCTTAATATTCAACTAAAATAAACTTACTATAAATAAAAATAAACTTAATATGCAACTAAAATATAAAGAAACCCTAGGCAGAGGTAGGGGAGAGGGAGGAGCGGGCGTGCTCACCTCGGGTGCCTGCGACGAGGGAGGGGCAGGGCGGCGTCGAGGTCGGGTCGGGGCTCGGGGCGGGCGGATGGCGGCCGCGTCGAGGTCGGGTCGGGCGGCGTCTGGGCGGCGTTGAGGTCGGGGCGGGCGGCGTTGAATCTGGGGTCGAGGCGGCGTCTGGGCGGCTTTGAGGTCGGGGCGGGCGGCGTTGAGGTCGGGGTCGGGCGGCGAGAGGGTGCGGAGGCCGGGCCGACGGCGACGGCGGCAAGCGAGTGGAGTGGAGAGTTGGATTCGGGAAAGTGGGCGTGGGAAGGACGAACCCGTGCGTGGTTAAGTCGAAGTAGCGATGGCGCTTCGAGAAAAGCGCTGCTGCTACCTTAGCTACAGCGTTTGACGATACACGCCATCGCTACTCCTTTCTCTTTTTCCCATTTTCATTTAGTTTTCTTCACATTTTATTTGCTTCCTTTCACCTTATTCTATTTCTTTCATTTTCAATTACCTTTCCATTTTTTATTTAATTTTATAACCTTTAGCAGCAACGAGTTTATATTAAAGCTGCTGCTACAAACAACAATAGCGATAGCGCTGATTCGTCATAGATCGCTACTAATATGTGTAGCTTATGGGCTAAGCCGTGGAATTTTAGTAGTAACGTGTGTACAGCAAGACGCCGCTATCGCTAGATCTTTATCTGCAGCGCGGTTACCTCAGGCGCGCTACTGCTAATTAGCACCAGCGTGCTTTTTTGACCCACGCTACTGCTAAAGTTCTGTGTATAGGGTTTTCCCTAGTAGTGTGAGATGGAGTAGTTTTCAATGGTGAACATCACTATGTTGATCATATCTACTATATGATTCATGTTCGACCTTTCGGTCTCCGTGTTCCGAGGCCATATATGTATATGTTAGGCTCCTCAAGTTTAACCTGAGTATTCCGCGTGTGCAACTGTTTTACACCCGTTGTATTTGAACGTAGAGCCTATCACACCCGATCATCACGTGGTGTCTCAGCACGAAGAACTTTCGCAACGGTGCATACTCAGGGAGAACACTTCTTGATAATTAGTGAGAGATCATCTTAAAATGCTACCGTCAAACTAAGAAAAATAAGATGTATAAAAGATAAACATCATATGCAATTGAAATATCTGACATGATATGGCCATGATCATCTTGCGCCTTTGATCTCCATCTCCAAAGTAATGTCATGATCTCTATCGTCACCGGCACGACACCATGATCTCCATCATATTGATCTATATCAATGTGTCGTCACATGGTCGTCTCGCCAACTATTGCTCTTGCATTTATTGCTATCGCATAGCGATAAAGTAAAGCAATTATTTGGCGCTTGCATCTTATGCAATAAAAAAGACAACCACAAGGCTTCTGCCAGTTGCCGATAACTTCAACAAAACATGATCATCTCATACAACAATTTATATCTCATCATATCTTGACCATATCACATCACAACAAGCCCTGCAAAAACAAGTTAGACGTCCTCTACTTTGTTGTTGCAAATTTTACGTGGCTGCTACGGGCTGAGCAAGAACCGTTCTTACCTACGCATCAAAACCACAACGATAGTTCGTCAAGTTAGTGATGTTTTAACCTTCGCCAGGACCGGGCGTAGCCACACTCGGTTCAACTAAAGTTGGAGAAACAGACACCCGCCAGCCACCTGTGTGCAAAGCACGTCGGTAGAACCGGTCTCGCGTAAGCGTACGTGTAATGTCGATCCGGGCCGCTTCATCCAACAATACCGCCGAACCAAAGTATGACATGCTGGTAAGCAGTATGACTTGTATCGCCCATAACTCACTTGTGTTCTACTCGTGCATATAACATCTACGCATAAAACCTGGCTCTGATACCACTGTTGGGGAACGTAGTAATTTCAAAAAATTTCCTATGCACACGCAAGATCATGGTGATGCATAGCAACGAGAGGGGATAGAGTTGTCCACGTACCCTCGTAGACCGAAAGCGGAAGCGTTAGAACAACGCGGTTGAAGTAGTCGTATGTCTTCACAGCCCGAACGATCAAGCACCGAAACTATGGCACCTCCGAGTTCTAGCACACGTCCAGCTCGATGACGTCCCTCGTACTCCGATCCAGCCGAGTGTCGAGGGAGAGTTCCGTCAGCACGACGGCGTGGTGATGATCTTGATGTTCTACCATTGCAGGGCTTCGCCTAAGCACCGCTACAATATTATCAAGGAGGACTATGGTGGAGGGGGGCACCGCACACGGCTAAGAGATCAAGAGATCAATTGTTGTGTCATGGGGTGCCCCCCTTGCCCCCGTATATAAAGGAGGGAGGGGAAGGTGCGGCCGGCCCCTAGGGGTGCGCCTGGAGGAGTCCTACTCCCACCGGGAGTAGGACTCCCCCCTCTTGCCTTGTTGGAGAAGGAAGGGGGAAGGGAGAAAGAGGAAAGGGGGACGCCCCCCCTTCCTTGTCCTATTCGGACTAGGGGGGGAGGGGGCACGCGGCCTGCCCTGGCCGGCCCTCCTCTTCTCCCTTAGGTCCTATGTAGGCCCATTAACCCCCAGGGGGGTTCCGGTAACCCCCCGGTACTCCGGTAAAATCCCGATTTCACCCGGAATGATTTCGATATCCAAATATAGGCTTCCAATATATCAATCTTTATGTCTCGACCATTTCCAGACTCCTCGTTATGTCCGTGATCACATCCGGGATTCCGAACAACCTTCGGTACATCAAAAACTATAAACTCATAATATAACTATCATCATAACGTTAAGCGTGCGGACCCTACGGGTTCGAGAACTATGTAGACATGACCTATAACTGTTTCTGGTCAATAACCAATAGCGGAACCTGGATGCTCACATTGGCTCCTACATATTCTACGAAGATCTTTATCGGTCAAACCGCATAACAACATACGTTGTTCCCTTTGTCATCGGTATGTTACTTGCCCGAGATTCGATCGTCGGTATCCAATACCTAATTCAGTCTCGTTACCGGCAAGTCTCTTTACTTGTTACGTAATACATCATTTCGTAACTAACTCATTAGTTACATTGCTTGCAAGGCTTATAGTGATGTGCATTACCGAGAGGGCCCAGAGATACCTCTCCGACAATCCGAGTGACAAAACCTAATCTCGAAATACGCCAACTCAACATGTACCTTTGGAGACACTGAGAGCTCCTTTATAATCACCCGATTCGTTGTGATGTTTGGTAGCACACAAAGTGTTCCTCCGTAAACGGGAGTTGCATAATCTCATAGTTATAGGAACTTTGTATAAGTCATGAAGAAAGCAATAACAACATACTAAATGATCAAGTACTAAGCTAACGGAATGGGTCAAGTCAATCACATCATTCTCCTAATGATGTGATCCCGTTAATCAAATGATAACACATGTCTATGGCTAGGAAACATAACCATCTTTGATTAACGAGCTAATCAAGTAGAGGCATACTAGTGACACTATGTTTGTCTATGTATTCACACATGTATTATGTTTCCGGTTAATATAATTATAGCATGAATAATAAACATTTATCATGAAATAAGGAAATAAATAATAACTTTATTATTGCCTCTAGGGCATATTTCCTTCAACTCACTGGATCCCCTCTCAATCCCCCGCGCCGGTCCTCCCCTGTCGCCCCTCCTCCCTCTACGCCGCTGTCACTTCCTCCTCCTTGATGGACTCGGTACCGGCCTCCTCCTCTGTCCTCCCTCCACTCGCCGCTGCCCGGCCCCTCCTCGCTCCGCCTTCCTCCTCCGTCCTCCCTCCACTGGCGCGGCCCGCCCCCCTCCTCGCTCCGCCTTCCTCCTCCGTCCTACTCTCTTCTCCCTCCTTGAGTCGCCCCTCCTTCTCCCTCCTGCCTGCTACATTTTGATTTAGTAGGCTAGTTCATATGCAACATTCTGATTTAGTTGATTTAGTAGGCTAGTTGATTTAGAACATTTTGATTTAGTTGATTTAGTAGGCTAGTTGATTTAGTTGATTTAGAACATTTTGATTTAGTTGATTTAGTAGGCTAGTTCATTTAGTTGATTTAGTATGCACCATTTTATTGTTATTTTTTTCTGTACATGGATAGGTACATAGTTGCTTTTGTTTTTTTAATAAGTTACTTTTTGGCAAAATGTAGGTTGTACCTTGTCATCTAATATAATACTAGATCTTAGGATTATAATTGTCCATCAAATTGCTTCTCGCGGAAGAACCAAAAATATCACATGCTACTGTTTTTCTTTCCTGTGGAGTGGATCCTTAATCCTTTTCTCATATTGCTTTAGGAAAAATGGCGCCACCACCACCACCACTATGTCGACTGTGCAAGTCAAGGTGCGCCAGCAGCCTTGCAACTGGCAAATTGTTTGGCATCTACTTCCAGCCGAGTTTTCGTCATGCAGCGGTAAGAAATTAGATGAAATGTAATAACTATTTTATTTTTAGTGTTGGCATTACTGCATTGTGTCATTTTTCTTATTTTACACAGATCGTCCCATGCAATGTGAGGTTGAAATTCAACAAGTGACGAGGAGACACTGTGACATTTGAGGCTCTGGGGGCCGTACACTATGGAGGTCGAGAAAGGACGCAATATGTCGCAGATTGGAGGAGATGGATGGGCCCGTTTAAATCGCTTCGCATGCGTCTTCTGGTGGTGAGTTGATCAGCTTCTCCTTGAGCGAAAAGACCCAAGCTGGCTATCATTTATCTCAACCTGGTGGAAGATGATGAAGATGATGAAGATGACGAAGATGATGAAGATAATGAGGACCCACTTCATGAAGCCATCGTAGCTCAAAGAACAAGGCTGAGCGAGGAGGAGGTGTCCAACCTGTGGGACATAATTCCGCCATACGTCTTGACTTTGTCGTGGTGCCATTCGTGACCCGCCGACAAATACCATGGTTGATCGACATGATATGGTATGTTATACTTACAAATGCAAATTATCCGATGAAATACTTAGTGTACAGTCCAATGATATGGTATGTTGTGTGGAATCTAGTCGATGATATGTTTTAGTCTAGAGTTCGATCGCATGCTTATTAGTGTAGAATCTAAGGAAATTATTAATAGTGTAGATAATCCATATGTACTTATTTGCGAGGCTATTTATTAATTGATATGTTTTTCTTATTCAGAAATTGGCAAAGAGCATATCTGTGAGTTATGGTATCGAGCCCGATGAAGAAGGCTCACTGGACTACGCCTTCGCAAGGGGCTCCGTCACAACCTGTACTTACTGCGTGGACACGGACGGTCGCACACACTTAAACTTCGGTTGGGTGGAAGAAATTCCTCGATGGCAAGAATCTTACATTGGACAGGCCATCCTAATTACTATCAGGAACACCAACCGCCCAGGCTTGAGGATGATGATTGTCTTTGATATCATCTAGAACTACATGTGTGTGTGGCTATATCATCTAGAACTACATATGTGTGTGTGGCTATATCATCTAGAACTACATATGTGTGTGTGGCTATACCATCTAGAACCACATATGATGATTGTCGTCGACATCATCTAGAACTACATATGATGAACGTCGTTGATATGACCTTGTACTGCTTGAGGATGCATGTTGACTATGCATGAAATTGTTATCTAGTACTCCCTTCGTTCCAAATTACTCGTCGTGGTTTAAACTAAAACCACGACGAGTAATTTGAAACGAAGGGAGTACTACCCAGTAATGGTTTATGAATTTGATATCTAGTAGCAGTACCTAGTATCTAGTATCTGAAAGGAAAACTGAAAGGGAAAGGGGTACGGGGGAAAATGATGAAAGATATAGCAGTAGCGAGGGACTGCGAAATCGCTACAGCTAAGTAATAGTAGCGCATTCGGAAAAAAGCGCTGCTGGTATCGTGAACAGTAGTAGCGCGGGTACAGACCGCGCTACTACTATAAGTTAGCTGTAGCGCCTTATTAGTAGCGCGCCCACCCGCGCTGCTGCTAGCCTCAAAATCCGCGCTACTACTAGGGTTTTCCCTAGTAGTGTATGATGGCAGCGCTCTCTGGTGGCGGTTCGATGACGGCGGCAGTCCGACAGCGATCTGGCGCCCACTCCTTCCACTCATTCACTTCGGATGGTTCAGTTTGTTGCCATAAAAAACCGAACGAAAATCAGAGGAAAAAAAATTAAGCTATAGAAGAGGCAGGTACAGTCAACCCCAAAATTGAGAACAATTCAATCTCAAAATTGAGAATTTGACTATACTTGCCTCGTATATAGTTTATTTCTTTTTTCAGATCTTAAATGGCTTATAAATTGAGAATTTTTGTCAAATGGGGCAATATCGTTGTAAACATGAAACATGGGGTAAAAAAGAAAATTAACTTGAGAGCAACGATATGGTGCCCAGGATCATCTGCACCCGTGATGAAGAAGAAATTCAAAATAAATACTAATTTTTTTTTAGAAAATTCCAGTTTCTTTTGTATGGTAGATAATTTGGTGTCTGGGGTGCATTCCAAATTTCAGATTATTTGAATAAGTAAACTTTTCGGAATAGATAAATCCCGAACGTTCGGATTTTAAAAATGTGATCCCGAACGATTTTTGATGGGAACTTTAGTTGCTGCGAGGTTGCAACTTTAGTTGTTAACACATGGCAACTTTGTTCCAATTCGAACTCTTGTCAAAAAATTGCCATATTTTGTCATCATCGTCTTAATTAAAGTTGCCATGAAAAGAGTTCGGATTAGCATGCCTAAATCCCGAATGTTCGGGACTTATTGACGTCCAAACTGTTTTATAGACCCCAAATTTGTCTTTTTTGCCGAGAGCTACTCATATGTCCAAATGATCTGAAATTTGGAACCCACCTCATACACCAAATTATGTACTATGATTTTTTTTTGAATTTTTTCGTGATCGTATTATTACTACTACTAGCAGAACGCCCGTGCGTTGCTACGGGCTATCCGCAATATCTGTAACATCCGGGTTCAACACAAAAACCCTATTCAATGACGCACCTTCCCTTTTTCTGTCGGAACCTCTCATTCTTGACCGATTTTCCGCCGTAGCGAGATATTTCTCGTTTTTTCTCTCACTGGCGCCACCTCCTTTAAAAGCAGATGACAGCCAACTCATCTTCGCCATGCATTGCAGTAAGGATGAAATTTTCTTGTTTACGATATAATAGAGTGGGTTAAAAACTAACACATACTATTGACACAAAACAACAAATAACTACAGAGATCTTTCCTAGTCACCAATAAGCTCCACCTCCATCCCACATATATGCTAGAAGGGATAATTGTCGTTCTTCTCTTCTTCATATTTCCCTACGTCTTCTACTCCATGCCTCTTCGCCAATCCGTTTAATTGGCACCAACCAGCACCACGTCAACATTAATGTGTTCATCATCGATGCCTCATCTTCTTCTTTCTCATTCCTCGGCAACTTTAGTTCTCGTTCCTACTTATTTCCTAGAATACTCTTTCTTTCTTTTTTTCTCTTATTATTTGGAGCACTCTTACTTTCTCCAACACCATGCACCACTTTGGCTTCAGTTCTTTTTTCCTTCTTGTTTTCGGAACACTCTTCCTTTTTACTATAGCATGAACCACCTAGCTAGTGTTGTGTCATGTTGTCCTCACCAGCGAACATTTCGCCACCGTCATCGAGTGGACATCCCATGAGCATAGACTTCATCCATCTTGGTGAATGCTAGGTCGCCCATGTCGCGGCGCATGGTGGCCGTTGTCCATGTTGGCAAGCGGTTCTCGGTGCTTTGCAATGTAACTGAGAGCCCATTGATTGTTTATGTCCACCCTCGACCGTTAGTGCTTGGTCTTCCTCAAGCACGCGACCGTTGACCTTGTTCTATGACATCTATTATCCTCGCCCGCAAACATTTCGGCAACCATCAGTGTATAGACGATGGTCATCATCCATCTTTACGAATGCTTGGTCGCTCATGTCACGAGGCGTGGTGGTTGTTATCTATGTTGGCAAACGCTGGTCAACCATGTCGTTGAGAGCATGTTGGCAGTCACCAATGGCAGCGATAGCCTAGCTACTGGCCGTCCTTGCCCACAAACACTTTCAAACTGATTCGGCACGATTAACTGCCTGCCTAATTAATTAATAACATGCCTAATTAACGGCATGCCTAATTATGTGCATGCCTATTAATTGTTTGCCTAATTATCTGCGTGCTTGATTAATTGTTTCTAGGTCTTCGCTTCTCGCTTTGACTCTCAGAGCACATCCAAATTTTTATGTACTTGGTTTTTTTCCTTTTTTGCTAATTTTGGGAAATCAGCACCAAGCAAGGCATTGCTTATCCTGGTAGTTTCTCTAATTTTGTTGAAATAGTAAACATGGTTTTGAGGATCTTGTCTTACAATTTTAACATCATGTCAGCTAAACTTACACATCACACAGGTAAACCAGCTAGAGATTGAGAAGTAGTGCATTTTGGTCACCAAGAGCATTCTCATATTTGACCAAAGAAAATTTTCCAATCAAAAAGCACGCCAAACCAAGACACTTCTGCAACTACATGTTTGCTGAACCCGTCGCTTCATCTGAGTACGCCAAAACTATGCAGCTATATTGGTTTACTACTTCCAGTCGCAAATCAGTTTCAATTCACCTGGCCAGGCAAAAGTTGCATCCGATGCGTAAGCACGATCAGGAGGATTGACAAAAATCCAGATAATTAGTGTACCTGTGACTTGGAGTTGACTTGATGCAACTGCCGCTTCTTGATTCGCCTAGTCCTTCTTTGGTCTCCTCTCAACACTACCACTCTACCAGATCCGTGTCCATGGAATCGGACCCTTCGCCATTACGGAGGCGGGGAGGTGGCATTGGGAGGCGCCGAGCAAGGTGGCCAGCGGCGGGGCGGTGGCGGCGGCAAGCCATCGAAAGGACGGCGGCATTCTGCAGCGGGAGTGGCGGCGGGCTGCGTCTGAGCAGAGGTTAGACCTCTTGCTCGGAAGTCTCAAAGGATGTGGCGCTGCTTTTCTTTTGAGGGTGCCCCATCATTGATTTGGTTTGGAGAGGATCGGAAAACGGATCTGTTCCTTTTTAGGTAAAGCGACGATATAATTGTGATTTCGAGGTGATTTCGTATGCAGACTCCTCCATTAAGAGTAGAGATAGCCTTTGAGGTAATTGAAATCTATTACCATATAATTACCGTATTCAAATTTTCTGAGTTATGGCCTTACCATACCGGATTGATAGCCTTTAGGGTAATTTAAATTTATTACCATATGATTACCATATTCGAAATTTTCTGAGTTATGGCCTTACCATACCTGGATTGATGAGATTTCTGAGTTTATAGCCTTTCCATACGTGGATTAATTATGATTGATTACCATAAATACGTTGAGTATTGCCGGCCAGACCAGAGAAGAGGAAAACCGATGAAAGGGGGTGGTGGGAG
The DNA here is from genome assembly GCA_021605205.1 of Aegilops longissima. NCBI lineage: Eukaryota > Viridiplantae > Streptophyta > Magnoliopsida > Poales > Poaceae > Aegilops > Aegilops longissima. The sequence continues at coordinate 46,884,920 of CM038678.1, read as the reverse complement.
GTGGGACAAAAAAAACAGACGAAAAATAACCGGTTGAAAATAAACCGGTTGAAAATGGTGGGACTATTCAACCAAATCGTCCATTAAGAATAGAGATTATTATTATTATAGTCGGGGTCAACCTCATCGATGGAGAAGGCTACCGCTGCTTAACTACTCTTCGTCTTCAATCTGCGTGTGCGTGGTTGAGGACCGGGAAAATATCTAGTGGTACGGTCGATCTCATGATACGCTGCTCCAAGACCCCATGGTGCGTTGGATCTGCATGCAAGGGATGGGATCAACTCAGTTATCTTTTTACATACACCCCCCTGGTACATTTGCGTCTTGCCCCCGGAAGGCCTTGCAAAATCAAAACAGATCTGTACTGAACTGAGCATCCTTTTTTCTACTGAACTAAGCATCGTGGTGGGTCAGTTGCTCCTGCCAACATCTAGTGTCGATAGAAAAGGACAGATTAAGCAAACTTACACCAGATTATTAGGAAGCATTGCAAGCACACGTACAGAATTTATTTTCTGTAACAGATTTCTTCACTGAATGCAATAAAGAGATTGAGTGCACATATGCTAATACTTTTTCAGGATAAATTGCTCAATAAGTAGAAGTAGAAGAAATTGTATTGCCACCTGTTTGCATTCCTGCCATCCTGAAAGCAGGACTATAGCAAGGCAATGGTAACACACTAGTCAAGACCACTATCTGATCACAAGGCAAGCTCAAAGAATCCATTCGTAGCATCAAAAGATCACTGGAAACAAAATCACTTCAACAAATAAAGGTGCACCACATGCTGACATCTTTGTCTTGTAGTACTTCACAAATTCACAAGAGTACCACATGGTGACCATACAATATATATATTTACAAGAGTTAGTTCACAAATTTACAAAGCTAAACAATACAACTTTACTACAGACCACTTGATGAGTCTTACTCTTGTTGTACACCATCTAGTGGCGGGCACAAACCTAACAAAATCAACAATTAGAACCTAAAAAAACTTTTGAATAAACCGTACAACATTGATTATGAAGAATGTTTAAAACACTTTTGTGATGCCAAATAACCTCCATGCATGTTGCACATCTAATTCCCCTATTTATTTTGCTGTTTTCTTGACCTATAAGACCATGTAAATAAAAACCTTTGTTGCTTTACCACAACATGACATGCAAGACACAACCAAACGAGTTAGTCTGTTCCTGACATGTAATAATCGTGTCATTTTTTGGCTGGCTGGTATTCCGAAATTGTGGTGGCTGGTCCATGATAGTCAGCTCTAATCGAAATTTATCTATACTTGGCATGAAGAGAACATGTGTGTGAAGCTGACATTCTTGCAAGTGAACGGACCTCTTAAGATGCTTGTCTCTCATGTCAAAACTTAGGTTACAAATGAACTGAATGCGTGCCTGCAAATGTTATGGTGATGTGCTCACAAAATTAATGTCGCTACAGTAAATTAATGTCGCCACAAATCCAATATCATGGCATGCTGGGTGAAAATCAAATATGCAAACATTTATCTTGATATCATCCGGCAACACTGCCGGAACATGACAAAAAGTGAAGCTTAATTCTGCCAGGAATTAGCTATAATATGCAGAGGTGACGTAACAACTTTGAATGGCAAGAACTCGGACACCGGTACTAGACTACCCATACATAGATCAAGAAAATTTCTTGATGTACATTAGTTCTACACTAATCAGTGGCTCCACACCGATAGCTATATGCTAAAGGGAAAAAATAGCATAAAATAAAAATCACACTGATGAGAGGACCACCGATACATAGTTTGTTTTCGGGGCAAAAAATGCACATTTCAAGACATGCTTTCCTTTGCTTAAGTTTTACCTGATTTTCTCGAATGGCTGCCTAGTTGAAAAGGATTGTCCTAGAAACAAAAAGGAAGAGTGATAGTTGGGCAAACATTTTTTTTTACGGAGAGGTGGCCAAAAGATGAATCGATGAGGACGTACACAACGAAGGGAAGGGATCGTAGACACATGAACTTCTCTGTGAATTGCTAAGTAACCAAGGGTGTTATTTGTTTATTCGCTAGAAGGAGGTGAGCCTATTCAATCCTGTCCCTACAGTCTGATCCCACGCACCAAACTGCCTCGGAGCAGCGTAGCATATTCTGGTCCGGAGCACCAGATATGCACTCGTTGAGGACCTCCTCGCAACCACCAAACTTTTAGCCCAAACCTGAGCACAAATATCCGCGCCGATCCCCTTTTCTCTACCTCCGGCGCCCAAGTTCGCTGCCGCCCCCGCCACCTATATTTGCCGCCTCCGCCGTCTTCTGGCGTCGCCGGCCACCTACTCGAGCTCCTCTGCCGATCCTCCGGCGCCGTTTGGTCAAACCACCAGCCACTTACTTCTCCTCTGATCTTATTAAACAGTGACGGGCTGACTGAGATCTGAATGTGGCGATTGGCTGATCACTGGGGCAATCTGCTTCTGCGAGATGATTGCTTTGACTCTTGAGTTTTATTTCTTGCTCAAGGACTGGCTTTGAAAGGTAAGATCTGTGCTGTATTCCAGATCTTGAATCTCTGTTTCCATGATATTACCACACATGAATACGTTGCCATGCATAGTAGCGCCTTACTACTGATTTTGTAAACGAATGGCAAAAGACACAGTTTCCACTGAAGTCAAAGTAGCGAAACAAGCAGTATAGCTCATCATCCACTGACCTTCTTAGCTATTCCAGTCTCCAATACGTAGAACTCAGGTAAATCATGTACTCCATCCGTTCCTAAATATAAGTCTTTTTAGAGATTTCAATGTGGACTACATACGGAGCAAAGTGAGTCAACCTACATTCTAAAATATGTCTATATACATCCGTATGTAGTTCATATTAGCATCTCTAAAAAGACTTATATTTAGGAATGGAGGAAGTACCGAAATCGCTGGCTGAAGGCCGAAATCCTTAGACTAGACCCCACTAAAGTCATTATTGGTATTAACTTAGCTGCAGTAGACTATCTTATTAAAAAATTAAACGGCAAACAGATGACGTTATCTCTGAATTTCTGTTACAAGGATATGAATTTGTTGAACACCGTCTATGTTTTTAACCATCCTAACAACATGTTGTGCATGCATTGTCAACCTGCAAGTTTGCTACACTTCCCAAGGAATCACTGTTGTATTTTTGGTGGATCAACCTCATCAAGTTTGTCTCATGGCAGCCATATTGGGCTCTCTTGTTGGGTCATGTGCCAAAAAATTGCAACAAGTTATTACAGAAGAGGCTGTTCTGATTCTAGGGGTAAAAGAAGACCTCAGAGAACTGCAGCGAATAATGATCCAAATACAATGCTTCCTTAATGATGCTGAGGCAAGGAGGACAGAAGAGACAGCAGTTAACAATTGGCTTGGGGAGCTAAGAGATGCTATATATCATGCTGATGATATTATTGACCTGGCAAGATCTGAAGGAGGCAAGCTACTAGTGGAACGTCCTTCATCATCAAGAAAGCCAACTAAATGTAGTGGTATTTCATTTTCCACTTGCATTCCTGTTGTTCAGAAGCGTCATAAGATTGCTGTTCAAATCCGAGACTTCAATGCCGATCTTGAGAAGATTTCAAAGTCGGGTGAAAGATTTTTAAAGCATCAGAATATGCAACCTAAAGCAGAAGTTCGTACTCTGAAGCATATGAGAACTAGTCACCTTGTGGAGCCTAATCTTGTGGGAAAGCACACTTTACATGCTTGCAAAAGATTGGTTGAACGGATTCTTACACATAAGGAAGAGAAGGCATACAAGGTTGGTATTGTTGGAACAGGAGGGGTTGGGAAGACAACTCTAGCTCAAAAAATATATAATGCCAAAAACTTAAAAGGAGCCTTTAGCAACCAAGCATGGATTTGTGTTTCTCGGGATTACTCAGATATCACTCTTTTGAAAGAACTTCTTCGAAATTTTGGGGTACATCATGAGCAAGGCGAAACTTTGGGAGAGCTCAGCAGCAAGCTTGCAGCAGTCGTTCAGGGGAAAAGTTTCTTCCTTGTGCTAGATGATGTTTGGGAGCCTGAGGTGTGGACCAATGTACTTAGAACTCCTTTACATGCTGCTGCAGCTGGTGTAATTCTTGTAACCACTCGACATGATTCAGTTGCACATGCAATTGGGGTGGAGGATCCACATCAAGTTGATTCAATGTCAGCAGAGGTAGGATGGGAGCTGCTTTGGAAGAGTATGAACATCAGTGATGAAAGAGATGTGGAGGACCTTCAGAATATAGGACTGGATATTATTCGCAAGTGTGGTGGACTTCCTCTTGCAATCAAGGTTACTGCTCGTGTTCTAGCAACTAAAGATAAAACTGAGAATGCATGGAGGAAATTTATCAATAGAAGCGCTTGGTCTGTGTGCAATCTTCCTACTGAGCTCAGAGGTGCTTTGTATTTGAGTTATGATGACCTGCCACATCATCTGAAGCAGTGTTTCCTTTATTGTGCATTGTATCCTGAAGATTCAACTATGAGCCGTGATGATCTTGTCATGTTATGGGTTGCTGAAGGATTTATAGAGGAGCAGCATGGTCAACTACTAGAAGAAACAGCAGAAGAGTACTACTATGAGCTAATCCATCGGAATCTCCTCCAACCAGATGGTAGATATTTTGACCACATGAGATGCAAAATGCATGACCTCTTAAGGCAGCTTGCTTGTTATTTATCAAGAGAAGAATGCTTTATTGGAGACCCTGAATCTTTAGGGCCTACCAATATGTCAAAAATGCGACGCCTTACTGTTGTGACTAAGAAGGGTATATTAGTGTTGCCTAGCATGGCTAATGGGGAAGCTAGGGTGAGGACCTTCCAAACTGATCAGCAGCCACGGAGAGTTGAGGATACATTTTTCATGAGATTTCCGTACCTCAGAATTTTGGAACTGAGTGACTCGCTTGTGCAGAGCATCCCAGATTATATTGGAAAACTGATACATCTACGTCTACTTGATCTTGATGGTACCTGCATATCTTGTCTTCCGGAGTCCATCAGCTCTCTTATAAACCTTCAGATACTGAACTTGCAAAGGTGTCAAGATCTGCACGGCCTTCCATTAGCAATCACTAGATTGTCCAATTTAAGGCGCCTTGGTCTCGCTGGTACACCAATCAATCAGGTTCCAGAAGGGATAGGTAGACTGAAATATCTCAATGATCTAGGAGGATTTCCTGTCGGTGGTGTAGGTGATGATGCTAAAACTCAGGATGGTTGGAAGCTGGAAGAGTTGGAACATCTGTCACATCTAAGGCGGCTTGACCTGATCAAATTGGAAAGAGCAGCTATTCATACCACAGGTTCAGTTCTAGCAGACAAAAGGTATCTCCATGTTCTGAATCTATCATGCACCCATCGCACAGATGTACCATATTCAGAAGAAGATGTTAGCAATACTGAGAAGATCCTTGAGCAGTTAGTCCCTCCACAAAACCTGGAAGATCTACTTATTAATGGATTCTTTGGTCGTAGGTATCCAACCTGGCTTGGCACTACCTATTTGTCTTCACTGAAACACTTGAAACTCGTAGATTGCAAAACCTGTGCGTATCTTCCACCAATTGGGCAGCTAGCCAACCTGAAATATCTGAAAATTGATGGAGCAACCAAAGTTACCAAGATCGGACCTGAATTTGTGGGTTGCAGGGGGGCTAGGGCTAATCCGAGGTCCATGGTGTCAGTTGCTTTCCCCAAGCTCGAAGTGCTTGTCATCAGGGATTTGCACAACTGGGAGGATTGGTCCTTTATTGAAGATGCAGCAGGAGCATGTAGCGACCAGACCCGAATGGATCAAGTCTCTGTGCTCAGTGTCATCCCTGGATCAGTAATGCTGACACCACACAAGATGCAAGGATTTATAGCAGAGTAGCAATCACACACTTATTACATCGTTGTCCACAAGGGAACTTAATACAATAATATGGCTTAAGGCCATCTAATGATAACAGCGGAAGGCTTGGAAGATAAGCGAGTCCATCAACTCCAACGGCATCATCGAGTATAGAACCACGACCTAACACCTTACTGTCGTTCAAAAGTCTGCAACGTGAAAGTTGCAGCCCAAAACGGGTCAGCACATGGAATATGCCGCAATGTAACACATAAGAGCAATGAAGGAATAAGCCTATACTACATGCATATTTGGCTGGTGGTAAGGCTCTCTGTTACATTTGCATAAAGCTGATTTTTCCCTACATCAAAGGAATAACTTTATTTAACTATCATGGTGGTTGTTAAACATTGAGAATGGTTGACAAGATCCTCAATCCCAATTAAAAAGTACTCATCAAAAACCCAATAACTTTTATTTAGAAGTAACATGTTGAGATTCACATGATATTCAAGAACTAGATACTCAAGACGTCCGTAACGGGACACGGCTAATCATGATTAGTTTATACACTCTGCAGAGGTTTGCGACTTTTCCCCACAAGACTCGATCGCCTCCGCTTGGTTCCCGTGACTACATGGTGTTTGAGAAACGGATGACCGAGACATAGTCTTCGAAGCGCTAGCACCTTACATGTGGGTAGACCGTACCAACCTACATCCCCTACATCAGCTAGCCTACCCGTAAGAGTTCGCACAACTTAGTCAACTACGCCAGAGCCCATAATTGGCTTGTGGCTGCACACGGAAGTTTCAGCTTGAATAATCTTATGATCCCTTAGAGCACGGGTGGCGGTCCAAGAAATACAGCAAGTCTGATAGAAACCAGTGCCTCAATCCACCCAGATGTGTGTTTAGGTTGCCACCTTAGATAAACCATTAATTAACAATCTCACATCTGTCATGGATATTCACTCACCCAATCCACGTCTACTAGCATAGCATGGCACAATAAGCAAACGAGAAGTAACTCCCAAGGTTTCATAAGTAAAACAGTAATAGGTACTACCTCAATCTACTTCCCAAACCCACAATTTAATTTGATCCTAAACATGCAAGTGTTTGAGGGTTTGATCTAATGCAATAAAACTGGGTAGTAGAAAAGGTATGATCAAGTGTTACTTGCCTTGTCGATGATCCATGAGACCTAGAGATTCAAGTAACAAGCGGCGACTCGGGTGATCTAACGCAGACAAACAACAAGCATACAATAAGTACTCATCTAATGCACGGGAAATCTCGAATAAAAGATCTAACCAGAGATTTCAACTTAAGAACCCTGTTGCAAAAAGAATCGAATCAAATAAAGCATCGAAAGTCGAAACTCGAGAGAGAACGACTCGGTTTAGCAATCTGAAACTAGGTCAAAATTTTACAGTAACAAAACTCTGTGTAAGTAGGTTAGTCGAACGGCGGTTTCAGAACGGAACTCCAGCGCTTGAATCACCGATTCCGATAAACGAGCGAGAAAATAAACAGATTTGAAAATCGGATCGAAATCAAATCGAAAAATAACGGATTAAATCCAATTAAAAGAAAACGATTAACGGTTTAAATAACGGACGTTAGTTAATGAACTAATCCAACGAACACATTCATTGAAACAAACGGTTCGGTGAACGTTCGTTAATTAAGAAAACCGAATAAAATAAAACCATCTAGGGTTTTTTAAAAAACCGAACATCACAAAAACCGGATCGGTTTTATAGGGAAAACCGGATCGGCGGGGTGGCGAGGTCGGCTACCTCCGGCTTCTTGCCGCGGGCTCGTGAGGCTCCGGTGGGGCGGGTCGGCGGGTCGGAAGGGCGGCGAGGGACGGCGGGTTCCGCATCGGCGGCGGGGAACGACGGCGGCAAGCGGCGTCCTTGGCGGCAAGGGATGAGAGAGAGGGGGGGGGCGGCGGTATTTAAGAGGGGGGTTGGCGGCTTGGGAAGGGGCAGGCGGCGGCGACCTCGTGTCCGACCGGACACGAGCGGCGGCGCGTGGCGTCTTGGCGGCGGGGCTCACATGCAGGAGCGTCTGTGAGGAGAGAGGAGGTGGGCAGGCGGCTGCTGGCTGGGCCTTGGCCCGAAGCGCGATTTTTTTTAAATCTAAACCAAACGAGTAACAAAAAAAATACCAAACGAACTCCGATTTTAATAAAAATAATTTTCCCCGACTCCTAAAAATGAGTCGAACAAAATGAACTTTAAAAACGGCAAACATGCATATATTTTAAAATGCTCATTTTGCCTAAGCAAAATAAATCTTCAAAAGCCAGATTTGATTTATTTATAATACCTTCGTTTTCCTAAATGTTGGGAAAGTCATATTATTCCCTCTCTTAAAAATTTTATAAGAAAAACTTTATGAAGATAATTTAAATAAATCCAAATGATCCTATTTTCAAAATTTGAGAAATCCCAAATATGAAAATAATGAAACTTCCAACTCTCTCCGAGGGTCCTTGAGTTGCGTGAAATTTTCTAGGATCGGAAAATGCGAGAAAAATATGATAACATTCCAAATTGAAAATTTGGGATGTTACAAACCTACCCCCTTAAGATGAATCTCGCCCTCGAGATTCGGGTTGGCTAGAAAATAGGTGAGGGTGGTCCTTGAGCAAAACTTCCTCTCTTTCCCAGGTGGCTTCATCCTCAGTGTGGTGGCTCCACTGCACTTTGCAAAACTTGATAACCTTGCTGCGGGTAACTCTGCTGGCATAATCGAGAATCTTAACGGTTTTTCCTCATATGTCAAGTCATCCTTCAATGAATTGCTTCCGTGGTCTTGTATCTCTTAACGGTACCTCTCGCTATCTCGGGTGACATTTCTTCAACTGAGAAACATGGAATACGTCATGAACTCCTGACAGTCCTTCTGGCAATTCCAACTTATACGCAACTTCTCCCATGCGTTGCAAAATCTTATATGGTCCAACGAAACGGGGTGCTAACTTCCCTTTAACTCCAAAACGCTTAACTCCTCGAAGCGGGGATACTCTAAGATATACTCTGTCTCCAACCTCATACTCAATCGCTGCGCTTTGAATCGGCATAGCTCTTACATGCGGTGGGCTACCTTGAGCCTGTCTCGAATTAACTTAACTTTCTGACTCCTTAATCAAATCTGGTCCAAACAATGGACGATCTCCGTTTAGTCCCATGACAACGGTGTCCTGCACCTTCTTCCATCTGAGCCTCGAAGGTGCCATCTTTAAGCTGGTTTGGTAACTGTTGTTGTAGGAAAATTCTGCATACGGCAAATTATCATCCCAACTAGATCCATAATCTAGTGCACAAGCTCTCAACATGTCCTCCAAAATCTGATTGACTCTCTCGGTCTGTCCATCGGTCGTGGATGGAAAGTCGATTGAATTCTAGTCTGGTTTCCAATGTTTCGTGTAACCGGTTCCAAAATTTCGAGGTAAACTGGGTTCCTCCGTCGATCGATGCTCCTTGGAACTCCGTGTAAGCACACAATTCTGGTCATGTATATCTTTGCCAACTTAGCACTGCTATAGGTAGTCTTGATCGGAATGAAATGAGCTACCTTGGTCAAACGGTCGACTATGACCCAAATCGAGTCATATCCCGAGCGAGTCTTTGGCAAACCTGTGATGAAATCCATGCCTAGTTTATCCCACTTCCATTCGGTATCGGCAACGGTTGTAACAATCCTGCTGGCTTCGATGCTCGCCTTTACTTTCGACATACGTCGCAAATTGCTACATACTCCGCAATATCCTTCTTCATTCCGGTCCACCGAAAATATTCTTCAAATCCAAATACATCTTGGTATTTCCTGGTGAATCGAATAGGGTGAATCATGGGCTTCTTGCAAAATCAACTTCGATCTCGGGTCATTAGGCACATAAACACGGTCTTCAAACCATAGGGTATCGTGCTCATCCTCACGAAATCCTTTAGCTTTTCCTTTGCCCATTTTCTCCTTTATGGAGGCAACTTCCTTATCCGCCTTTTGGGCTTCTCGATTTTGTCCATCAGTGTCGACTGAATCTCCAATGCTGCTACATAGCCTCTCGGAACTATTTCCAAACATAGCTCTCGAAGGTCCTCGGCTAACTCATTGGGTATTCCTCCCATCATTAGGGTATTGACGTGGCTCTTACGGCTCAATGCGTCAGCTACGACATTAGCCTTTCCGGGGTGATAATGCAATCTCATATCATAATCCTTGATAAGTTCTAACCATCTCCTTTGTCTGAGATTCAATTCCTTCTGTGTGAAGATGTACTTCAAACTCTTGTGATCCGTATATACTTCACAATGATTTCCAATGAGAAAAATGTCTCCACGTCTTCAAGGCATGCACAACGGCTGCTAACTCCAAATCATGAGTGGCATAATTCAACTCATGGGGCTTAAGTTGTCGTGAAGCATACGAAACAACTCTTCCTTCCTGCATAAGCACGGCTCCAAGTCCTCGACGTGAAGCGTCGCAATACACCTCATAATCCTTAGTCTGATCTGGCAATATCAAAACTGGTGAGGTAACCAATCTTTTCTTCAACTCCTGAAAACTAGCCTCACAGTCCTCAGTCCATATGAATTTGTTTTCCTTTTTCAACAATTCAGTCATAGGCTTTGCAATCCTTGAGAAATTCTCAATGAATCTTCGGTAGTATCCTGCGAGTCCAAGGAAACTCCGAATCTCTCCAACTGTCGTTGGTGCTTCCCATTTGGTTACGGTCTCAACTTTTGTGGGGTCAACTGCTATCCCTTCTCCGGATATAACATGTCCGAGAAATCCAACTTCCTTTAGCCAAAACTCACATTTGCTGAACTTGGCATACAACCGGTGTTCCTCGGTTTCTCCAAAACCAATCGCAAATGTTCCTTGTGTTCCTCTTCATTCTTGAGAAAATCAAAATATCATCAATGAACACCACGACGAACTTATCCAAAAACTCCGTAAACACTTTGTTCATCAGGTTCATGAAATAGGCTGGCGCGTTAGTCAGTCCAAATGACATAACGGTATACTCATACAGTCCATATCTCGTGGTAAATGCTGTCTTGGGTATGTCTTGCTCCCGAATCTTCAACTGATGGTACCCTGATCGCAAGTCGATCTTGGAAAACACTTTGGCTCCTTGCAAGCGATCAAACAGATCATTTATCATAGGTAGTGGGTACTTGTTCTTGATTGTTACTTCATTCAATCCACGATAATCAACAACCATTCTCAAAGATCCATCCTTCTTCTCTACTAACAAAACGGGTGATCCCCTAAGGTGAAGAACTTGGGCGAATAAAACCTTTATCCAATAGTTCCTTAATCTGCTTCTTGATTTCCGCCAAATCCTTTGCGGGCATCCTGTACGGTCGCTTCGATATCGGGCATGTTCCTGGCAACAGCTCGATCAAAAACTCAATGTCTCTATCCGGTGGCATTCCTGGCAATTCTTCCGGAAATACATCAGGATAATCCTTCACCACTAGTACTTCTTCCTGTACCACTCCTGATAAGCAATTAACTTGTGCTCTCCTCGGCTCGTGCCGTGATACATACTTAATCCTTCTTCCTTCTGGTGTGGTGAGCAAAATTGACCTTGTGGTACAATCTATGTTTCCTTCATACTTTGATAACCAATCCATTCCTAATATCACATCCAATCCTTGGGATTCCGAACTATTAGGTCCGAGGGAAGACATAGTGTCCAATCCTTAGTGGCGGTCGATCACACCATTTACTAGCCATGTACTCTGCTCGGGTGAGGTTACTAGCATGGGTGACCTAAGGGCTTGGGTCGGTAATTTGTACTTATCCACAAATCCCTTGATATGTATGAATGCGATGCACCAAGATCGAAAAGAACAACTGCAGAAATGACTTAACCAAAACTTACCGATTCTCGCATCGGGTTGATCTTCAACCTCCTCCACATCAATGTGGTTCACCGTCCCCTGTTGAAAGGGTTGGGCTTCTTTCGAGCTTCCATTGCCATTTCCATTTTGGCCTTCGGGCGATCATTTGCATAGTGCCCATCTTGCGGCACTTAAAGCAAGTAATGTGACTCAAGTCTACCTTGGATGGTGTTGACGGGTTGGTGCGATTCGGCCGTTGCTTCCTCCATTCCGTTCCCATTCTTGGCGCCATTATGGTTATGCGAATTTCCTCCTCCATGGGTATGCTGAAACTGAATTCTGATTTAGGGGTATAACGAGGTTTCTGCCGAGCTCCGAGTTATACTTCCCTTGTCCATACTTCCGCTTGCAGTTCTCAATTCTTCTGCTTTCCTTCAATCATGAGGGCTCGGTCTACCAACTCCGGTAGTTGTTGAAACTGGCTACCATCAACGGCATGCTGAACTCATCATTCAGTCCTTCTAAAACTTCTCTGTTTAGTCATCAAGAGTAACGCTCATCCGGGGCATAACGTTCTAATTTACTAAAGTCATCCACGTCGCCAACAGTCCTTCCTCCTTGGCGTAAGTTGCGAAACTCACGCTTCTTCATGGCCATGGCTCCTGCTGAAACATGGGCATTGCGAAAAGCTTGCTGAAATTGATCCCATGTGATGTTGTCTACCGGGTAAGTGGTGTGAAATTCTCCCACCATGTCAGCTGCGGGTCCTTCAAGTGATGTCTGCAAACTTCACTCTTTCACTATCTGTGCATCCCGCAGTGGTCAACTCCTTCCTATCTTGCGGAGCCACCATCTGCTACAATCGGCTCGGTGCTCTTGGAATACACCGCGGATTCAGTCTAAGGAAACGAGTCGATGATCCGCAGTGGTGGTGGTGGTGGGTTGTTGTTGTTGTTGTTATTGTTGTTCCCGGTTCGCACCAATGTTTGAATCAGGTATTCTCTTCTGGGATCAATTGGGTGATTTCGGCGGAAAACGAATCCGGGTCGCGTCTCGGAGGCATCGATGGGTTTAGAAAAGAAGAGAAATGTAGAATAGAATGAGGTCTAAGGGAATCACTACCCAAATGCACATGAGCAAATGCACACAAAATCACTTCATTCAATCAAACAAGGGCTTACATCGATCTAACTATCGCAAAAGTGCGTGTACTATAATGTTTACATGGAGGAAATACTACTAATTATGTGGGGACTTCTACTAATTTGAACCGTGGAAGACTCCATGATGTCCGCTCCAACTTCGTCTTCAAAGTCGGGTTCACTTGGATCCGAATCGGTGTCGTCGATGTTGATGTAGTCGCTGGGTAATTGACATACTGGTCTTCATTCTGGCGCCAACTTCTTCTTGAGTTCTTCGATCTCGTACTTAAGATCGTTATTGTGTCTCGCCGAGCTACGATCTCGCCCATGTAGTCCTTGCGTGTAGTCTTTAGTTCTCCTTCCATTCGATGATCCTTCCCTTTGTATTCGCAACTCCAACATACCATTGCACATTTGGTTCTCCGGCGTCGAATGTGCTGATTTAACTCTGGATGAAAGCTGCAATGGATCTATCCTTCTTGGTGCCGACGACGTCCCAGCTTGTCATCTCGGCGTCCGCAAATCTGGTAGATAGTGTCCTTGAGGTCTTCTTGATAAACTTCTCCAATGCGTCCCATGGTGATGTGAGCTGCCATGCTCTTTCCTGCACTCCAAGTTGGTGCAATCAAAACACTATCTATAGGCTTGGTGATTGGGGCGAATGTCCTTCCTGGAACGTGAGCTTGAATCTTCCAGCGCTCCTCTTCAGGCAGAGTGGCGTTGAAAGTCCCGTGAAGCTTGGTAGTCCAATGTTCGGTACTTGGTGACTTCCTTCAAGTGAAATCCAAAAGGGTGCCTTCATCCGGTTGGGTGTACTTGATCTTCGCGTCCGTCATCCTAAAGAGTAGAAAAGATGAGGAGTTAGAAAATGAGAAGAGAGTAGTGATCTATGGCTTTAACTTAGTGGTCGTGTCCTACGATCGGCGTGTGCTCGATACCATTCTCTCAGAGCGACCAGACCGAATGGATCAAGTCTCGTGCTCGTTGTCATCCTGGATCGATAATGCCGACACCACACAAGATTTGAAGGATTTATAGCAGAGTAGCAATCACACACTTATTACATCGTTGTCCACAAGGGAACTTAATACAATAATATGGCTTAAGGCCATCTAATAATAACAGCGAAGGCTTGGAAGATAAGCGAGTCCATCAACTCCAACGGCATCATCGAGTATAGAACCACGACCTAACACCTTACTGTCGTTCGAAAAGTCTGCATAGCGTGAAAGTTGCAGCCAAAACGGGTCAAGACATGGAATATCTTGCAATGTAACACATAAGAGCAATGAAGGAATAAGCCTATACTACATGCATATTTGGCTGGTGGTAAGGCTCTCTGATTACATTTGCATAAAGCTGATTTTTCCCTACATCAAAGGAATAACTTTATTTAACTATCATGGTGGTTGTTAAACATTGAGAATGGTTGACAAGATCCTCAATCCCAATTAAAAAGTACTCATCAAAACCCAATAACTTTTATTTAGAAGTAACATGTTGAGATTCACATGATATTCAAGAACTAGATACTCAAGACGTCCATAATCGGGACACGGCTAATCATGATTAGTTTATACACTCTGCAGAGGTTTATGCACTTTTCCCCACAAGACTCGATCGCCTCCGCTTGGTTCCCGTGACTACATGGTGTTTGAGAAACGGATGACCGAGACATAGTCTTTCGAAGCGCTAGCACCTTACATGTGGGTAGACCGTACCAACCTACATCCCCTACATCAGCTAGCCTACCCGTAAGAGTTCGCACAACTTAGTCAACTACGCCAGAGCCCATAATTGGCTTGTGGCTGCACACGGAAGTTTCCAGTTTGAATAATCTTATGATCCCTTAGAGCACGGGTGGCGGTCCAAGAAATACAGAGCAAGTCTGATAGAAACCAGTGCCTCAATCCACCCAGATGTGTGTTTAGGTTGCCACCTTAGATAAACCATTAATTAACAATCTCACATCTGTCATGGATATTCACTCACCCAATCCACGCCTACTAGCATAGCATGGCACAATAAGCAAACGAGAAGTAACTCCCAAGGTTTCATAAGTAAAACAGTAATAGGTACTACCTCAATCTACTTCCCAAACCCACAATTTAATTTGATCCTAAACATGCAAGTGTTTGAGGGTTTGATCTAATGCAATAAAACTGGGTAGTAGAAAAGGTATGATCAAGTGTTACTTGCCTTGTCGATGATCCGCGAGACCTAGAGATTCAAGTAACAAGCGGCGCACTCGGTGATCTAACGCAGACAAACAACAAGCATACAATAAGTACTCATCTAATGCACGGGAAATCTCGAATAAAAGATCTAACCAGAGATTTCAACTTAAGAACCCTGGTTGCAAAAGAATCGAATCAAATAAAGCATCGAAAGTCGAAACTCGAGAGAAACGACTCGGTTTAGCAATCTGAAACTAGGTCAAAATTTTACAGTAACAAAACTCTGTGTAAGTAGGTTAGTCGAACGGCGGTTTCAGAACGGAACTCCAGCGCTTGAATCACCCGATTCCGATAAACGAGCGAGAAAATAAACAGATTTGAAAATCGGATCGAAATCGAATCGAAAAATAACGGATTAAATCCGATTAAAAGAAAACGATTTAACGGTTTAAATAACGGACGTTCGTTAACAGAACTAATCCAACGAACACATTCATTGAAACAAACGGTTCGGTGAACGTTCGTTAATTAAGAAAACCGAATAAAATAAAACCATCTAGGTTTTTTTAAAAAACCGAACATCACAAAAAACCGGATCGGTTTTATAGGGAAAACCGGATCGGGCGGGCGGCGAGGTCGGCTACCTCCGGCTTCACCGGCGGGCTCCGGTGGGGGGTCGGCGGGGTCGGAAGGGCGGCGAGGGACGGCGGGTTCGGCGTCGGCGGGGGAACGACGGCGGCGGCGGCGTCCTTGGCGGCGGCGGGCTCGGCTTGGCGGCGGGCGGCGGGATGAGAGAGAGGGGGGGCGGCGGTATTTAAGGAGGGGGTTGGCGGCTTGGGAAGGGGCAGGCGGCGGCGACCTCGTGTCCGACCCGGACACGAGCGGCGGCGGGTGGCGTCTTGGCGGCGGGCTCACATGGGCGAGCGTCTTGTGAGGAGAGAGGAGGTGGGCAGGCGCTGCTGGCTGGGCCGGCTGGGCCTTGGCCCAGGGGGGGGCGCGATTTTTTTTTTAAATCTAAACCAAACGAGTAACAAAAAAATACCAAACGAACTCCGATTTTAATAAAAATAATTTTCCCCGACTCCTAAAAATGAGTCGAACAAAATGAACTTTAAAAACGGCAAACATGCATATATTTTTAAAATGCTCATTTTTGCCTAAGCAAAATAAATCTTCCAAAAGCCAGATTTGATTTATTTATAATACCTTTGTTTTTCCTAAATGTTGGGAAAGTCATATTATTCCCTCTCTTAAAAATTTTATAAGAAAAACTTTATGAAGATAATTTAAATAAATCCAAATGATCCTATTTTTAAAATTTGAGAAATCCCAAATATGAAAATAATGAAACTTCCAACTCTCTCCGAGGGTCCTTGAGTTGCGTGAAATTTTCTAGGATCGGAAAATGCGAGAAAAATATGATATGCATGATGACCTAATGTATAACATTCCAAATTGAAAATTTGGGATGTTACAGAGCAGCAGCCATAGAAGGGGGTGGGGATATAGATGCCGAGATGCGAAAAGGGGAAGCCCTGTCTCCAAGGTTGCATCTGCTGCCCCGTTTAAAGAAGATGGAACTTGGGGGCTGCCCCAAGCTGAGGGCTCTCCCACGACAGCTTGGACGACATGCCACCAGCTTGAAAGAGCTCCATTTAAGAGGAGCAAGTTGCTTGAAGGTGGTGGAGGACGTCCAGTTCCTCTCTGAGAAACTTCTGATTGTAGGTTGTGAGGGCCTGGAAAGAGTATCGAACCTTCCTCAAGTGAGAGAGTTACGGCTACATGATTCTCCAAACCTGAGGCGTGTTGAGGGCTTGGGTAGTTTGCAACAGTTGTGGTTGACCAAGAATATGCGTGACATCCCTTTGCTTTGGGTGTTGGGGCTTCAAGAGCAGCACCGGGAGCTTCACGGCGAAGACGTGGATGTCTGCACATGGTGTAAAGGCTGAGACAAACCCAGTGAGATGCAACAGAGACACGGTATGAAGCTTGAATAGTGGTTAGATTTTAATTTTCTATTTGGTATTAGCGATCTGCTCTGAAATCTGCAGTTCACATTGGAGACTTGTGTGCTTTCCATCATGTATTTCCGTTAGTGTGGTGCAGTCAATCCAGGTCAATGTAGAGAACGTTCTTCAACTTCTATACTGATATTGATCGACAGCGTTTCTATGCAGTTGCTCCATCACTTGCTTACTGCTTTCCTCCTTAAAGCAAACCACTCGCTGCTGCTATTTTGTACTCCCTCCGTTCCAAATTACTTGACCTCCATTTGTCTAGACACGAATGTATCTATACATAGAAACAGTGTTAATGTTCTCCTAACAATGTAGAGAATGTATCTATGTTCCAAATTACAGTAGTGAAACAGTGTTAATGTCCTCCTAACAAACACCCATTCCCGGCTTATGTTGAACTCATACATATCCTGAAATAACTTACTACTAGCTTCAAATAGTTGCATCTGTTTTTTTTTCCACATTTAACCTTCTGTCCATTGCAATTGACAGGAATACACCTCTTTCAGTAAGAATGGCAGAAGCACAACAAAGCGACATGTGTCCCTTTCCGCCAACGCTCATAGTGGAAAGCACTTTCCGCCATACCTTATGGCGGAATGTACACGTGTCATCCGACCAGAAGTCATGAGTGACAAGAAGAAGTCAGCAAAGAAATGGCAAGAGAAGTTAGATAAGCAGTCAGAGAAATCAGAATAAATGAAAAGAAAGAGAGAAGCTGCATTTGTTCCACCGAAGGTCTGATTATTCTTTCGTGTGCATTTATTTATTAGTGGGCTTCTCTTTCTCTTGTAGAGTTATGAAATACTTTTTCTCTTGTTATTTGTTTCAGGAAAACACTGTTGGTCTATCTGAATCTGCCAATGACAACAATGAGATTGCTGATATGACAAAATCCTTGAAGGTACACGTTGCTGTTATTGTTCCGCGCCTTACTTATTTTGTTCATGCCTGTTCTTTTTAACTTGTTTTGGAGTATGCTCTGTGTTATCTTAGGGAGAGTGTGTTCTGTTCACACATCATTGTGATTGTTCTCTATTTGCAGAAGAAAGCAAAGAAATTCAGAAAAAATGAAGCAGAGGAAAAAAAGTGAAAATCGAGTCATATGTTGCCAGAAACGAAGAAACACAATGAACTGCGAAAAGAAGCGTAAATCATTAGCCAAGTAACGGAAACATGTCAGCAACTTGGACGATAGTCTTAATTGTTTTAGTTAGTTCATCGAAATATTGTCATCCTGTTATACAACTAAACGGCTGTACCTAGCGGTTATATTGAATTTGAACATTTTTTGGGGGGAACCTTGAATTCCTGTCCTCGCAATGCTGGGTCCGCCACTGCCTGCTGCTCCAAAATGCAGGTGATCACCTCTGTCATCGTTGCTTTCCGCCCTTCCCGGAAGTTCCAGATCTCATTCATGATGCACCGCTCGTCAGGACTATACTCGTTGAGCTCTCTCAGTGCATCCTTCACTGCATTGCAGACGCTGTCGCCATACTGAAACCGCAGATTGCTTAGTTTTGGATCATTGTCATCTATAACCTCCTGCAATTGCCAAAATCACCCTAGTGATTGTTCACACAAAATTCAGAGAAATGTAAGTGCATGAATGCTGTAAGGAAAATGGATAGACACCTTATCTTCTTCATCGACCTGAATATTAGTAAACGGACGCCATGATGGCTTCTGTATTTCCTCCTGCCAATACAAGACCAACCTTGCAGCTTTACCCTCTGGATCATTGTCCCTGTATTTCAGATTGCATGCGGCGTGAAAAGGATTTTCATCAAGTTGGCCCATCCTTTTGATTCCAACAACGGCGCCCCCACTAATCGGCATGTTCTCAAAACCCTGCACATTATCATCATCATTTCAATGAGGAAAACCTCTAGCAACAATGTAACTCCTCCCAATGAGGAAAACAGAGCAACTAGTAGAATTTTAAAAACTATCGGCTTCTACTTTTACCTGAATCAACTCTTGGCGATTCTCTTGGAGCTCTTTGCTGTTAGCCTGCTCTCTTTTCAAGAGGTCTAGCAATGGAACTTTCATCGTTTTCCCTTCCTCATCCAGAATATTTCTCACATACGTCATTACTGCATAAAGACGTTGATGGTCTTCCTCTGCGAGCTTCTCCCCTGCTTGTAGTTTCATGTTCAGCTGCCGTGCTATGAGCACTAGGGTTTTATCCCTTTGATCCAGTTGCCTCTCAAGTTGAATTAGCTTGGTATGAATAGCCTCCATCTCTTGCTACAAGGCACTTGTGCATATGTTATTTTGTATGAATAGCATGCTCAGCTGCTTGATAGATGGAGCTGATAAGAATTTGATGCAGATGAGCTTATCACTTGTCCTTTCAAAGAGAAGAAGAAACCTTGTGGTTTTCATGCAGCATAAGAGCATGGTCAGCCACCTTGCACTCTCCACCTCCAAGCTCTGATGTGTTGATCTCCAAAGCACCCTGTGTATGTGTAGGGGAGTTCTGCTAAGACCATAAAAAGGACATGAACCGGGTCATATTGCGTGAGAGAGCTCGGTGTGTTATTTATGAATGTAGTTATAATGTAGCTACAAGAGCCCATATTTGTCTAGAGTTTCCACTAAAATCATCTTAAGCTGACGCTCCCTAATATACTAATTTAGGGGGGATACTACCTGAGTAGCATCTGGATTGAATGAGGGACTGACACTGAAGCTAATTTTAGCATTAAAATTGGGACTGCAGATACATGATTTGAATTTGATGCTGTTTTAACTCCCACCTACATGTTTAATTGTTTACACTTCTAAAGCAGGGCAAGTACACTCTGATGCTGCCTCTTTGAGCATATGTTGTCGATGATCAGTAAAAACAGAATTCAGCATTCGACATATCACGCTTTTTTCAGTGCGCATTCGGCATCACCATCAGTAACTTTTATTTTATAACTGTGGACATCGGTGTTCATTTTCGAAATGACACTAAAGTTCAGGTGAAAATTCAGCACTCTGAAAACTGAAAGTAAACGTGTTACAGAGTTCAGGTAAGAAATGTATGGCCCTACCTTCTCCAGCTCATGCAGCACCAGATCGTGGTCAGCCAGCTTGCTCTCTCCACCTGCCATGTCCAGTGTGTTGTCCTCCAAAGCACCCTGTGTGGGACCATTATCATGTAAGGCAGTAAAAACAGAACAAGACGATGTCAAGATGGTGAAAGCAAATAAACTGGGTGGAGGTGGCTTTGTTGGTAATTAGTGTTAAGGAGTATTAAGGTACCAACAATCTAGCTAAAAGGAACCAGAATTTGTGTGAATATGTAGAATTTCCAATCAAATCCTCCTGTTTGTTTGTTTGTTTATTTATTTGTTCACTGCCTGAGTAGAAGCTGCATCTGATTTGAACGAGGGAGTCTTCTCAATACTGAAGCTAATTCTAGCATCCAATGAGGGAGTGCCGATAGATGAACTCTGTTACTGTTTCTCTGAGCATATGCTGAATTGCTGTCCATGATCAATACAATAAGAATATAGCATACATTTCCAATTTTTTCACTGAAAAAATAATGCAATTCATGCCCTCTTCACCTGGACACTCTGATATGTGCGTTCATTTTAATAACTGCTGATATTGGTGTTCCTTTGCAAAACGAAACTCTGAAGTTAGGAGAGGAATCAAAACTCTGAAAACTGAAAGTAAACTAACACTGATGTTAATTCTAGATGATTTTAATGTATACTGTCTTTACTCCCAGTTGCATGTAGACCGTCAGCATCCGTAAATTTTTGTTAGGTACTGAACTACTGATGTTGGTGTCAATTTGTAAAAAGACATTGTAGAGCTGAGTTTAAAAGTTGAGCACTCTGAAAGTAAGACAGTATTTTAGAGTTCAGGTGAAAAATGGCATGCGCCTACCTTCTCCAGCTCCTGCAATTCTGCAATCTTGTCCATCAGCTCTTTCGTCGTGGCGTCCAGTTCTGCCCTGAGCCTCTGATTCTGCTCCTCCAGATCCTCACAGTTCAACTCTGGTATGATCTCATCATATATGATCCTTAGCTCTGGCAGGTAACGACCCAACAATTAACATTTGCCTAAATAATCAGACGATTATCGAGCTCACAGCACGACCAATCCATGGATTATTACCGGCGAGCTCGTCGATGAGGCAGCTCATGTCCTGCTCCGCCGCCCGCACCACCGCGGACGCCTTCTCGCACCTAGCCTCCAGGAGCCTCGCCCTCGCGTCGTACTCGTCGGCGATGGCGTCCTCTGCCCTTTTCACCGCGGCGGCCAGGAAACTCCCCGCGGCGTCATCCCCGCGCAGGTGCAGGAAGTGGTTGTCGGGCTCGGGCGCCGCCACTTCCTTGGCTGGCGCGGTGGCGGCGGCGGCCAGGGCGCTCCCGGCGGCCCGGTGCTGCTGCGCGTCAGAGGCCAGCAGGGTGCTCTCGGTGGCAATGTGCTGCTGCGCGTCGGAGGCCAGGGCGCTCTTGGCGGTGGGGTGGTCCTGCGCGTCGGAGGCCAGGGCGCTCTCGGTGGTAGGGTGGTGCTGCGCGTCGGAGGCGTGGGTGCTTGTGGCGATGGCGTCGAGGACCTTGCCGGCGTCGGCGTCGGCCATGGGCACGTCGCCGTCGCTTGACATATGAAAATGCAGTGTGTTTGCGTTGGGTAGGATGGATCTGCACTACTTCCTGGAGTACTACAGCATACTACTAGGCTACTAGCTAGTACTAGTTCAGTGGATGATTTAGTAAATTCAGTGCATTTCTTTTCCAAAGCTTTTTTATTAGCATACCATCTTCATGCGCAAATATCTTTTCTAAAGCTATTTTCAGCACTGTTGTTGTTCAGGGAGAAATTATGCTTCATGCGCAAATATCTTTTCTAAAGCTATTTTCAGCACTGTTGTTGTTCAGGGAGAAATTATGCTTGATGAGCGTTGTGAGCATGAGGGGAGGACCTCCATGCTAGTGTTGACCGAATGATTCTTTCCGAATTGGGTTGCTAGTGTTGTATCATGTTGTGGGATCCAAAGATGGAGCCAGAAAGCAGTAGAGGCGCCACTGCCAATAATCACCTTGGTGATGGAGCAAAACAGGGGGAGTCTTTGGGCGATATCTCGCCAAGAGCAGTATCGAGGCGACCGGAGTCACCCAGGTCACGAGAGGTGGTCCACCCGTAGGTAGTCGATAGGTGATTTTGAGCAGATAGTGGGAAGTCCATGTGAAGCTTAAGAAGGTGTTTCAGGAGCAGGCATTGGTTGAATTTGTGTAAAGAATTTTAGGGATAGAGATATATAGTTGAAGCTCCCAGATAAATACCCACTTCATCCCGGCACACTGCTGCAGTTGCTCTCCTATCTCCCACGACATCCGAGTGCCACATCGACATGGACCTTAACAAAGCCCGTCGGGTCCTCCTAAGTCGCGGCTTTTCGGCGGTGTGGGTTCACCGGGTGATGCAGGTGGTCTCGGGAGGCCAGACTGCGATCTCGGTTAACGGAGAAGTAGGGCACTTCTTTCGTAACAGACGCGGATTCCGTCAGGGCGACCCCATGTCCCCGCTTCTGTTCAACTTTGTGGTAGACGCGCTGTCGGCCTAGTTGCGTAAAGGACGAGACTAAGATCCTACTAGCTAGCATCATAACATGCTAATTATACATTTGCATGTGGTTTGACTTTTGCTGACTCCGTTTATTAGAATTCATGTGTTTATTTTTATTCATGTGAATCGAACACTTACGTCTACAAAATTCCTACGTCTTCTAATCCTCTGTTTTATACATGCATTCTTATTCAATTCTGCATTTTCCCCTTGTTACGTTTTTTGAATCCTGTGAGTGAAAGGAGGCCTAAAATTGAGTGAAGTGCATGATAGGTCCTCGAACTATTTCAGAGGTGTCACGTAGTTCCTCAAACTATGAAAATCGTCATCCAGGTCCTCAAAGTGCAATGTGCGTGTTATCCTGGTACTCAAACTATTTCAAAAGTGTCACGTAGGTCCTTGAACTATTTCAAAGGTGTCACATATATACACATTTATTACACATCAAGGATTTTCGAGGACTTAGATGACACTTTTCATAGTTTGAGGACCTGCATGACGCAATCGAAATAGTTCGAGGACCTAGAATTCACTTCACTCCCTAAAATTCTACAAACCAAGTGAGGCAATATTTTATATCTAAATACCTAGCCCTAACAATCCTATTTCTCTCACAATACAACTGTGCCACTTCATCATGTAACATGCATGGAAAAAAGTTGACCTCATGCAACCAGGCATATACAAAAATTATCACATTAACATACAAACATGCATGCGAATTTCCACACTATTATCCTATTTATATTTAAAAAATATTTTACAACTATAGAATAATTGAACAAAATAAATCACATGTATTTCTAGTTTTACTTATCATATTATTATCCAAATATTCATATTTCATACAACCAAATCTCACTAAAATATGTCGCAAAACATCCCCACAACAATGTGCAGGTTGACATCTAGTATAAGAAATCTACGAAGCCAACTATAGTTAGCCAGGGGGAAACTGATTAAGGCACAAACCAACTAGGCTTAGTTGAATACTCGTTGTAGTCATCCTGAGGTGGCTGATAAATGCGCTTCACCTTGCTATCTTGCATGTTGTAACAGTGTCCCCAAACACAACTAGCAGAGCCAAAGCGCTCATTATCAGCATGATATATTCGAGTTCCGCGCCCGTCACCGCTGTTGCTATAGGTAGCGTGGTAAGAATCCATGAATATTTCGTAGTTGCCTCCGACACCTTCGTCCATTGTTACTCTGCGCCAAGCGAGCCCTTCATCGTCCTCAGACCCAGACCCCAACTCGAAGACATGGAAACCATATGGGCCATATGGGCCATGTGGCTCACAGTAATACATCAAGACCTTGACCAAAAGCAGCTTGTGCGGTAGTGCAACAAGATGAAGGTACTCAAACTCCTCTCGATTGCTACCACCGCACAATTTGAAGCCAAAGTTTAACGTCGCTGGTGGCATGCCGATTTGGTAAAGGAACTTGAGTGTCATGGCGTCGAACACCAGCGTGACACAGTTGTTGTCCATAGCAAACATCTTGCCATCGAAGTAGGCAAAGTCGCCGAATCTGGTATCAGAATTGGGGTCACCTATCATTGTCCAAGCTGTGTCCCCGGGCCGGCAGAAAACTATGCAGTTACTCCCGTGAAACCTGTGATGCATCATGATCACCATGCCTTCCGTGCTACGTGCCGGCGTATCAGGTGGGATATGAACGGCGAAGCGGAAGTAGTTTGAAAGTTGGATGTAGGTGGAGTAAGCACAGTGGTGGGAATGGGTTTTGATCTTATACGGCCGATAGTGATACACCGGTGGTATATATATATATGGTCCGTATAAGCTAGCCATGTCGAAAGAATACGCATCATCATCTGTGAAGTGCTCGACGGAATCTTCACACAAACTGCCCTCCTGGGATGACGGCACTTCTTGATCATCTATGGGTATATCGTCGGGATATTCACAAACGGTCTTCTCGCACGAACTTCCCTCTCCGGAATAGGGCGCTTTATCATGGTAATCTTCAGACACTATGTCCTTGTTGAAAGAAGGCTCTTCTGTATCTGGGAAGTAGTCCTCCTTTTGGTCTTTGGACGAGAAGCCGTCGTAGGAAGATTGCACGTCTTGATCTATGGATTGATCGTCGGCACTTTCTGCTCCGTCGACATCAGGAGGAGGAACTTTTCGCTGGGAGCACTCTGCTGGATCTTCGGAAGAGAAAAGCAACTCTAGATCAGAGAGGTGCTCATAAACCAGATGCTTGATCTCGGACATGGCGCCGCCATCGCAGACAGCGTTGAGATTGGGCAGGGCAACCGTGGTGCCCGTGGCGAGGTGCGACAGGTGGCTGGAGAGATCGCGGGCATCGACGACGATGGACCACCCGCGAGACAAGGGGAATACGAGCGTGTAGTCCGAACCGTCTTGGACGTCTGCGGCGTTCAGAGGGGAATGAGGCAGGAGGCGGGGCGCTGGTTCCACGGCGGCGCGCCACGTCCGGCAGACTGAGCGGAAGGTGGTGAGCCCCTTGACGGCGTTGCGGGTCCTCTGCGCGATGAGATACAGGACGTCCAAGGGGATCTTGGAGAGCCAGTCGGGCTGCTCGTGCTCCGCCATCGATCGCCCTGTGGCTTTCGCCTATGAAGAGGCCGAGTTTATATTTCATGGACGTGACTTGGAAAACTTGGTCCACGAGGAACTGAGCGAATCGAAATCTAATACTCCTATATACTGTATCTACTAAAGGAAAGATATTTAATACTATACGTGTGTTTGTTCGACTACGACTCAAACTGATGCCCGGTTCCAGCCCAAAGGACGCATCCGGACTTAGAGTTGTATTTTGGTCTCAAAGAAAAAAGTTCTATTTTTTTGAGAGCTTTTATTCATTCGTCACAACGTTTAAAGGGACGAAAAGAAGATCACCGGGATGGCCTAAGCAAGCATGGCGGCCAACGCCTAGAGTAAGAGCATGCTTTTGCTAAATTGCGTGCCTCGAAATTCAAGATTCTAAATTCATGTCTAAAACTACTAGACTGAAAAACAGAAGAATGATCGATTGCTTCTACTACCTCCAGGCAATCTGATGCAACCGAGATGGATCTATATATAGGTCCTCGGCCAGCGCAATTGCTTCTCTGTTTTCCAAAGCTTCAAGTGTACGTAGCTTGATCATCAATGTTGCTGAATATCACTGCCGAGGCCCCTAAGAACAGACCATCTTTGTCTCTGCAGATCGCACCCACAGCTCCAAATCCTCCTGCTCGTGGCACCGCCGCATCAATGTTCACCTTTGCATGGCCGTCAGGAGGAGGGATCCATTGCCGCGGTCTTGTCTGCCCCTGTTCTCCCGTTCGGTTGCAACACTTTGATCTCTGATAGAAAGGATGCCACAAAACCGTGTACAGAAGCCGGCTTTTTTTGTAGGGGTACAGAAGCCGGGCTTTGAAAGATGTCTTCGTGTATAGCTTTGCGCCATGCGCTCCATACCGCCCAGAGCGTGACGATCATCTCAGTGAACTCGGCTGAAGACATACCATCATGCATAGCAAAAAGCCAGTTCTTGGCATTTGGTTCTTGATTCAGCATCATATGTTCAACCAAAACTTCATCAGCAAGGGCCCATATGCACCTGGACATATTGCAATGCAACAGGGAATGACGTCAATTATCCTCAGCTCCACACAACATGCATGCGTCAGATGTGGCCATATTTCGGTGGTTTAAAAGATCACCACATTCTCATTCATTCTGAAATATAAATTTCTTGACAATTTACAGCGCATCAGTTACTTTATATGTTACTCTGCAAGCGTCCATCTTTTCATCACCCAGCAAGTTGATCAGAATGAGCACAATGACATTTTGATTCTTCATTAAATTTTGGGGGAAGATGTTATTTTCATTGAAAAAAGCCTGGATAATGTTAGTAATGTTTTTCTAAGACGCTGCTGCCGTGTGAGGTGCTTTGAGTACTCTGCACCTGTGGTGATCACCTGTGTTCAGGAAAGAATAGAACAATAAGAACTGAAAGCTTTTCCATACAACATCAGTGAGCATTGGCATTTGACTTGTGCATTAAAAAATAAAATCAAAAAAGCAACATCAATGAAAATCAGTGAACAACATCAAGCATTTGACATGTGCTTGATGCTCTCTCGATTCCTCTGGGCTGCTTCCTGCATGCTCTGTTTTGTGCTTTTGGTTATGTCTGTTCCTGAGTGCCTTTGTACCACTTTGCTCTATCCCCCAGTGTGGGCGTTTGCCCTCTTTGCTCCTGCGCAAGCATTGAACATTTGGTCTGATAGGTTTAGACTACGTGGTGTCGTCGGGTTTTCATCCCACAGCAGATATCTCGATGGCGAGTGTCTGCAGTGGGTTTTCCAGCGATGCTTTGAACTCGCTTTCCCCTTTCCCGTCCCCTTCTCTGTCGTGAACTGATGTATTTCCGTTATGTTAAGTAATGGAAAGGGGTTATGCCCGGTTCAAAAAAGAACATGAAGGACTGTGTATTATACACAAATATTAGCCATTAGAATTTAGAAGGCTAACCACGAAGATGAATTCTGAATTTAGGAACCAACTGGAATCAGTGTGAGCACAAATTTCAGAAAAGAATCTCGAAACAACTATTGGGTAGCATTTTATAGATAGGGTATCAACTTTCATATTTAGTAACCCCACAAACAAACTGATGTACTCTATGTAGTGGAACAGAGAACTATGTATCTGCACTCACAACAAAATTAATTCTTCGGGGAAGATGCTTCGAACTGGATTTAGTTGCAGTAGTTGCTAATGGTGCAGCAGTCTAGTCAACAATGTAAGATACAACAACATTGTCTTGTATAGCTAAATCAAAATAAGAAGAAACAATAGACTAGGTGTGCACGGGAGATGGCGATGAAAGGAAAATCTGATTGATATCTAGACTTAATTACGAGCATATCATTCAGTGAATTATGTTGTTGTCTAACCCTAAAGACGAATTTTGCAGTTGTCCTTTCTCTAGGACTAGCAGCTGAAGGTGACTTACATCATCTGTTTTTAGCCTTGTGATGCTGTAAATCGATAAATAATGTACTCTCTCACATTCACCCGACAAGAGCTAGCAGTGACCATAAGCATCATTACTTGAAAGCAAATATTTAGTGGAGTATATTAGTTGTAATAACATCTCATATTATCGGACAGAGAAAGAGTACTACTAATCAGAGATTTGTCAATTGTTGCTCATTACACAGAAACATTTCCTGATAAGGGAAAAGCTTCTGATGTACTAGCTGCTAACACCTCAATGTTTACATAATATGCAGGAAACCTGGACCTGATCAAATACACACACTTCATGTTCTGCAGCAACCCCATTAATTACCAGGAGCACAAGATACATGAATTCTTCTGTTCCTAGACTGGCAGAAGGTAACTTGGGCCATTTTTATTTGAACCCGCTCTCTGATGCTACAAATCGGCAACGATGTGCTTTCTCACATTTATGCTTGTCAAATGCATGCATTATAGCATCTGCTTGAAACTAAATGTGGTGACTATAGGAAGGTAAAGGCAAAGACATAAGTCAAATTCATTCGTAATACATAGATCATCTACAGCTTGCTCAATAGTCAAGCCACGGGCATTAGTTATCGAAGCATATAGGTTGCAAAAACTTACGTCTGAAGTAAACAATCTAGAGGCATGACGGTACCAGTACAATTGTGTATAAAGCTTTCAGCCTATAGTGCTCATTCCCAGCTCTTCAGTATGCTTACTCAGGGGCTTGATCTCCCTTGTCTTCAAACGCAACTCTAGTTCGAGTCTCCAAATCTGTTCAGCCCTGAGCTCTTCAGTTTTACAAACGGGCTGCAGCCTCAACATCTTATTCTCAGCTTTCAGACAGTGACCTGTATGCATACAAAATACTACAGGGAAATCACATGATGCATTTTGAAATATACAAGTACTAAGAATTAGTGATGATCTTTTAAACCTTGACCATATTCATCAGTGCACCTCATAAATGATATATATAATAATAACTAGACAGTAGAACAAAGCTTCAAATTCTCCTCGGCTAACCAACATTATTCAAAGTCATAAAAGGGCATACCCCCAAACATCAATTTCCCTGTGAAGTAAATAGTTTGCAAATTTCCCTGTTAAGTAAATAATCTAGAGGCATGACAGTACGGGTACAATTGTGTGTAAAGCTTTGTCTTCCTGTATGTATAAACTTGAGAATGAACGTTCATTCTCAACTCTCAACTTTCCAATCTGCTTCCTCAGGGGCTTGATTTCCTTTGTTTCAAATGCAACTCTAGTTCGAGTCTCACAATCTGTTCAGCCCTGAGCTCATTCGTCCTCTGAACGAGCTTCAGCTTCAGCATCTCATTTTCAGCTTTCAGACAGTTAGCTGAATACATACTCCCTCCGTTCCTAAATATAAGTCTTTTTAGAGATTTTAATACGGACTACATATGGAGCAAAATGAGTGAATCGACACTCTAAAATGTGTCTATATACATCCGTATGTAGTTCGTATTGAAATCTGTAAAAGGACTTATATTTAGGATTACATGTAGAATGCCAAACATATATTCGCATTGCATCATTCGCATTCGCATTACATGTAGAATGCCAAACATATATCAGTAGATTCATCATAAGATGCAGTTGCGTATTTTATATATTTGGTATTATAGATAAAATAGTTTTCTTTATAAACTTGATCAAAGTTTGTAAAGTTTGACTTTTCAGAAAATCTACACGCACTACATTATGGAATGGAGGGAGTATGCAAGAAAGCTGAACCTGACCAAATACAGACATCTTCATGTTCTGGAGCAACCCCATTAATTACCAGGAGCACAGGATACAAGAACTCTTCTGCTCCTAGGACTAGCAGAAGGAACTTGGGTCATATTCGAGCCCTCTGATGCTGCAAATTGACAACGATGTGCTTTCTTACATTGATCTCCATACTAGGAGCTAAAAGTGACCATCACCATCAGTACACGAAAGCAAATATGTTAACTCATTAAGTGACTGGGCATGTTTATATAAAGGACAGTGGAAGAAAAGGCTTTGAATTCTCTGTAGATTGTTCAGAGTCACAAAAACAGGGCAAATGCGCCTGAACACCATCAAACATGAAGACTAAATCGGAGTGGGCGCAGAACTTTCCAAGAAATTGCCCCAGAGGCAGAGATTTCAACATCTGAATTTTTGTTTCATGCCTGTTCAATGACTATCTGGATGGTAGTTCCGCAAAACAAGGCGTGTAAGGATGATAGAGTTGAAGGTAGTGTCCCCCCTTCTTGTAGACAACATCAACTTCCTGGGTATCCATATCATACGACATAAGTCTCTCTTCCACCCCATCTACGAAGAAAACCAAACCACTATCTGGATGCATGGCAATCAACGTATATAAGCTGAATTTCCCGCGAACACCTAACTTTTTCGAGATGTTTGCCACATGCTTCTGGGTCCACTTAGCATAATCCTCAAGAACACAGACCATGAGCAAGGTGCAATCATCATATTGTTTTACTAAGTCTATAGTGTGCAGGCGACCAAAAGGATGGCCTCCAAAATGCCTGCCAAGTCTTGCCGTCCATGTCCACCGTGACGATCAAAGTATTGTTGGCCGGCAAATGCAGCACACCATTCATAAAGACAGACACTGATTCCTCAGAATTATCGAAACGAATTCCTTGACTCCATCCAATATGCTTGGAAGCCCATGTTCTGGTCTCGGACGAGTAGATCTTCAGTCCGGTGAGCGTGCCGCCATCATAGAGATCCTGCTCGAACAAAAACACCGTGAAGCGGGAGGGATCGGCCGGGTCGAAGCCCAGACGTATGATGCTCTGCAGGTTCATATGTTGTGTGCGAGGAAGCACAGTCCACTCCTCGGTTGCCGGATTGCACACGAGATAATCTATGTCCAACGAAGATGACGGGGTGGGCGACGTGAAGCACCCGCAGAGTAGGAGGCCACCGCTGCAATCCACGAGTATGAAGCCATGGGTATAGCCGCCGCCGCGCAGGAAAGGGAGGGACGGGTCGACCAGGGGCCGACGGCCTGAACTGCCGCCCGGGAAGTTGAGGAAACGCACGTCGTGGTGGTTGTGGAGGGCGTGGCAGAAGAAGCCGGAGAGGGTCTGCGGCGACCGCCTGACGAGGCCGGGGTCGGAGCAGAGGGCGCGCCACGACGGCGACACGCACCTGAAGCGGCACAGCGACCTGTAGGGCACCCGCGCGAGGACCTCCACGAGGAGCTCCTCCGGGAGGCTGGCCGCCGACCAGGTCATCTCTTCCATCCCGTCTCGCGGAGACTTTGCCGCCGGCGGCGGCGGCGGCGGCGTATGGGTAGGTGTGGGGGATTTCGGGAGGAGGAGGTTAGTGGGAAAATGTGAGCAGGGTCTCGAGAGGTTTTCTTGCCCTAGTGCTTTTTTACAATGGATTTTATTTGTATAAAGTTTTCTTTTCTCCTCAAGCCAGAAATGTTTTGTGCTCCTTTTTTTCCAAAATACTAAATTTTATTGTTCTATTTATAAATAATACACTCTCGGTCAGTGCCAAGAACGCTTTTCATATTATAAGACGGAGAGAATCCAGAAAAACGAGACGCGTCGAAACCCCTGGCTCCTCAGCGATTTGGGCCTCCTGGCCGTCCGATCGAGTTGCTTGATGTGTTCTCAGCCGTCGGATCGAGCCTCCGACAGATCTCATCCGTCCGATCCAATCCCGCCCTCCTGTAGCCCTCCTGTAGCACGTTTGATCCCGCCTGGCTCGCGCGTCGGTTACTCCTTATGCCTGGCCGAATCTCGCTGACCTGTGGGGTCCCGTGAGGGCCCGTCCGTCGGCCGGCGGAGTGCTGGTGAGTGCGGCGGTGCGTCCCAGTTCAGCAGCGGCGGTAAATATCCCGTGCCACCGGACGGAAATATTGCCCCCCGCCGAGGGCTTTTTTGTCTTTTCGCGTCCAGGCCGCTTGCGTGGTGAGCGGTGGTTGGCGCGGCGCGGCTATGTGGTGGGGGGTCGGCTGGCTCCCTTCTCATCTGTCCCCCTCGTTCCCCTCTCTCTGTCTCTCGTCTCCTTTCGCCGCCGCCGCCGCCGACGCTCGCCCTCCTCGATCTGGCACCGTTCGTCGGGTGGTTCTCCTCTACCTCTCGCGGGTCTCTTCAGCACCGGCTGGAACCCTAGCCATTCCCGCACGTCTCTCTCTCTCAAGCCGCCGCCAGCTATCCTCCCCGTCCCACCTCTTCTCGTCCTCCCCGTCCCACCTCTTCTCCTCCCCATCGTCCCACCTCTCTCGCTCTTGCATCTCCCGAAGAGGCGCCGTTGTCGGGGACGCCGCCGCTCCACCGTCGAGCTCGAGGTCCCCACCACAAGGAGGAGCGGAGGTTGCCGTGGCGCCACTGCTCCCGCCCCCTCTGGCCCACCGCGTCCCCGTCGCAAGGAGGAGCGGAGGTTGCCGCTGGCGCCGCTGCTCGGCCCTCTCTTCCCCACCGCGCTGATCCGAGGCGCCGCTCCTCTGCGCGCGGCCCCGGCTAAACCTAACGCCACGGTCGTCGGTGCATGGCGTCGCCATGGACGCTGGCGCTGCGCCTGCGCCTCCGGTTGGTCCTCCCCCACACCGTCCGAGCCCTCTCTCACCGCATCACCTCCCTTTTCTCGTTGATTTGTTATCTTGTTTGCTTGTAGGCCTGGTTAAAATCCAGTTGCTTCGCCGGATCTACTGTTGTGCTCATCGATTTGCAGGTATGTGTTTGTGCATGCCCTGTTCTTGCCACTGGTTGCTGCTGGTGTCTGATTTTTTGTTGTTTTCCCTGCAGCTTCGTCCGCTCCTGTCGATGCCTCTTCCGATCCGAGTCGGTTGCATCCTCGTTCGTGGATCTTTGGGTCATCTGCAGGTCAACCCCTCTTCTCCACATACTTTTCAATCTTCCTTTAGGGCTAGGTGTATGCTGGTATGGTCATGTGGTTTTTTATGTTTGCTATATTATGTTGTCATGTGTGGTGGCGTGTAGGCTGGGAAGTGAGGGCCTTATGTTGGTTTTTCTTGACTTTGGTAAAAGCCAAAAGTGCTACGGCTTGTTATTGGTGGAGCATAGATTTATGTATTTTATTATTTGTCTGGATCCTTGTAGGTCGCGTGATCCTCTATTGGTGGAGTGTTGGTGTTTTTGCTGCTTCCAGTCTAGCTAGGCTCCAAGGAAGGGCCTTTTTGGATCTGTCTTGTTTTCTTATTACCTTGTTGTCCAGGAGAGCATTGGATCTAGGTACGTTCTTAATGAAACGTGCCTTTGTTGTTGTGGAGAGGTTTAGGCCTACAAGTTTGCCGGGGTTGTATGATAGTGAGGAGTACGCCATGAGATGCTTTACTGTTTTGGTGTGCCCTTTATGTTTGGTGTTTCTGGATAAATAAATGGACCTGCTGAGATACTAAGGCAAAGTTAGAGGAATGGAGTTTTGGATCTGTCTTGTTTTGTTGGTACCATGTTGTCCAGGGGGGCATTGGATCTAGTTACATTTTTTGTAATAAAGTATGTCTTTGTTGTTGAGGTGAGGGTTCAGGCCTCACACGTGGGTCATACGATAATTAGATGGATTCATATTTTTTGGATGAATAGATGGATCTTGTGGGAGATGAAGGCATCTACTTTCTTTATATTCATTTAGATATTTAGTTCACCGCATAGTGCCGATTTTTTTGTTCCAAACTGAAGCCCTTATGGACTGCATATTATACTAGATGATATGAAGGTGTCCAAACATGTGGCATATCAAGATTGTCAGGCTCTGGTGTTAGATCCTGGCAGATTAACTATATTATTATCTACTTCAGGTTTTTTGTGCATTTGGTTCTAGTTGTTTTGATATGACTAAGTGACACCTAGGTTCGTTTAAAGGGTTTAAGCCGATTGTGTGTATGTACTTCTCAGTTGACTGAATAATTAGTGGCTCACTAATTAAACAAGCAAGGTGTCACTTAAACCGTTTGGCATCTACGCTGGTGAATCTGTTGCATCGGTTGCCAGGTCTGCTCAGGCTAGCAGCATTGCTATTGTTCTTGCAACCCCCGCTGGATCCAGGAAGGGTTCAAGCTTTGTTCTTGCAATCGCTTCTGGTAGTGCAATACTCTTGGGCCTTGTATTCTTTTCTTTCGATAGGATAGTTATGGAAGGCATTGACTTGATACTGGATTGTCTTCTCCTAGGTTATTGTATACTAAGATGTGTAGGGCAAAAGATCGGCCTCGCCTAGGTTATTGTAGTTAGTTGGGTTGTGAACACCTCAACTATCGCAACATCATCTATACTTGACATTTAGTTGGGTTGTTATGCTGCATTGGATGGTTCAGTTACCAACAAATTAGATAATATTTATTGTTTATTTCTTATATTCTATAAAAGTGTCTTCTGATGCTCTTAAGCTACACAATCCCATTATTGTCAACTTGTCATATCATAATACAACAAACTACCTTTTTTACCATATTACTATGCTCGTGTATGTTGCTGTCGTCACTACCTCCTCTGATCGAGATGTCGTCGTCCCATCTCTGTGTGTTACGAATATGCTCCTTTATTTTGCAAGAAGAAACTTGATTAAGATTTGTGTGATCAAGTTTATGTGTTTCCTGCTATGCAGCGTCCCTGGCAAGAGGACCGAGTGTGGGCGGGTGGGCATTGGCAAGACGGGCGTTCAGGCGCAACCCCGGTGCCCACTGAGTACTGCCTCGGCTACAACCTCCCACGGTGAGCTCCATCTTCCTCCTTCTCATCTGCTTCGACTACTGTATTGGACATGGCCATGGCTATATTGATGTGGTGCTCGTCTGGTTGATGCTCTATGCCCTACTCATGCATTGGTCCCTACTTGAGCTCTGTAGTTGTGGATGCATGCTATTCTAGGGTTTGCAGGCTGCTGTACTTGTTGAGTTGCTATCATAGGAGCTCCTGTGATGATCTGGTTTACATGTGGATGCCCTGGTCGTATAACCATGCTCCTGGATTTGGTAAATTGATAAGTGGCGTGCGTGCTAGGGCGATGATGATTAACGGCTGAAATAAGTGTGCCTTTGAGCAATCGAGGTACCTATGGGTATCAAGTTGGATCCTCCCTCTTGTCTCTAGAATCCTTTTTGATCATGTGATACTTGTTGTTCTGCCCTTGGATGGTCATTCTTGTTGAGTGATAACCAGGGTAGCTCCACTGTATGAACAGATTGATCTGGCGATTAGAGATGACGGGGGTAGGTTATATGATCGAGGAAAGCCGAATCTGAGCCCACTTCCATCCAGAAAAACAAGACCGCTCGAAACCTGAGCGTTCTTAGCGATTTGGGCCTCCTGGCCATCCGATTGAGTTGCTTGATGTGTTCTCGGCCGTCGGATCGAGCCACTGGCAGATCTCGTCCGTCCGATCCAATCCCGCCTCCTGTAGCATGTTTGATCCCGCCTGGCTCGCGCGTCGGTTACTCCTTCTGTCTGACCGGATCTCGCTGACCTGTGGGGTCCCGGCGGGTGGGCCGCGTCCGTCAGCTTGAGCTTTGTAGTTGTGGATCCATGCTATTCTAGGGGTTTGCAGGCTGCTGTTCATGTTCAGTTGCTATCGTAGGAGCTCCTGTGGTGCCCTGGTTTACATTTGGGTGCCCTGTTCCTATGGCTATGCTCCTGGATTTGCTAAATTGATCAGTGGCGTTCGTGCTAGGGCAATGATGATTAACCTGTGGGTATCAAATTGGATCCTCCCTCTTGTCTCTAGAATCCTTTTTGATCCTCTGATACCTATTGATCTGTCCTTGGATGGTCATTCTTGTTGAGTGATAACCAGGGCAGCTCCATTGTATAAACATATTGATCTAATGATAAGAGATGACGGGGGTAGATTATATGATCGAGGAAAGGTGAATCTGAGCCCACTATGCAATGATCCCTTGACCCTTTTTATTTGTATTTAAAGGTGTTGCTTATTTATGCTCCAGTGTTTACAGCCGTCTTATGTAAAGATTTCTTCTCTGTCATATCTTTATTGCATATGAGTTGTTCTTGATCTTTTATTGTTTGTTGGTTCTAGATTTAATCTGGTTAAGAGTAAGTTGCACTTTGTTATGCTAGAAAGGCTCACTCGCAACAAGTTGTCGGTTGAATGGCTTTGTTGTTTTTTAGGGATCTGTCTAGGGTTTGCTGGTTAATCCATTTTGATTTTGTCTGCTCATGCTCTTGGCTTCCGGGCCGTGGTGCTCAAGGTGGTCTGGTTGCCACCACCGCCCCTGCTCGGTGCTACACCACCCGTTTTCCTTGCCGTCGACGAGCTTCTCGGGCTCTTCAACGATTCTTCCAAGGAGCTCGTAAGCAAGAGAGTGAGAGGTGTCTTCTTCTTCTTTCTCTTCTTCTTCATGGAGAGAAACATAAGAAAACCATTAGTCTCATCATCTTATGGAGCTGAGTATTGTCCCGCAACTATTGTTGCATGATTTAGCATACTATAAATGTTAATCAGTCCATTAAATTTGCATTGCATGGTTCCCCTTAAAGAATTGCATTTTTCAGTTATTGCTTATTGTTGTTAGCAGGAAAAATATGTGTATTTTATAACACTGTTGCAGGACAGATGCGAATTCGGTTGGCTTTTTTCTTGCACTGGCAACATCATCTCTACATCTGATGTTTAGGTTGTGTTAGTAATGACTAATGAGAAAGTGTGGCAAATAATCGTTGAACAGAGTCAGATGATTCATTCATGTGCCAGTGTCTGTGCTATATGCCAGCACATGGACATGGACCATTCCGATTGAACTGTTTGTTCTGGGTCACATTTGAACTATTGATATGTTCTGCCCAACGTTCATTTGTTGGGGAACGTAGCAATTTCAAAAAAATTCCTATGCACACGCAAGATCATGGTGATGTATAGCAACGAAAGGGGAGAGTGTTGTCCACGTACCCTCGTAGACCGTAAGCGGAAGCGTTATGACAACGCGATTGATGTAGTCGTACGTCTTCACGATCCGACCGATCCAAGCACCGAACGTACGGCACCTCCGTGTTCAGCACACGCTCAGCTCGATGACGATCCCGGACTCGATCTAGCAGGGTGTCGGGATGAGTTCCACAAGACGACGGCGTGGTGACGATGATGATGTTCTACCGACGCAGGGCTTCGCCTAAGCACCGCTATGATATGACCGAGGTGGAATATGGTGGAGGGGGGCACCGCACACGGCTAAGGAACGATCACGAAGATCAACTTGTGTCCTCTAGGGTGCCCCCCTGCCCCCGTATATAAAGGAGCAAGGGGGGAGGCCGGCCGGCCCTTGGGGGCGTGCCAAGGAGGGGGAGTCCTCCTCCTAGTAGGAGTAGGACTCCCTCTTTCCTACTCCTACTAGGAGGGGGAAAGGAAGGGGGAGAGGGAGAGGAAAGAGGGGGGTGCCGCCCCCCCTCTCCTAGTCCAATTCGGACCAGAGGGGTAGGGGGTGCGCGGCCCATCCTGGCTGCCCCTCTCTCTCTCCACTAAAGCCCATAAGGCCCATTCCTTCTCCCGGGGGGGGGGTTCCGGTAACCCTCCGGCACTCCAGTTTTCTCTGAAATCACCCGGAACACTTCCGGTGTCCGAATATAGTCGTCCAACATATCGATCTTTATGTCTCGACCATTTCGAGACTCCTCGTCATGTCCGTGATCACATTCGGGACTCCGAACAACCTTCGGTACATCAAAACTTATAAACTCATAATAAAACTGTCATCGTAACGTTAAGCGTGCGGACCCTACGGGTTCGAGAACTATGTAGACATGACCTAGAACTGTTTCCGGTCAATAACCAATAGCGGAACCTGGATGCTCATATTGGCTCCTACATATTCTACGAAGATCTTTATCGGTCAAACCGCATAACAACATACGTTGTTCCCTTTGTCATCAGTATGTTACTTGCCCGAGATTCGATCGTCGGTATCCAATACCTAGTTCAATCTCGTTACCGGCAAGTCTCTTTACTCGTTCCGTAATACATCATCCCGCAACTAACTCATTGGTTGCAATGCTTGCAAGGCTTAAGTGATGTGTATTACCGAGAGGGCCCAGAGATACCTCTCCGACAATCGGAGTGACAAAACCTAATCTTGAAATACGCCAACCCAACATGTACCTTCGGAGACACCTGTAGAGCACCTTTATAATCACCCAGTTACGCTAGACGCTTTGGTAGCACACAAAGTGTTCCTCCGGTAAACGGGAGTTGCATAATCTCATAGTTGTAGGAACTTTTTATAAGTTATGAAGAAAGCAATAGCAACATACTAAACGATCAAGTGCTAGGCTAACGGAATGGGTCAAGTCAATCACATCATTCTCCTAATGATGTGATCCCGTTAATCAAATGACAACACATGTCTATGGTTAGGAAACATAACCATCTTTGATTAATGAGCTAGTCAAGTAGAGGCATACTAGTGACATTATGTTTGTCTATGTATTCACACATGTATCATGTTTTCGGGTAATACAATTCTAGCATGAATAATAAACATTTATCATGATATGAGGAAATAAATAATAACTTTATTATTGCCTCTAGGGCATATTTCCTTCATCATTACACCGAGTAAACTTCCAAAAATGTGAGCCCATGATCTACTTGCAACAAATCTCCCTTATTTGCTCCTTATTGGGAATATTTTTTCACATGTTGTTTATCCCTTTCTATTTGGAGCACTGGACCAAGAGCACATGGAGGGAGCTCCTCTCTACCGCAACGACGATAGGAACAAGGAAAATCCAGTCCATGGTGCCACCAATGAACAAGGTAAACACAAGCTATCAGCAGCTTATAGATTCCATATTTCTTTAGTGTTGATCTAGGGTTTATGTGAGTGAATCTTACTGTTCTTTGGGCTGTATATAAAAATACTGCTCGGTTGACAGTAGCTGCTATAGTTTTACTGTTGTGAAAGTCTCATGGTCCAGTAGAACGCCCTTTTCAGAGAGAATACTCCAGATCTATTGACTGTGATTTAGTTTTGGTATTGATTTTTATTTGGTATGACTTGATAAAGATAGTGAGATCATTTATGTTTTGGTACTTGCTGAGATAGTTAAGTTTGTTTATCTATGAAAAGAAAATACACTTGCAGTTCTGTATGTGTGACTTGGTGTATGCGTCAACTGCAGTTTAGGATGCCAATAACTTTGCAATGGTATACATGCGTACTACTTGGGTGATGCCAATAAGATTATACTGCTGATCAATTTGTGTTGTGCTTCTTAGTATCACGCCAATTCTAATTTGCCTGGTCAAGCATGTGCTTTTTCCTTGCTATCATGTCAAGAACCCAAAGAATGCCAATGTGTTCTTATTTATTTCCACTATAATTTGTTTTCTGTTGCCAAAAGTGGTGTTTCTGAAAAAAAGAAAATGCATTGTGTCTTTTGTGCAAGGTGGTTTGCACAAGGTGCTGTAGTTTTCAAGATATATCATGTGCTCAAATGTTTGAAGGCTTATGTTGTGTACCAAAAGAATCCCCAAAAAAATTAGAAGGTGAGTTCTATTGGAAATATGTTGGTCCTTTTTATTATGATCTTATCTTTTGCGTCAACATTTGATGCCTCGAGTTAAACAAAATCATAGTAATCTTGGTATTTTCTGCTTTTATTGTTCCTAATTTTATAGGAGACCTGGATGTCTACCTAGGATATAGTGTGTTATCCCAGACCCCAAGATATATCATGTTCTCAATGTTACATATATATTCACATGTAGAGGAAATGAGCATGCAGTAATTAACTGGACTATAGTAGATGGACTGAGAACATGTAGTAAACGGACTATAGTGTGGTCCATTTCTGCTGTCATAGTGAGTGTAAAATGTGCTTATACTGTTATACATCTGAAAATTAGGTGTCTCTTTGTGCCTCCTTCCAATGATGGCGATGAACATCTTTTCAATGTAAGAACATACATTCTCATGATTCTGTATATTTAATGTCTACCTTTTCTGTTATTAAACGTAGATGCCTACACGGCCCTCTGATTGTGTTGCTAATTTTGGTCGTTCAACGAAGATAATAACAAATTGTAATTTTGAGTGTATTTACTATTATTGAATTGTTAACTGCCTCGGTTCTAAGCATTATGGAGTAGAAAGTATGACCCCAGTTGAGTGTATTTTTCTGCTTAGTGTAAGCTATATAATCTGCTGGACTTGAGTACTATTTAATTCTTTTTCATACCATATTACTGCCAATTTAGACCTTTCTTTATTTCCAGTTCCAAGAATGATGAAGTGCCACGACAGTGACGATTGTTTGTAGTTTTTCCACTTGATGTTTGTTCGGTAAGAAAACAACAATGTACATGATTGATGAGCTGCATCCTATAACCGCTCACTGATGCTAATTGGTTTTTACACGTAAATACAAGCTTCAAAAATTTTGTATCGGTACTTCTATCGTCAATGCTCCTCTGTTTTTTAATCTTCAGTTCAAGAATCATCCTCCAATCCAGAAAGTAAATGTTAATTACTGGTCTTCATCGCGTGTTGGATGGAAAGGCCTCTTCTATCTTAGCATCGCTTTTCATATGCCCTGTTACTTATAATGCAGTGTTCCATTTTGCTATTCATGGATGGCCTCACCTTATTGTCTATGAACAATCATACTCTCCAATTAGTGCTTTGGTTTGTAATGAATTTGTACTTGTGAAGCTCATTCATTTAGCCATCTGTTGCTAACTGATGTACCTATGTATTTGGCAAGCAGACTACAACATATTATGATTATATGGATCCTATTTCATGTTGCTTGTGTATGAGCTACATATGCTTCCTATTTTGATCATACACACCTTGTGGTAGATTATATGGATTGTACTACCTGTGCTGCATACACTTGTGTATGTGTTACATACTCTTCCTATTTTGATCTTACAGTGTCACTATTCCTGCTTCTAAAACTCTTTAGCACTAAACTATATGCCATGTTGCTCTTAATTAGGCTAAATGCTTATACTTTGTACTAAATTTTATGCCTTGCTGCACTTAATCATGCTAAATCATTTTGCTTTATCATGGGCAACTAAACATGCTAAGCTTGCCTACTTGGCACACACGTTTAGGCATTATTGTTAGGACCCGGCAGTGTGAAGTGGCGCCTATGAAGTTGATCGACAAGGAAGTTGATTGAAAAGCCACTTATTAGTATGCTTAGTAGCTATGGCTCCGTAGTTGTTTCCCATTTGTTATGTTCCTGTTCTTACTATCCTATATTTGCACTTCTGGTATCAAATTTCATGTCGAGTGGCTGCGCATGTTGATCGAGTGGCTATCTTTTGTGGTCTTATGAACGCACTAAACTCAGTGTTGAATTCCTACTAACTTATTAGCATTGCCTGCTTGACCAAAATGTTGGGACCGGCACCCTTGTGCCAAGGCCTGGGTTCCTACTGACATAGTGTTACATGCTTCGGCAAAACGCTTGGACCGGCACGCTCGCGCCAGGGCGGCGTCCCGATCTAGTATTTTATTATTCCAAGACCAATTTGATCAATTGACTCATACAAATAATGGCACAAAACTACGCTAGCCATTTAATTGGTACTTGTGGTTGTTTTTCTCTCTTGGCTCCCATGACCTATAGGTGCAAGGGATGGCCCATCTTCACCGAATCGTAGCAAGGCACGGGCATCTGCTCCCTCTGTGTGTTGCTCTGACAATGAGAGGGGGTAGGGACCCTTGATCTTCGGTGCGTTGGTGGGAGGGTTAGAAATTTCAAATTCATCTCGGGTGGATTGTAGCGAGACAATGGTAGTGTCACTAGTGTGGAATCAGATCTTCTCGCCTCCCTCTTGTGTTCGGTGGTGTTTCTCCCTATCCTCGGAAGACGTGTAGAGAATCGGGTGTCCTTAAATCTGGTTTTTTTCCTTATGCAGATTTGTCTCGGTGGCACTCTCATGCGAAGCGGCCAACATAGTTCTGCGTTTTGGTTATCCGTGGACTCGTACGAGTCCATTTTGTATAAATTTTTCTTTTCTCCTCAAGCCAGAAATGCTTTATGCTCTTTATTTGTTCCAAAATAAATCTTTATTGTCCTATTTATAAATAACACTTCTCTGTTAGTGTCAAAAACACTGTTATATTATGGGATGGAGGGAATATTTTATTATTCCATGACCAATTTGATCAGTGGACTCGTACAAAATGGTGTCACAAAACTACGCTAGCCATTAATTGGTGCTCGTGGTTGTTTCTTCCTCTAGGCTCCCATGACCTATACGCGCAAGGGATGGCTCATCCTCCCCGACTCCCAGCGAGGCACGGGCATCCGCTCTCTCTGTGTGTCACTCTGACGATGAGAGGGGTAGGGACCCTTGATCTTCGGTGCGTTGGTGGTAGGGTTAGAAATAAATTCAAAATCATTCCAGGTGGATTGTAGCGAGACAATGGTAGTGTCACTAGCGTGGAATCAGATCTTCTCGCCTCCCTCTTGTGTTCGGTGGTGTTTCTCCCTATCCTCGGAAGACGTGTAGAGAATCGGGTGTCCTTAAATCTGGTTTTTTTCCTTCTGCAGATTTGTCTCGGTGGCACTCTCATGCGAAGCGGCCAACATAGTTCTGCATTTTGGTTATCCGTGGACTCGTACGAGTCCATTTTGTATAAAGTTTTCTTTTCTCCTCAAGCCAGAAATGCTTTATGTTCTTTTTTTGTTTCAAAATAAATCTTTATTGTCCTATTTATAAATAACACTTCTCTGTTAGTGTCAAAAACACTGTTATATTATGGGATGGAGGGAATATTTTATTATTCCATGACCAATTTGATCAGTGGACTCGTACAAAATGGTGTCACAAAACTACGCTAGCCATTAATTGGTGCTCGTGGTTGTTTCTTCCTCTAGGCTCCCATGACCTATACGTGCAAGGGATGGCTCATCCTCCCCGACTCCCAGCGAGGCACGGGCATCCGCTTCCTCTGTGTGTCACTCTGATGATGAGAGGGGTAGGGACCCTTGATCTTCGGTACATTGGTGGTAGGGTTAGAAATAAATTCAAAATCATTCCGGGTGGATTGTAGCGAGACAATGGTAGTGTCACTAGCGTGGAATCAGATCTTCTCGCCTCCCTCTTGTGTTCGGTGGTGTTTCTCCCTATCCTCGGAAGACGTGTAGAGGATCGGGTGTCCCTAAATCTGGTTTTTTCCTTCTGCAGGTTTGTCTCAGTGGCGCTCTCATGCGAAGCTGCCAACATGGTTTTGCGTTTTGGTTATCTGGGTTTCAGTTTTGATAGACGAAGGTTTGCCAACGGCGGCTTTGCGAAGCGTGCGATACTTGTATTCTCCACTCAGTCTAGTCGGATCTGGGACATCCTATATGTAATAGCCCGAAACCGACGCTCGAGATGCCTCCCCTTATATTTGTTGTAGGCACGTTACTTATTTGTTTATCGCATTCATCATCGCATCATTCGCATTGCATCGGCACTCCGTTGCCCTCATTTTTCCAAACTTGCATCTGTTCATAGTTGTCGTTTCTCCCATTGTTGTTGCTGACCGTTCTGAGACGAACCACAATTGCACGAGCCCGCGGCATCGTCAAAATATTATTTTCTAAGTGGGAATAAAACGTCCTTAGAATGGATTAAAAGTTGGCATGCGGTCTTATTGTATTGTAGGTAGACTGCCTGCCAAATTTCGTCGCATTCGGAGATCGTTTGATACCCCAACTGTTAAAATATAGCGGCACTATAGCCATTTCAAATTGTCAGACGTTTTCGGTATTAAAACTTGTTTCGGGTCTCTCATTTCCCTCTCGTGTCTCATTTCCCTCTCGTGTCAAGTCCAAGCCACTCTACACAGCCCACTAGACCCATCTAAGAGCATCTCCAGCCGTTGGCCCCCCAAGGAGGCATAAAAATCGCCTCCTGGGGGTGAGCCGGCGGTAGAATCGGCTCTGGGGGCGGTTGGGCACCCAGCCGTCGCCCCCAGACGCCGATATCGACCCATTTTTGACCGCTTTTCGGCCCACTTTGGTGAAAAATGGCCCGATATCGGCGCGAATCGGCCAATATTCGGCGTGGTTCGG
Source organism: Aegilops longissima (assembly GCA_021605205.1). Classification (NCBI taxonomy): domain Eukaryota; kingdom Viridiplantae; phylum Streptophyta; class Magnoliopsida; order Poales; family Poaceae; genus Aegilops; species Aegilops longissima. The sequence goes on along the minus strand of CM038678.1, from coordinate 46,841,228 downwards.
CGTGAATTCTCAACATAAGTAATTTTTGTATCACATAGTTCATCACAGAAAATCAATAAAAATCAAATAGTTCAACAACAAGTAGTTCAATACAAATTATATAGTTCAAGAAATAAAAACTCATATTTCATCACACGTCGAGCTAGGCGTCGCTCTTGATCCTCCATAGGTGCTCCACCAGATCCTGCTGCAGTTGTTGATGCACTTGTGGGTCTCGGATCTCCTGACGCATACTGAGGTAGGCAGTCCAGGTTGCCGGTAGCTGGTGATCAACTTGGGCTAGAGGACCCTGCCTGTAGTATGGTTCAGTGTCAAGCACTGGCTCTTCTTGCTCGCTCTTAATGATCATATTGTGCAAGATGACACAACAAGTCATGATCTCCCACATTTGATCTTTCGGCTAGGTCTGAGCAGGGTACATGACAACAACAAATTGAGATTGGAGCACACCAAATGCCTGCTGGACATCCTTCCTGTAAGCCTCCTGCACCTTGGCAAAGTGGGACTTCTTGCCTCCTGGCACAACGTTTGAGATAGTCTTCACAAATGTAGACCATATCGGATAGATGCCATCAGCTAGGTGGTACCCCTTGTTGTAGTGCCGCCCATTGACCTCGAAGTTCACCAGATGAGAATGACCTTCAACAAGCTTGGCAAAGACAGGGGAGCACTGCAGCACGTTGATGTCATTGTGAGTTCCTGGCATACGAAAGAAGGAGTGTCAATCCAGAGGTCCTGTGTGGTCACCGCCTCAAGTACCACACTGCAACCGCCTTTGGCGCCTTTGTACATCCCCTGACAAGCAAATGGATAGTTCTTCCATTTCCAATGCATGCAGTCGATGCTTCCAAGCATCCCAGGAAATCCTCTTGCTGCATTCTGTGCTAGGATCCGAGCAGTGTCTTCCGCATTGGGTGTTCACAAGTATTGCGGTCCAAACACTGCCACCACAGCCATGCAGAACTTGTAGAAACACTCGATGGTCGTGGACTCGGCCATGCGCCCATAGTCGTCGAGTGAATCACCGGGAGCTCCGTATGCAAGCATCCTCATCGTTGTTGTGCACTTCTGGATTTAGGTGAATCCAAGTTTGCCGGTACAATCCTTCTTACACTTGAAGTAGCTGTCGAACTCCTGGATGGAATTCACAATCCCGAGGAAAAGCTTTTGGCTCATCCGATAACGGCGCCGAAATACTTTGTCGCCGTGCAGTGGAGCGTCGGCGAAGTAGTCGGAGTAGAGCATGCAGTAGCCTTCCAGACGATGCCGGTTCTTTGCTTTCATCCGCCCCGACGCCGAGCCACCTCTCCGCGGCCTTTCATTGCTCGCGAGGAGGCCGGCGAGGGCGGCGAGGACCATGAGATGCTCCTCTTCCTGGACGTCGGCATCGGCTTCCTCCTCCAGCAGCGCGGCGAGTGCCTCTTCGTCGTCCGAGTCCATTGCCGGGCAGGCAAATCGCCAAACACCTTGCAGGCGTGGTGGGCGCACACCAGCCGGTACACTGCCCTGCGTGGCCGGAACGCCGGAAAAATCGCCCGGACGGTGGTGGAGAGGCTGGCGCGGCCAAACCTCCTCTCTTTTCCGGCGGGGAATGGCCTATCTAGCGGTGATGGGCGGTGGGCGACGCCGGGATCGGCAGGGTGACGGCCGAGCGCGCGGGGGGTGGGGGGCGAATCTGGATGGTTGGCTTGACTTTTCGCCTGATAGTGTGGCCCAGGCATGTTTCTCTCTTGCGCCGGAGCCCCCGAGCGCCCCCCAGTGCGCCGGTTTCGGCCTGCGATCGCCGAGCCCAAAAACGGGCTGAGCTGGCAGATTCCGGCGTCTTGGGGGCGCGACTGGGCGTTTTTTCGACGCCGGCACGTAAAAAGTCGCTTGGGGGGCCTGTTAGGGGCGCGGCTGGAGTTGCTCTGAGACCTAACCATCTTCCTGGACGTCGGATCAAGATTCGATGTTCAAAAACTGTCTAGAACCAAAGTACTACATGATACTCAACCCTCTCTTTCTTCATTTAATTCTATGACACCTCATCAAAATTGCCTACTCCCTCCGTTCCCAAATAATTGTCTTTCTAGCCATCTCAAATGGACTACAACATACAGATGTATATAGACATGTTTTAGAGTGTAGGTTCACTCATTTTGCTCCGTATGTAGTCACTTGTTGAAATCTCTAGAAAAACAATTATTTAGGAACGGAGGGAGTAGTTGGCATGCATGATACTAACTATGATACTACTATTACAACCAGCCTCATGGAAGATTTGCTGGCAACAGAGTGATTAACAACCAATCAGATCAACATGTAACCGTAAAACCATTCCTTTTCTAGTCAGTCGTTGCCCAACAGATTCATTACGAATAATATGTTGACACCTAAGTTCAGATAAACACCAGAGGAGACTGAACAGATCAACAAGTGCAGACATCTTAATGTTCTGCCGCAAACCCATTTCTAAGATTAGTAACTAGCAGCCATTAGAGCTCGCATAACCGTAAAAGCATCACTAAAAGCAACAAACGGCGTTGCCATGTGAGCAGAATCTACCTAACTAAATCATACTATGAGGTATTAACACAACATAATTTCACTGGCTGTTAGTTGGAGCCATCACTTTCATCTTCCTCAGAACAAGACGAAGAGTGCTTGTGCTTCTCAGGGCAGTTGCGGTAGTCATGGTCGAGTACATATTCCTTACAGCTCAGCTGGACGTATCGAGCGGGCTTTTTGGCCCGCTCGTGGACCGATCTGGACCGGACCGATCGGTCCCGGCCCGTTGGAAAAACTGGCCGGTCTGAGCTCGGAATTTCGGCCCAAAAATCGACCGGTCGACCGGTCCGGTCTTAGCTCGGTTAATTTGACTGGACCGAACAAGCTCGGCTGTTTCTTACGCACGAATGAACTGACGTGATGGATTCTCTTTGGCTCGAGGTAGAGGAGAGTTATCTCCACGATTTACCCCACGTTATTGGAGAGACAGTTATCTCCACGATTTACTTTGTAGGAATAGGAATTCTATTGCCTAGAATGTCAGAGTTTTCCTGTTATTCAACGGGAAAGGTGGGCTCGATCGGATGCGTTCTTTCTACACCTCCCCACGATCCTATTGACCTGTGCATATCAGCATTTGTACGACTGAATGTACATTTGTACATGGGCATACACGTTACAGGCTCTATTTATTTATAACATGCAAATTGTAAAAAGGATAATTAGGTCATATGGGAAAAAGTCCAAAACAAACCTTGAACTTGTAGGCGAAAGCTAAATCGAACCCTGAACTTGCAATCCTGAAAATCAACACACCGAACTTCCTAATCTCGGTCTATTTTAAACCTTGATGGTAATTAGCTGGTATTTGTTGATGTGGCAAGGGCTGGCTGGACATTAGGACAAATTGGGCTGGCACATTAGCACAGTCGCTCGCTTGCTCTATACTCTGTTGATTTTTTTTCAATAAAAAATACAAGCAGCCGCAAAAATAACAGCACAGCGCTCGCTTACTCTACTCTGTAGTGTGTTTTTTCAACAAAAAATATAAGCAGCCGCAAAATTAAGTTTCGCTAGGAGACTCGAACTCAGGAAAACGCACTAGCACAGATCGCACCTAGCCAATAACCCTGATGGCTCCTGATGATTTTAAATAGCGCGTCGTATTAAAAAACTGTTAGAAGCGTTCATATATTAAAAAACTGATAGAAGCGTTCCTGAAAAATTTCGAAACATTCCTGAAAAAAATTATGAACAATTTTTAAATACCGATAATAGTTTAACAAAAATATTTCATGAAAATACAATTTTTTAAATGTGACACGTAACATTTTGCCAAATACGTGTACTACATTTTATTAATGACATAAAGATTTCAGAAAATTATACGACAATTTCTTACAATTGTTTATTTATTTTTAAAAAATCAGCTTGGAAAATTTGTTCCCATGTTTAAAAAAATATATGTTTCAAACGGTGTTCAATTTTTCAAAATTGGTTGTTTTTAAATAAATGATCGTATTTTTAAAAAATTATTCAGAATTTTCTAAAATTGTTCCCACTTAAGAAACGGATATTTCAAAGATTGTTTGGGCCTGCACGTTTTCAATATTTGTTTGCCCTTCAAAAAATGATTTAAATCTCGGCGCTGCTCTATGTGGTTTAAATCTTCGGGCCTCACATCATAACATCAACGTCAAATGATTGTAGTGGCTAGTGGGAGCAAATCAGGAGCGTTAGGTTGCGAGTACGAATACTAGTTTTCTCTTTTTTATGTGTTTTCTACTATGCGTGTTTTACAAAAAAGAAAAAAAATTGCCTCGTGTCTATTCGCCCAGACCAGTTGCGACCGTACCCTTTCGGTATTTTTACTTTGCGTTTTATGAAAAACTAAATCCCTAAAAAAAACGAAAAAAAAACGAAATCTTGTTTCGTGTCTGTTGAGCCGGCCCAGTAACGAACGCACACAACAATGCCAGGATTCGATCTGCCACGTTGCCAATCCCTGTTTGGAAACGTTCTGAAAGTTCAAAATAGACCGGGATTGAATAGTTTGGTGTGCCAATTTCCGGGATTACAAGTTCAAGGTTCAGTTTAGCTTTTATCTACAAGTTTAAGGTTTATTTTGGACTTTTTCCAGGTCACATGCAACTATCCTACAATGTGGACTCTTATCGACTCAACAAATTTAACGTGATACTTTCAAAAAACAAACAATATTAAAGTGACAGAAAATAGGAAACATCCTTAAGAAAAAAGGAAACAAGAAACAACGAGGCAACGAGATTAATTGCGTGTCGTGAGGAACAGACCCGCCCTTGGACTTCATTCGCTCGGGGGCCTCCCAGATGAAGAACTCCAGCAGCCCAGGTCGAGGTGACCTCCACCGGCTCCTGTGAGGCCGCCTCCTCCATGGCAACACCTCCATTCATCGCCGTCGTCATGTATCTGTCCTCCCCAACCTCTTAAACAGGCTCATGATGGGCATGCGGTTGTGTTTCTCTATTTCCTCTCCTCCCCGTGCCCCGTAACCTCCCGCAGGGGAGCTCGCAGTCGCCATGCGCCGCCACTCGCCGTCGCGGTACGACGCCATGGGCGGTCCTCTCAGTCCGGCCCGAGCTTTATCACCGCCGGTACGGTCCATGAAAAGCAGACCGCGGCACTGCTCGGTCCAGTCCGGTCCGGTCCGCCGGCGGCCGGTCCAGACGGCGGCTCGGTCAGGGTCCGGACCGGCCCGGACCGTGTCCACCCTGACTTACAGCCTTCATTTTTTCTGTGGCTTTGCCTGATACACATGGGTCCTTGCAAATTTTGCTATTGGCGCTCATGGCGTGGCTTGGTGCTTACGTCCGGCTCTCTGCTGAGAGGTGGACCGCGTCGGCAAGGTGCTGGACTTTGGCGCAGGCTATGACTGGTCGACGACGCTATGGTCCATGGTTTGGTGGTGGTGATTCAGATCTAGTCGGCCGAGTGGGGTTGATTGCATACTATGTTGCGGCAACCTCCTGCGGCGTCATGACGACATTGGTCACCGAAAGATCGGGAGTGTTCAACTCTAAAGGTTGAGTGGTTGACTGCAGCGGTGAGATGCAAATTATGGACGAAGACTATTATGCAGAGGGATAGTTGTGCAGCGGTGGCGGTTGCATCGCTTGTAGTTGCTGGGATCGCGGAAAAGTGATGGCGACAACACTTGAGTGACTTCGATGGTGCTACTCGAGCAGTCGATCGTGAGCTCAGTGCTGAAAGGCTAGCCCTCACCCGAGCTGGTTATACCTTGCGATGGCGATGTTTTAATGTTGTTACCTTGTTGGAGTCATTTCTCGGATATGCTCAGATTGATTCTTCAGGGTGAAAGCCTAAATTCCGGCCATGCTACTTGGATCCGGCGACTTCTATATTTGAATGTTGTCTCCTTCTTGAAGGCGTTACTATTGAAGAGCCTCGTTGTCTGCATGGTGTAAAGATGGTTGGTGCAAATATGTTCATTGTTGTAGTTTGCCGATCACGTCCTGACCACTTTGTTTTTTCTTTGTTACTCGCCTACACATAGCTTTGGTCTTATATGACTTTGCTATTTGTTGGTGTATTTTTATATGTGTGCATTAGTGTTGGCTATGTGCATCATAACTATACAGAGGCTGGCTGTGTGCTCTTTGAGTTTGTATCCACTTGATGCTTCTTAATAGCCAATAACATCCACCAATTGTTGAAAGTAACAAAATATGTAAAACAAATATATACTCGTGCTTGACAGTAAAAAATGCAATTGGGGGCTTGGGGCGACGTGTCAGCCTGGTGTTGATTTGAGAAGATCAACCGCCTCTCCTAGCCGTTGGATGGAGCCCATAAAAGCCGTCCGATGGACCGCCACATGTGTGTCAGCCTTTTGCCAAGGATTCAAGAAAATCCAAGAAACAACAATGCACTCAAAAGGAAAAAAAGGCGGGAGGTAGAATCAAATGTCAAATTTCACCAAGTGATGTTTGGTCTATGAAAATTATATTTAAGATTTGGATAATAAAATTTTACTAAATATAACCATCGACGAGTAAGATCTACACCTAGAAGTGAAAACAACAAACCGATTTCATATCATTGGTTATTGTTAACATCCGGTAATAAAATTCAGATTGTCTAAGATTTACATAATCAAATTTTACTAAATATAACCATCGATGAGTAATATGTACACCTAGAAGGAAAAAGACTATTTTTCTACCATTGGTTCTTGTCAAGATTCGGATTATATTTAAGATTTGAATAATAAAATTCTAATAAGGAGTAAGATCAACATCTAGAAGTAAAAAACCAATGACATATTTTCTAACATTAATTTTTGTTAAAAGATTGTATAATAAAATTCAGATTATATTTAAGATCTGGATGATATTTTTACTAAATATAACCATCGATGAGTAAGATCTTCACCTCGAAATCAAAACCAGAGACCGATTTTCTGACATTGATTCTTGTTAAACTTCAAATTATAATTAAGTTTCAGATAATTAAGTTTTACTAAAATAACAATCAACAAGTAAGATCTACACCTAGAAGTAAAAACCAATGACAAAATTTCTCATTAATTCTTGTTAAAATTTGTATAATAAAATTCAGATTATATTTAAGATTTGGATGATATTTTTTACTAAATATAACCATCAACTAGTAAAAAGTAAAAAAAACAAAGACTGTTTTTTTTCCTCAAATTTGGATTATATTTAAGATTTGATTTTTGTAGTACTATAAATATACCCTTAGAAAACAACTCTTCTTCTCGTCCCCAAATTCCGCCGTTGCCTTAGGAAGGAATGGAACAGATGTCCCAGCCGGTGGCGACCCTCCCGGAAGAGCTCCTCATGGAGATCCTGGCGCGGGTGCCCTACCGTTCCCTCTGCCGCTTCCGGTGCGTGTCGCCATCATGGCATGCCCTCTGCTCCGACCGCGGCCTCCTCAGACGATCGCCGCAGACCCTCGCCGGCTTCTTTTGTGGCACTTCTCAAAACATCTGCCACATGCTTTTCCTCAATTTTCCAGCCAGCAGGTCAGGCCAGCGGCCCCTGGTCGATCCATCCCTCCCTTTCCTGCACGGCGGCGGCTATACCCATGGCTTCAAAGTCATGGATTGCTGCGGCGGCCTCCTCCTCTGCAAGTTCTTCACATCATCTCCCCCGGGCGTGGATTACGTCGTGTGCAATCCGACTACCGAGGATTGGATTGTGTTGCCTCACACTGAGGAACTGCGCCCGGAGAACATCATCCTACTCGGCTTCGACCCCGCCGATCCCTCCTACTTCGCGGTCTTCGTGATCGTGCTGGATGGCGACAATGCCGGTGAAATCACTGGAGTCGAGATATACTTGTCGGAAACCAGAACATGGACTTCAAAGCAAACTGGGTGGGCTCAAGAAACTAGGGTGCACCACTACCAGGCTTTAAATTCTCTCTTTATGAATGGCACTCTGCACTTGATCACTAAAGATTCTTCCATCGTCACGGTAGACACGGGTGGCAAGACTTGGCGGAAAATCTCGAGGGCATACCCTGGTTGGGAATGTATTGGGCAGTCTCAGAGATGCTTGCATGTTGTGGACATAGATCACTATAATGATGATGGATTCCTACTTTCAGTTTGGGTTCTTGAGGATGCTAGTGGAAATTGGACTCTAAAGCACACTGTAAATCTTTCAAAACTGATAGGAATGCATGTTCACGAATTTGATGAGCCCTATAGAGTTGTTGGTATCCATCCGGACTGTGATTTGATTTTCTTGGTAGACATGGAACATGAGAAATTTATCTCGTACGATATGGATAGCCGGAATGTACACGTTGTCTACGGCGATATAGGATACCACTGGCAACCGTATCGTCTTTACACTCCCTGCTTCGCTGAATGGTTATCAAATGGTAACTGAACATGCATGGAACTCGTGCCTGCCTTCCTAAAATCCAGATGTTGAGTATGAGTCAGATCTCTAGCTACTTCTAGAGCCAGTTGCATGGAAATGTTACGCGCCCACTTTGATTTGGCTTTTTGTTGTAGATGTTCAGGTCGGGTGTTTGCCCGTTTATGACTTTGAATATAGCCAAGGAGAATTGAAGCCTATTGCTGTACTGTTCGTCATGAGCTGCACTGATGGTCATGGTCAAGGCATAACAAAGATCACTAGTTCTTAGTATTCTTATATATTTCAAAATACACATGAGATTTCTCTGTAATATTTTGTATGCTTTCATGTCACTTAATGAGTATATTTGCTTTCATGTACTGATGCTTATGGCGACGGTTAGAGCAAGGAAGGAAGGGAACTAGAGCAAAATATTGTCATTAGTGCCAGCAAGCTACAACACTCTTCTTCACAGACAGGTGCATGATGTATTCATATGTAAAACAAACATATACTCGGGTTTGACAGTAAAAGATACTCCCTCTTTAAAGAAATATAAGAGCGTTTATATTTCTTTACAGAGTGAGTACTTTAGAATTGAGGACACACTTTAATGCGATTTTCCTGAAATTTGTTTAACAACTTAGACTTGTATCCAGTATCCACCGCTAATTCAGAGTTTCTCACCATCATATCCGATGTACATCACCGTTTCTCCTCTTCACGCAAAATTACGACCCTCGCCTCTTTGCTCATTGTGCTTACCAACATATATGCCCCTGCCTACACAACACTTAAGCAAGAATTCTTTCAAAGATTGAAAACAATCATTTAAATCACGCGGCTCGGTCACTTTGACCCAGCATACCACGTGCCCTTGTTTCTAGAAATATCTGGGTGCTAGTCGCCTTCCGCCATATTGAGAGTGCATCATACCTCCTATCCCCTCCACTCCATTTCTCTTCCCCGACTCTCTTTGTTCTCAATCCGGTCTAGGATTTCATGCCGGATGCCATCGCGCATCGCCGATGCGCCAGAGGCATCCCAACATCGCTGGTGTTTCAGCCACCACCCATCAAAATCGTCGGTGTCGCGGTCGTTGCCTGCCAACATCACCCACATTGTGGTGGCAACAGTCATCTCTGTTGCAAAGGTTATGCAACATAACCTCAGTTGCAAAGGCTGCAACATACGGCGAAGGCGCCGCTCGGCTCCTCGATGGCGCCAGTTCCGATGGCTCCCGAGCTGACTGATTTCTCCTGGAAATAAGTCCTGACGTGTAGCGTAGACACCCTTTTTTTTGTGGTGGAACAGAAAAAAAAATTGTTGCTTTGGCGCTGAATGTGTTGTGGCGTATCATTACAGGCTGATGAGATAATTAACCTTGTTGAGAGAAAAGTACCAAATGATATGAATGAGGAGTTGTGTAAGGAATTTTCAGAGAACGAAATATCGGACGCTTTGTTCCAGATTGGCCCCCTAAAGGCCCCAGGACCGGATGGTTTTCCGGCGCGCTTTTATCAAAGAAATTGGGCAGTTTTGAAGGAGAAAGTTGTGGCAGCGGTAAGGTTATTCTTTGCTACAGGAAATATGCCTGCTGAAACAAATTCTACTTCAGTTGTTTTGATTCCAAAGTCTGATCAGCCGGAGTCCCTGAAAGACTTTAGACCCATAAGTTTGTGTTCAGTGCTTTACAAAATTGTAGCTAAATGTCTGGTGAACAGATTGCGGCCAATTCTTGGGGATATCATGCTGGAATTTAGTCTATTTTGGGGCAGCCCGATAACTATTTCAGAAATTTCTAATAAATCCTAGAGGCCCACTTAGCCCATTTGTACAAGGCAAGGGATACTACTAAAGTTTAGTCCCACATTGCTAGTTGAGTGGGAATTGGACCTCCTTATAAGGGAGGTTCTTTCTCCACTTGTATGAGCATGAGAACAAGAGGGACATCCACGCGCGCTCCTCCTCCGCCCCCCGCCACGCCACGCCTCGTCACGCCGCGCCGCGCCGCGCTACGGGTATACGAAAGGTCACCTGGGAGCTGAAAAGTTTTTGCGATAGTAGATAATGAATACGAACGGCGCACCTCTTCGCGTACTGCCTGTTCACTTCGTCTCCCTCCGTTGATTCACCTCCCGGCGCAGCCTGTTCGCGTCCCTCTGCTGTGCCTATATAAGAGATGTCGCTCCTCTCCCGAGAGACACATCAGAAGGTCCTCTTCCTCTCGCCACACAGTTCCAATCTCTGCGCTACTGCTGTCTTCCTCATCCCGGCTTGCGGCGTGCACCGCACGTCGGGACAGTAGGCCTCCGAGACCGCACCTTTTGAGTCCTGTACGGGAGAAGGGTGATAAGGTTTTTGGGGAGCGCTCAGCGCGACTACTGGCTGTTTCATCACGGACGATCCGGTCGCCGACGACTACTTCCCCGACGACGACTTCTTCCCCGACGTCCACGACCTCCTCGACGACATGGCAGGCGAGGACACCGACCCAAGTCCAGCGCTTCTGCTGCTGCTGTGCCGTACGTGTTCTTCTCCTTTCTGTTAGAAGTCCTCCTACAATTCTTGGCTCTAGTTTCTGCCCTACGTATGTTAGGTTCTGTTTCGTATAAGCAACTTCATCTAGTGTCTGTTCTAGATGTGTTTACCTCAAATTCATATATGCAGACGATGTTTACCTTCTCTCTATCAGATTGCATGACTTGCTTTATATTTGCTATTTTAGTCATGCTTTATCTAGTATTTTTGTCAATAAAATCATTCGGTAAATTGCACTTCATCTAGTGTCTGTTCTAGATGTGTTTACCTCAAGTTCATATATGCAGACGATATTTACCTTCTCTCTGTCAGATTGCATGACTTGCTTTATATTTTCTATTTTAGTCATGCTTTATCTAGTATTTTTGTCAATAAAATCATTCGGTAAATTGCTCATATTTCCAACAATTCAAAAACCTTATTATAGGCAATTTACCCCGAGTGGTTTTGCTTCTTCCATGAGACCTCCTATGTTTGAGGGTATCCACTATAAGAGGCGGCGCATGAGAGCAGTCTTATGGTTTCAGACCATGAGCTGCTATGACGCCACTCTTGGCAAACCTGAAGGAGAGCAAGATGCCCAACAGGCACAAGCTTTTCAGAAAATGGATACCTTGTTTAAGGCTGCTCTCTTGAGTGTTCTTGGTGAGAACATAGTTGATGCTTATGCGTCAATTGACAATGGAAAAGATATGTGGGGCCTTTTCGAGGCCAAGTTTGGGGTCTCGGATGCCGCACTTGAGCTGTACATCATGGATCAATTCTATGATTACAGGATGACCAAGAGCGCTCCGTGGTTGAGCAGGCTCATGAGATACAGTCATTTGCTAGAGAACTTGAGCACTTCAATTGCATGCTACCGGACAAGTTTGTTGCCGGGGGTATCATCACTAAGCTTCCTCCTTCATGGAGGAACTTTGCTACTCATCAAGCATAAGAGACAGGAGTTTTCCGTTCCGGATCTCATTGGTACTCTTGATGTGGAAGAAAAGGCGAGAGCAAAGGACACACGTGCTCGAGGTATTGAGGAGGATCTAGTGATAATGTGGTATGAAGCGTAACTTCCAGCCCCACAAGTTCAAGAAAAGGGCAAGTTTGATGGTAAAGCAAAGTTTGATGGAAAGAACAAGGATGTGCAACACACGAACTTCAAGAAGAAGAATGGCAAGAAGAAAGGTGCTTGTCATGTGTGTGGAGATCCTGATCATTGGGCTCCTAGTTGCCCTAATCGCTATGACAAGCGCCACCACAAAGAAAGCGGCAAGACCGCTAATGTTGTCATTGGAGACACTGACATGAAGGATGCTTGGTATGGTATATTTCCCACTATTCTTTCAGTATGTCATTCTCCTGATTGGTTGATTGACATGGGTGCTAATGTGCATGTATGCGGTGATATTTCCATGTTTTCATCTTATCGATCAAGGGACTTCAACCGTGCTGATGGGCAACGGTTCAAGTGCTTCGTTCGTGGTGTTGGCACGGTCGATCTGAAGTTTACTTGGGGAAGATCGTATGCTAAAGAACGTGCATTATGTCCCCTCCGTCAATAAAAATCTTGTTAGCGGATCTCTTCGTGTAGAGATGGCTACAAGCTTGTCTTTGATTCAATAAATTTGTAATATCCAAGTATGGAACCTTTGTTGGTAAAGACTATGACTCAGAGGCCTGTTTCGCTTATCCTTTTCAGACGCTTGCAATAAAGTTGTTAATCATATTTGCAACAACAGTGAATCAAATGTGTGGCATTCACGCCTTTGTCATGTTAACTTTGGTTGCATGTCGCGACTAGCGAAGTTGAACTTAATCCCTAGTTTCACCACTGTCAAGGGATCTAAGTGTCAAGTGTGCGTGCAAGCTAAGCAACCTCGTAAGTCTCACGTGATCATGGAGACGAAATCTTGCACCACTAGAACTTATGCATTCAGATCTATGTGAAATGAATGGTGTTTTGACAAAAGGTGGAAAGAAATATTTCATGACGTTAATTGACGACTCCACTAGATACTGTCGTGTGTATCTTCTGAAATCTAAGTATGAGGCTTTGAACTTTTTCAAGATCTATAAAGCTGAAGTGGAAAACCAACTTGATCGGAAAATCAAGAGGCTTAGGTCCGACCGTGGTGGAGAGTATTTTTCCAATGAATTTGATGCTTTATGTGTGGAACATGGTATAATCCATGAGAGGACGCCTCCCTACCCACCTCAGTCAAATGGGGTGGCCGAAAGAAAGAACCGTAGTCTAACTGATTTGGTTAACGCCATGTTAGACACATCGGGTCTCTCCAAGGCATGGTGGGGGGAGGCGATATTGACAGCATGTCATGTCCTAAATCGAGTCCCCACAAAGAACAAAGAGATAACTCCATTCGAGGAATGGGAGAAGAAAAGGTTAAAACTCTCTTATCTACGAACATGGGGTTGTTTGGCGAAAGTCAATGTTCCAATTCCAAAGAAGCGGAAGCTTGGACCAAAGACCGTGGATTGTGTTTTCCTGGGATATGCTTTTTATAGCATTGGCTATAGATTCTTGGTTGTAAAATCTGAGGTACCTGACATGCATGTCAATACGATCATGGAGTCGAATGATGCGACTTTCTTTGAAGATATCTTTCCCATGAAAGATATGGCTACCTCATCTAATCAGGAGATGCCTAGTTCATCGAATCAGGAACCGGTTACATTTACCGAACCTGGCATTTCGATGGAACACTTTGAAAGTCCTATGGAGGAGAACAATGAAGTTCCTACTAGGAGCAAGAGACAGAGGACTACAAAGTCCTTTGATGATGATTTTCTTGTGTATCTCATAGATGACACTCCCAGTTCTATTTCAGAGGCCTATGCATCCAAGATGCCGACTCATCGAAGGAAGCAGTTCAGAAGCGAGATGGATTCCATCTTGGCGAATGAAACTTGGGAGATAACTGATCGTCCTTATGGGTGCAAACCTATAGGATGCAAATGTGTATTCAAGAAGAATCTTAGGCCTGATGGTACTATCGAAAAGTACAAGGCTCGGCTTGTGGCTAAGGGTTATACCGAAAAGGAAGGCGAAGACTTCTTTGATACTTACTCACCTGTGGCTCGACTGACCACTATTCGAGTTCTACTTTCACTAGCTGCCTCACATGGTCTTCTCGTTCATCAGATGGATGTTAAGACTGCTTTCCTAAATGGAGAGTTGGATGAGGAAATTTATATGGAACAACCAGATAGGTTTGTAATAGATGGTCGGAAGGAAAGTGTGCAAGTTGTTTGAAGTCTTTGTATGGACTCAAGCAAGCACCCAAACAGTGGCATGAGAAGTTCGAAAGAACTTTAACAGCTGCAGGCTTTGTTGTGAACGGTTGACAAATGTGTGTACTATCGCCATGGTGGGGGCGAGAGAGTTATGCTTTGCTTGTATGTTGATGACATACTGATTTTCGGAACAAATCTGAATGTTATTAAGGAGGTCAAGGATTTTCTATCTCGCTGTTTTGAGATGAAGGATTTAGGAGTGGCTGATGTCATTCTGAACATCAAGTTGTTGAGAGATGATGAAGGTGGGATTACATTGCTTCAATCTCACTATGTGGAAGAGATCTTGATTCGCTTTGGCTATAGTGATTGCAAGCCCTCTCCAACATCATATGATGCTAGCGTGCTGCTTCGAAAAAAATCGAAGAATTTCTAGAGATCAATTGAAGTATTATCAGATTATTGGCTCGCTTATGTACTTAGCCAGTGCTACAAGACCTGACATCTCTTTTGCTGTTAGCAAACTGAGTCGATTTGTCTCAAAACCAGGAGATGTGCATTGAAAAGCTCTAGAGAGAGTTTTGCGTTATTTGAAAGGCACTTCAAAATTATGGAATTCACTACACCGGGCACCCAAAGGTGCTTGAAGGGTATAGTGACTCAAACTGGATCTCAGATGCTGATGAGATAAAGGCCACGAGCGGATATGTATTAACTCATGGAGGTGGCGCTGTTTCTTGGAAGTCTTGCAAGCAGACCATCTTAACGAGGTCAACAATGGAAGCAGAACTCACAACACTAGATACAACTACGGTTGAAGCAGATTGGCTTCACGGCTCTTGAATGACTTGCCGCTTGTTGAGAAACCTGTACGGGTGTCCTTATGAACTGCGACAATCAAACTGTGATCACGAAAGTGAGCAGCTCAAAGGATAACATGTAGTCATCAAGACACGCTCAGAGAAGGTTAAAGTCTGTCGGAAAATGAAAAACTCCGAGTTATTGCGCTGGATTATATCCAAACGCCTAAAAATCTGGCAGATCCTTTTACTAAGGGTCTATCGCGTAATGTGATAGATAATGCATCGAGGGAGATGGGTATGAGACCCACAATATGAGTTGTTCACAGTGGTAACCTATTCTTTGTGATCGGAGATCCCGTGAATTAGATGTGGAAGACAAGCTGTTGGTCAACTGAGAGGAGAGTCTCCCTACTATTCACAATACCACTCCATGAAGATGCAATACTCTCCTAATCTGCATGGCAGGTTGATGTATATTTTAATGTGTTCTAAGTGGCTTATTTAAGCAGAGATGTTATCGTGCAGAACATCTTTTGAAGAACAAACCTATATGAGTCTGATTGTCAAACATCGCAATCTATGAGAGTAGGGTTCTCTCTAGTAAACTCATGAAAGGCCACGGAGTATAACGCATAAGCTCCACCCGCGGGGAAGACCCACGGTAGCCACGTATCGGTCAAGGCTTTATGTGAAGCTAGATTCGCAGAAAAACTTGCAGTTCAAGGCCCAGTCCACTAGAGTTCTAGGTGGAAGTTCAACTTAACAGTCTCCACTGCAGTACCGGTATATAAAATAGTGTTTTGGAACCAAAGGCAAATTTTTGTGTGCCTCTGGGATCTGGTGGGGGATTGCTGGAATTTAGTCTATTTTGGGGCAGCCCAATAACTATTTCAGAAATTCCTAATAAATCCTAGAGGCCCACTTAGCCCATTTGTGCAAGGAAAGGGATACTACTAAAGTTTAATCCCACATTGCTAGCTGACTGGGAATTGGACCTCTTTATAAGGGAGGTTCTTTCCCCACTTGTATGAGCATGAGAACAAGAGGGACATCCACGCGCGCTCCTCCTCCGCCGCCCGCCTCGCCTCACCACGCCTCGCCTCGTCACGACGCGCCATGGGTTGCGGGAATGAGCCGAGCCGATGTCTAATTTTTGCCACACACTACGGGTATATGAAAGGTCACCTGGGAGCTGAAAAGTTTTTGCGGTAGTGGATAATGAATACGAACGGCGCACCTCTTCGCGTGCTGCCTGTTCACTTCGTCTCCCTCCATTGCTTCACCTCCCGGCGCAGCCTGTTCGCGTCCCTCTGCTGTGCCTATATAAGAGAGGTCGCTCCTCTCCCGAGACACACATCAGAAGGTCCTCTTCCTCTCGCCACACAGTTTCAATCTCTGCGCTATTGCTGTATTCCTCATCCCGGCTTGCGGCGTGCACCGCACGTCGGGACAGTAGGCCTCCGAGACGGCACCTTTTGAGTCCTGTACGGGAGAAGGGTGATAAGGTTTTTGGGGAGCGCTCAGCGTGACTACTGGCTGTTTCATCACGGATGATCCGGTCGCCGACGACTACTTCCCCGAAGACGACTTCTTCCCTGACGTCCACGACCTTCTCGACGACATGGCAGGCGAGGACACCGACCCCAAGTCCAGCGCTTCTGCTGCTGCTGTGTCGTACGTGTTCTTCTCCTTTCTGTTAGAAGTCCTCCTACAGTTCTTGGCTCTAGTTTCTGCCCTACGTATGTTAGGTTCTTTTTCGTATAAGCAACTTCATCTAGTGTCTGTTCTAGATGTGTTTACCTCAAGTTCATATATGCAGACGATGTTTACCTTCTCTCTGTCAGATTGCATGACTTGCTTTATATTTGCTATTTTAGTCATGCTTTATCTAGTATTTTTGTTAATAAAATCATTCGGTAAATTTCTCATATTTCCAACATATCATATCACCGAACCAAAGTGCGATTGTTCCTGGACGTATGATTACGGATAATGCGCTCGTGGCTTTTGAATGCTTCCATACTATTGAACATAGTAAGAAGGAGACGGAGACTTTCTGTGCTTACAAGCTAGACCTTTCAAAAGCGTATGACACGGTTGACTGGGATTTTCTCAGAAGTACGATGCAGAGTTTGGGTTTCGCTCAACGGTGGATAGACTGGATAATGTCTTGTGTCACCTCGGTGAGCTATTCCGTGAAATTCAATGGAACCCTACTTGATTCGTTCACCCCAACCAGAGGTCTTCGCCAAGGTGATCCATTATCTCCGTTCCTTTTTTATTTGTTGCTGGCGGTCTTTCTTCCCTCCTGCAACGAGAAGCTCGCGATGGAACTGTTACACCAATCAAGGTCTGTAGAAGGGCGCCTGGTATATCACATTTACTATTCGTTGGTGACTCATTGTTGTTTTTCAAAGCTGAGCCTGGCCAAGCAACTAGAGTTAAGCAGGTGTTGGAAAATTATGCAAGGGGTACTGAGCAGTTTATCAATCCACAAAAGTGCTCAATCCTTTTTAGCCCAGCGTGTCCAACAGCGGTACAAGAGAATATTAAGGAAATTCTACACATATCCCAAGTTACATTTGAGGCAAGATATTTGGGCCTCCCAACTCCAGAAGGTCGTATGAGCAGAGGTAAACTGAAAACTTTGGAAGAGAAACTTGCAAAAGCGCTTATGGAGTGGGGCGAGAATCACTTGTCAATGGGTGGAAAGGAAAGTAAGATAAAAGCCATTGCTCAAGCTCTTTCGGTTTACATAATGAGTGTCTTTAAAGTCCCTGCTGGACTGTGTGATGACCTCACTAAAATGATACATCGGTTCTGGTGGGGTGCTGAAAAAGGGAAACGAAAAACACATTGGATTGGATGGGATATCATGCTGCGTCCCAAGGCGAGAGGTGGTATGGGTTTCAAGGATCTTAGACTATTCAACCAAGCGCTTCTTGCGCGTTAAGCCTGGCGTTTGATCCAATACCCGGACAGTTTATGCGCACAAGTTTTACGAGCCAAGTATTACCCCGAGGGTGTCATTACTGATACTGTGTTTACAGGTAACGGATCAACAACTTGGCAGGCTATTGAGCATGGACTCGAGCTGGTCAAACAAGGGTACATATGGCGGGTAGGGAATGGGGCAAGTATCCATGTTTGGAGAGATCCCTGGATCCCTAGAGGACCGACCTGTAGGCCGATCACTCCCAAGCGTAGATGCAGACTTAAATGGGTTGCAGATTTTTTGGTGGCTGATGGAGCATGGAACGTTCCATTACTCAGGCAGCATTTTTTCCAGGTTGACGTAGATGAGATTCTGAAAGTCAAGGCCTCGAGAAGAATGAACGATGACTGTATTGCCTGGTACCCGGATAAGCACGGAATTTTCTCTGTCAAGTCGGCTTATAACATGGCTCGTGATAGAGTTATGGATGTGCAGGGTGTAGGTGAATCAAGTGTACGACCAGATGGGTCAAGACCGGCATGGAAAATGTTATGGAGTTATGGTGCTCCTCCAAAGGTGTGTGTGTGTGTTTGCATGGAAGGCAGCAAGGGGGGCGTTGGCTACAAAGGAAAATAAACGACATAGACAATTGGAGCATGATGGGATTTGTACCATATGCGGTCAGGAAACAGAGTCAAATTTTCATGCGCTGGTTCGATGCCCACATGCTCGTAACTTATGGACTGTCATGAGATCGGTCTGGGACCTTCCAGTTGATGATCTTCTCAAAGGTACAGAACCAGAATGGTTGCTGTTGTGTATTCAGCAGCTCAATGTGACACAAAGGATGTTGTTCCTCATGTTATTATGGCGTATATGGCATGTCCGTAATGAACTTATCCATAACAAGCCAATCATCCCGGTTGAGGCCTCGAAGAAATTCCTATGCAGCTATATGGAATCGTTGCTACTGATTAAACAACACCAGGAGGTGGATGTGTTGAAGGGTAAACATGCTGTTATTTTCTCAGGCCAGGCACGTCATAAGGGAGCAAGGACGACGCCAGTGGAGATTGTAAATTGGATTCCCCCACCATGTGGTGTTGCCAAGCTAAACATCGACGGATCCTTCGTCCAAGCGGATGGAACGGCGGGTGCTGGAATGATACTCAGAGACCACAAAGGTACAGTAATTTATGCAGCTTGCAGGTCGCTCTTGAACTGCTCGGGTGCTCTTGAGGCTGAGCTTGCAGCGTGTGACGAGGGCCTACGACTGGCGCTACACTGGACTCAACTACTGCTTCAGGTGGAAACGGATTGCTCCGAAATCATCAAGCTGCTTAACTCTAGTCCTACAGATCACTCAAGTAACATGTATCAGGTGACTGAGATCGCTGAGATGGCGAAGGAACGACCTGTACATTTCCAGAAAATTTTTAGATCACAAAATAATGCTGCTCATGCTATGGCAGCTCTAGGTCGTAGTCACCAACGCACTGCTTGTTGGTTAGCAAACTCCCCAAAGGAGATTAGTATTATCATTTCAAACGATTATAAGGTCTTGGTTGATTAAATGATATGCTTTCCTTCGAAAAAAATGTGTTGTGGCGTAGGATATCTCATCAGATCGGCACGATGGTGGCGAGTGGTTATGTTTCCGTGGAGGATGGGGAACGTGGTCCATGTTGTTAGTATATATCACAATCTGGTAGTATCAACTCCGTCTTCTTAGGAAAAAGAAAGAATCGGGCTTACTTAACATAGGAAGAGTTCCCAAATCCAACCCCAAATTCTCCAATATACACCTTACGTCGTCGTCGCTCCAGGACGTACGTACGTACGTACGGGATGGCAGGGATGTCCAGTCCGGCTGCAATGCTCCCCGGAGATCTCCTCGTGGAGGTCCTGACGCGGGTGCCCTACCGGTCCCTCTGCCGCTTCAGGTGCGTGTCGCCGTCGTGGCGAGCCCGCTGCTCCGACCCCGTACTCCTCAAGCGGTGGGCACAGACCCTCTCCGGCTTTTTCTGCTACACGCTCCCATATTGCTGGATATACCTCCGCGACACGCGTTTCCTCAATTTTCCCGGTGGCAGTTAAGAGCATCTTCAGCCGCGTCCCCAACAAGGCCCCCAGGCGACTTTTCAACCGCCGGCGCTAAAAAATCGGCCCAGCCGCGTCCTAAGGGGCCCATTTTTCGCCGGTTCGGGCCGAAATTGGCGCCGGCGGACCCAACCCGAACCCGGCGTTGGGGGCGCCGAGTGCGGGCGAATATTTTTGGCGCGAAGCGCCAGGCCAGCCGCGTCAGCGACTCGACTCTCTTCTCGCCGCTTCGTCGTCCTCATCGCCTCGTTTCCCGCGGCGAATCAATGCCAAAGCTGCGCGCACTGCCGCGCCGGTCAGCCTCCATTGATGCCTCACGGGCGGCGCAGTGAAGTCCGGGCGACGCGCGTCCCCTCGCCCGCCACGCCTCCCGCCACGCGTAACGCGTCGGCCAAGCCTACCGCGCGGCGCCTTCGCCTATATAAAGCCGAGAACCAGCGCGCCGGAGATATGCACACACACTACACCGCCGACGCGCCCACTTCTCCCCCTTCCTCCTCTCTCTCGCCGTCTCCAGCTCAGAAGGATGGCCGAGCGATTCCTAGGCGACGGCGCGGCGGCGAATGGTTTCGGGCGCCGCCATCTGCACGAGGACGAGGCTCGCCTACTCTTCGAGGCTGAGTACCCGGCCCCGCCGGACATGCGGGTGCCCGGGGCGTGGAGGATCAGCGCCGGCGGCGTGCCGGTGCCACCACCACCCACCGGGGCGGCGCGGTGTGCAGAGATCGCACGCATCCGCGTGTCCCTGCCGCGGGCGGCGAGGGAAGGCCCACGGTACACCCCCGATAGCCCGCTCTCGGAGCCCTATTTCCGCCGCCGACACGCCGAGCAGCTCGAGGCGACGAACGGCGTCGTGCCCTTCGGTAGGCTCAACTCCAAGGGCCGGCGTCGGTGGTGGGGCATACCCGGCCGCACGTTGGAGGCCGTCCTCGAGTACATCAAGGGCAACAACACGCCGCGACTCGAGTACCCCGCTCCCCCGACCTTCTCACGCCGCCGTGGGAGCTCCTGGACGCCGAGTCGTATAGAGCGGCCCGGCGCGTCCTCCTCATCCGGCCGCTCGTCGGGCTTTCCCTGCCTCCGCCCTGTCAAGCCGGAGCCCCAGGACACGCCGGTCAGCGCGCACCAAGCAGCCGGTGTCCGCGATCGGCGACTCCACCCCCCATCCGCCGCTTGCCTCGCCGAGTCAAGCCGGAGCCAAGCCTCCCCATGGAGTACGAGGAGATAGCCCGGCGCGGCTTCTCCGACGAGGACGCCATGCAGTGGGCGCGGGACGACTACCTCCGCGACGAGATGGTCCGGCAGCGCCTGGCCCTGGAGGAGATCGAAGCCCGCAAGCGCGGGCGCGAGGACGAGCACGGCGTCGTCATCCTCGACAGCGACGACGACGAGGACGCCCCCGGACCGTCCAACCCACCGCGCCAACCGGGCGAGAGATGCAGCAGGGACGGCGGCGGCGACTACACGCGGTTCTACAGCCTCCTCGGCATGTAGAACTGCGAGGGCGGGCGGCGGGGAGCGGCGAGGCAGACGGCGAGGAGCGGCGATGGAGACGGCGGGTGACGGCCCCTAGTAGTTTTTTTTTTTTATAAAATATGTTTAAGTTTGAACGAACTCGCCGAAGTTTGCAATGAATTTGCGCCGTGTTTGTGCCATCTTAAATTTTTTCAAAATAACCTAGGCGCCGCGACTGGGGGGCACGCGGGTTAGCGCCGGTGCGCCTCAGGGGGCGATTTTTAGTCCCTCCTGGGGGGCCAACGGCTGGAGATGCTCTAAGGCAGCCATTCCTTGGTCGACACGTCCTTCCCTTTCCTGCGCGCCGGCGGTTATACCGATGGCTTCGTCGTCGCGGATTGCTGCGGCGGCCTCCTCCTCGTCGGCGAGGGATCCACGTCAGGACCTCCGTCGTCGTTTCTGATGGACAGAGATTATCTCGTGTGCAATCCGGCTACTGAGATGTGGGCCGTCTTGCCTCGTACCGAGGAGCTGCACCTGTAGAACATCCTCCGCCTGTGCGTCGACCCGGCCGATCCCTCCCGCTTCACGGTGTTTGTGTCCGTGCAGGATCATGATAAAAATTGCAGGATCATTGGAGTGGAGATCTACTCGTCCAAAACCGGAACATGGACTTCAAAGAAGGTTGGGTGGGGTAAAAGAATTAGTGTGAATGATTATGGGGATACGGCTTTGGCTTCTGTCTATCGAGAAAATTCCTTATTTGACATTATCTTAAAATCTGCTTCCTTATTTGACTTTGGAAAAGTTTTTCTTCCCTATTTGTCACAAGTACTAAATTTTATTCTCTATATGACATTTTCGTTCATTTTGAGCCTAAATGACACCTGAAAAGACTCTTTTGCCTCTCATGTAGTATGTGTGTGGGGGGCAATAGCGCACACACGCAGCATCAGTGCGAGAGCAGGAGCACTCACGCAGCAACACATACACATGCACCAACACACACGCACGCGCGCGTGATCACACACACACACGCACACACACGCAACAACACACATGCACGCGCACACACACGCAGCAACACACACGCACGCAACACACACACACACGCAACAACAGCACACACGCAGGCAGCACACAGGCTGCACGCATGTACACACACAGTAGCAAACACACACGCAGCAGCACACATGCACACACACATGCAGCAGCAGCACACATGTGCGCGTGCACCCACACACGCAACAGCACACACGCGCGCGCACACATACCACATGAGGGGCAAAATCGTCTTTTCAGGTGTCATTTAGGCTTAAAATGGACGGAAGTGTCGTATAGGAAATAAAATTTAGGACTAGTGTCAAATAAGGAAGAAAAACTTTTCCAATGTCAAATAAGAACCAGATTTTAAGACAGTGTCAAATAAGGGATTTTCTCCTGTCTGTCTTAACGGCACTCTGCATTTGGCCACTTGTGATTCTTGTATTGTCATCGTGGACATGGATGGCAAGACTTGGCGGCAATTTCCGAGCCCGTACCTCAATGACGGATGCATTGGGCAATCTCAGGGGCGCTTGCACGCTATGCAGATAGATTGCTATAGTGATTACGGTTGCCTACTTTCAGTTTGGGTTCTTGAGGATTTTGCTCCTAGACCTTGGACTCTGAAGCATACTGCAAACATATCTGAACCTGCTCTATTCTCGGATGGACCGGCGGCGGCGAAGCTCGTTCCCTTCTTGAAGGCGTCGTCAAGGCTCTCGTTGCCCGTCGTGTTGCTCCAGGGAAAACTCAGATCCTCGGATCGGGCGGTGGCGGCGTTCCTGTGTCGTCCCCTTCCTGAAGGCGCCTCCTTGGAGCCCGCGGTTCGTCATGTGTGGCTTCACTTCTTTGCGGTGACGTGTTCACGGCTATAGCCCTCTTGTAGTGCTAGAGATGGTGTTGCTGCGCTCAGCGCCTATGTATTTTGCCTTGGGTGAGTGTGCGTGTGTTTTAAGGGCATGCGTTTGTATTGGGTGTTATTGTTCGGTGCTTTATATATAAAGCGGGGGAAAGCCTTTTTTGGTAAACATATCTGAACTGTTAGAAAGGCATCCGCACAAACGTGATGAGTCCTATACATTGATAACTATCCATCCAGACAGTGATTTGGTGTTCTTCGTAGATGGGTTAGAAAAGAGACTTATGTCATACGACATGGATAGCCAGAAGGTACAAGTTGTCTACAACAAAGGAGAATACCACGGTGGACCGTATCATTCTTATACTCCTTGTTTTGCTGAATGGTCGCATCTCAGTAAAAAAAAGAGGGTGCTCGGGATCCAGAGGTATAAATAAGAACTCGCCAACAGGGCTCCTTAAATCGGTATTCACCAAGACAAACATCGGACAAACTTACTTTTTAAGTGAAGGGAGGTAGACTGGCGTGTTCTTTTCATTTCATGTTTATTTTCTAGTGTAGGGAGGAGCCTCGTGCCTTCTTGTGAAGGCAAATGACTTCGCAAACTGCTCAATTATTAGTAGTCATTGGTAGCGCCTTCATAAAAATCATAAGTTGAATATGGGTCAGATCTCTAGGTCTGGGGCAAGTTGCTTGGAAATGTTCTGCAAGTTGCTTGGAAATGTTTTGTGCCTACTTCGATTTGGTGTTCGTGTTTGTGTCTTCACGCAAGAAGACAAATCCTTTTGTTCTACTGCTAGTACTATGTAAACCTATTAAATGACTATTTTACTTCATGTACTTTCGAGTACTTGATGCTTTTGGTCGCTGTTAGCTCCTCATGTAGGCGGTAAATGCTACTATCTGCCTTGCACCCCTGGTGTGTGTTTTCTTGTTTTAATTTAGGCGGCCAGGATTAGTGTTGGTCCATTTTACGTTCTTGACTAGATCGGCCTTGTGCGCCAAGCTTGTAGCAGGAGTAGTTAGAGGGAGATCTTCTAGTTTAAGTTAGGTGTTTATCTTTCTGTCTCTATCTCTCTCCCTCCTGTAGTATCTCTTCGGTTAGCCTAGCTACCAACTTGTGTAACCTATCGAGAGATGGGTCTCTCCTCGATCAATATATACATCACGCGGATCTTGTGGCGGTGGGACGACCCAGATTGCTGCCTAGAGACAACCCTTGATGTCTACTCCCTTTGTCTCAAAATTCTTGTCTTACATTTGTCTAAATACGGATGTATCAGATCACGTTTTAGTATCAGGTACATCCGTATCTAGACAAATTTATGAAAGAATTTTGGGACAGAGGCAGTTCATAGCCAGTTTAGAAAGAAAAGATAATTTGTTCATAGCCAGTTTAGAAATAAGAGACAGTGCCGCGTATATGCTTCAGACAGCCCCATGATTTGTTCACAGCGAGTTTAGAAAGAAAAGATGTAATAGGACATGACAGTGGCGTGAGGACTGTCAAGGATGCCGAAACTTGGTTTGCTTCCTAATAATAACTGGGATAATAAATTAATATGGCCTTAAACCGACACCTAATGAGATTCAAGAACTCAGGGAACTATTGATACTTAGAACTAGCTAGAAGTTCAAAACACAATTAATCATTAAGTTGATCAAACTACAGAAGTTCATATCTCTTAGCGGCCAACGAACCTGGGGCACCATATAAGTTTGCAAAACTAAGAAGACTGACACAACAAGTAGAGAACACACACAAAGTCCAAACTTCAGCAAACTCCAGACCATCTCCTCACCAAGTCCCCACTCTATTCTCCACAGCAGAACATAGTATAGCAATCAAACCATGGAATTGATACCTACTTGCACAGAATCCCCAAGCTTCTGGATGTTTCAACTATCCCTGAAAGAAAACAACTTTAGTCACCAAATGCTATTTGTACAGAATATTTAACACTGGATTTGGACCTTAACATAAATTGATCCTTGCAAATTTCATAATAATTAACGCAACTAAGTTAGCATAGCTTTAGTTTCAGAGTGAACTAAACTTCCAAACAAGTATCTTCTCCAAAGAGATAGGCCCTGACAAGCTCTAGGCTGCAATTGCCCTGATAACTTCAAAATGTGGCATGACAAGAGATTACACTATAAATGAAATAGATAGCGCTAGAGATATCGTGTCACATGGGGCTGCTTCAAACTAAACTTTACAAAGGCTAGACTATCATTGACTTGTATCTAAAATGTTTTAACAGTTAAAAATAAATCCAGTGCACAGATCAATACCTTGTGAGATTCAGAAACTTGGGGAACTCCGATGTAAGGAAGGACTTGAGAAGGTGAGATTTTTCTCTGACCATGTCGGCATCTTCGCCATCGAGGTCTTCCTCTCCTTTAATATATGGAACAACTGAAATCATTTTGTTGGTAACCATATCCATCGTAACAACCGAAACCTTGTTAATCTTCTCTCTTTCCTCAGACAGCAAAAAGTGTATAATACTAGGGTCGTCCATGCTGACAAGAGGGTACTCGGGGACAGCATCGCGCGTGAGACGCTCAGAGGTGTTGTGACGCCAGAATTCATAAGCTGTCACAAACGTATCCCGGTCCCACTCCATGTCAACACTCTCCGTTGCCTTCAAAACATCAGTGATAATTTTGTAACCCTGGCGATGTTCAAGTGGGCCACAGAGCCGACCATCGGTGCGAACAACAGAAGTATACTTGAGAACATCACCCCCACCAGTGACACATATGCTGCGGTTCACCTCAAGGAAACCTCTTTCTCGGTATCCAGGACGGTGATGGGTAGGTAACCCTAGATAAGAGATGGTAGGCGTTTCTGCGAATACATCATAAAATAGAATACCTCCTGTGTAGTAGGAAATCCAGCAAATACGGTTGTTGAACGTGGTGACAGCGCTAGTCGACCAATCGACGAGTCTCAAGTATTGATGCTCCTTGTGCTGGATGGGTATCTTATGAAGCTCCCACGTGCCATCATCATCCATAGCTGATACACGAGAGCGGAGCACGCACACTTCAGCTTCCATCATGTCGTCTGGGCCTGGTATCTTAGTGATACTAGCCAGCTGTGCCACGACAAACTCATCTTCATGGCCAGGGGATGATCCACGAACAAGCCCTAGAGTGTTGGGCAAAAAGTGTCGACGTGTAGTGATTGCCTCCGTGTCTTCCTTGAAAAACGGAGGCAAGACCATTGGTATGGTGCAAAGGGGCAGGCGTTTGAGCTCGATGTGCGGTGCAGGATCTGAGGATGCTATGAAAACGAAGTTGTCAAACATGAGGGGGAGGCCAAAGTAGACGAGCCGGAAGAGAAGGAGGTCGCGGTGTGCGGCAGCCAGCTCGGCGCCCCTTCTGTTGGTGCCGCCGGGCCAGCGCAGGTAGAGATGGGAGACTGCGGGGGCTCAGCGTGGAGGATGGCGACGTTGAAGGGCTGGCCGAGGGATGTGGACGAGGTGGCCCTCAGGGGCGCCGTGGATTCGTCCGGGAAGCGCCAGCCGTCGCAGTCGCCATCCTCATCCCTGTGGTAGATGAAGCGGTCCAGCATCATCCAGCCAGCAGCCTGGTCGGATCCAGCCATGGCCATGGATCGGCGGGTGGATCGTTGGGATCGATCAAGACGTAGGGAGGTTTAGCTGGGTTTCTCGTGTGCCTCTCCGCCTGATGCGTGGAGGAAGTCTATTTAATGAGGAGAAGAGACCGAACCGAAATCAGTATGGAATTTGCTACTTATGAAAACACACGTTAAGAACTACTCCCTCCGTTCCAAAATAGACTACCCAACTTTTTTTATACTAAAGCTAGTATAAAGTTGGGTCATCTATTTTAATACGGAGGGAGTAGGAATGTACTGTTGGACTTAACCAGCAACCACGATGGTTACCATGTCCAGCTGGTACACGAGACAATCACCGGCTCTGAGCTCTCGTGTGTGTCTCTCCCCGGAATAGCTTAGAAGTGCTCCCATATGTATACGCATGCCTGCATGCCGGCTAGCTTCTTTTTTTAATAAAATAACACTTTTATTAACTCAATATGTAGCATCGAAGCGGATACAAAACAAATAAGCAACACCCGACAACTGTACATCTAAGATGCACACAACCACACTTCAAAAATCCAACTAAAATAAATACAACATAACAGCAACAGCAAAGGCATAAGGGCATCTCCAATTTGAACCGAAAGTAGCATTGCATTCAAATATAAATATAGATAGTTTTGCGTAATCGAACATAAAAAAATTAAAACTAAACTAAGCAACTAAACTAGTTTCGGTCGAAGTGGAGGTCATAGCCAATCCTTCCTCGCCAGGTACGGTGTGCTGCAAGCCGGGTCCGGGCCGGTGCCGTCGTCGGGGTCGTCGGGGACAACACTCCTCCACTCGTCGACGTCGATCTCCTCATCCTCGCCCACCTCGCAGCCGCCCGCGACGCCTTGGACCTCGTCGTCGGAGATAACGATAACATTGCCGCCGGCGTCGGCAAAGATCATCCGCTCTGCCTCCATGAGTTTCGGGTGCTCCCGGCGGAGCTCTTCCATGTAGGCCTCGTCGACGGCCTCGGCCTCGAGGCGCTTCTTCGCCTCGCGGTCCTCCCGCGCCATAGCCGAGCTCACCACCTGTCACGCCCAATATGCGACCCTATCCAAAAGGAACTCGACAGTCCCACCAAGGATAGACCCGCATATTGAAACGCTTTTGCAAGGTGGATATCATTACATCAACATTACATAATAGATGGGGATACATACAAAAGGCACAAATGCCACAAGAATACATCAACATCATACAAGAGATCAACATCCGACTACGGATGAAACATAAACAGAAACTCAAACGACATCCACCCTGCTAGCCCAGGCTGCCGACCTGGAACCTATCCCCTGATCGAAGAAGAAGCAGAAGAAGAACTCCAACACAAGCAAACATCGCTCTCGCGTCAAGATCATCGCAAACCTGTACCTGCAACTGGTGGTGTAGTAATCTGTGAGCCACGAGGACTCAGCAATCCCATTACCATGGGTATCAAGACTAGCAAAGCTTAAATGGGAAAGGAAGGGGTAAAGTGGTGAGGTTGCAGCAGCGACTAAGCATATATGGTGGTTAACATATGCAAATGAGAGCGAGAAGAGAAACAAAGGAACGGTCGTCAACTAGTAATGATCAAGAAGTGATCCTGAACTCCTACTTACGTCAAACATAACCCAGAAACCGTGTTCTCCTCTCGATCAACCCCGAAAAGAGACACTCACGGTTACGCACACGGTTGGTGTATTTTCATTAAGATCAGCTTCAGGTTTTCTATAACCGGACATTAACAAATTCCCATCTGCCACATAACCGCGGGCACGGCTCTCGAAAGTTTATACCCTGCAGGGGTGTCCCAACTTAGCACATGATAAGCTCTCGCGATCAACGAAGGATATTCCTTCTCCCCGGGAAGGCCCGATCAGTCTCGGAATCCCGGCTACAAGATATTTCGACAGCAATAAAACAAGACCAGCAAAGCCGCCCGGATGTGCCGACAAATCCTGATAGGAGTCGCACGTACCTCGGTCTCAGGGCACACCGGATAAGTCAGCCTACGAGTAAAACCAGCCCTCGAGTTGCCCCGTGGTGGCCCCGCAGTCTGCTCGGTTCGGACCAACACTCGAAAGAGCACTGTCCGGGGCAAAATAAAGATGACCCTTGGGCTCCGGAAACCCAAGGGAAAAATGGCATAGGTGAGGCAAATGGTAAAACCAATGTTGGGCCTTGCTGGAAAAGTCTTATTCAAAGCGAACTGTCAAGGGGGTCCCATAAATCACCCGACCGCGTTAGGGACGCAAAATCCGGGAACATAACACCGATATGACGGAAACTAGGGCGACAAGAGTGGAACAAAACACCAGGCATAAGGCCGAGCCTTCCACCCTTTACCAAGTATATAGATGCATTAATTAAATAAGATATATTGTGATATCCCAACAAGTAAACATGTTCCAACAAGGAACAACATCTCCATGTTCCAACAAGGAACAAACTTCATCTTCACCTGCAACTAACAACGCTATAAGAGGGGCTGAGCAAAGCGATAACATAGCCAAACAACGGTTTGCTAGGAAGGGTGCAAAAGGTTAGAGGCTGACATGGCAATTAGGTAGGCTTGAGGAACAAGCAATAGGTAGCGCAGGATAGCGATAGAACGAAGCAACTAGCAAAGCAATGATAGTAGTGAGATCCAGGGTAGCGGTCATCTTGCCTGAAATCCCGCAAGGAAGAAGAACGAGTCCATGAAGAAGACGAAGGATGAAACCGAACCAAGCGTAGACGAACGAATCCTCACGATCGCAACGCAACAAGAACTAACATGAAGAAGCACACAACATAGTAAACACACCACACATAGACAAGACATGATGCACAACAAAGCATGATGCATGACAAATCTAGATGGGGCTACTCATGGCAAGAGATGATGCAAACAAGAGCAACACAAAAAGCAAGTTTAAATGAGGCCGGAAACAACATAGAACAATTCCGGTAAGTCCCAATATGCATATTTCGAAATTGGTCCAGATCTGAATAAACCTTATGTTCAACTTGTTAAACAGCAAGTTAAGATGCACCACGATGATCTACACGAAATTCTAGTCAAGTTACATATAAAGTTCATTAGATTCGGAGCTACGGCCTAGAAGATATGAGCAAAACAAGATAAGCATGGCACTGATGCGAAATGCATACAAACATCAAGAGAACACCTCAAAACATGGATCCAACATGATAATATGAAACTACATGCAAAATCAAGCAAGTTTCATATAGAGCACACTCAAAACGGAGCAACGGTGCAACACATACAACCTACAGAAGTCATAGCAACAATCTGTCCAAAACAGCAAGTAGGCATATTGCAAGCATCAAAACAACATGCTACAGGACCTCAATATGAAAACAAAAGGCATGGGCATGATGTACAGGTAAAGCATTACCAAACATGAACACTGAGCTATCTCCAGAAATGACTAGAACATGCTCAAAATGACATGGCAAGATTGCAAATAATAACATTTTCAGACTTTAGCAGAAATAACATCAGGTTGCAATGTTTAGAGCTATGAAAAAACATGTTACAGGAACTTATCATGGCAAGCAAAGGCATGGCATGAATCTACTAATTGCATAGAACAAAAGTCCCTTACTGACCATGAGCCAAAAAGGATCAGAAAATATGATGGCACCCATGTAAACATGGCAAATTATATCACAGATTCATACATGGCAGGAACAACGACAAGTAGGCATGTTGGTGAGCTTGAACCACTCACCACAGAGCAATACATGGCATGGCAAGGCAACTCAAAGCAATAAGACATGGCATAGAAGATACACATGGCAAGAACAACAATATAGCATGCAAGGATCAACTACAACAACCTCGGCAAAATTGAATAACATGTAAACAATCTGCCGGGAACATTTTATAGCAAAAGTAGAGCTCGATTGACTCAAGCTATGGCACTCTATAATTTCAAACAAGCGCATGGATGGATAGAGCAAGACATGTTTAACAAAACATCCTTACTGAAGTATCTCAAAATATGCATGAATCTCTCTGTAGCATCAAGTTAACATGGCATAAAAATATCAGCAAAACAGGGCTGAAAACAGCAACATTATGATGCCTAGTTTGCATGCTTGTGCTAGTCACCACATTGATCACAAAAATACATGGCATACACCCCTGGAAAGATGGCATGGCATATTACAAAACACATGTAGGACTCAAGTTCATAAGATGCACACATCAATCATGGCAAAAATGACAAAATGACATGTTCTGTTAAGAAACAGAAACTAACATCACATTGCACACTTCTAACAGCATTTCGGGCACCAAGATGAGCTCAAATGAAAATGATATAATGAGATGAAATAATCTACTCATCGAGGCGAACATTTTGACATATTATACGCACGAAACTGAGCTATATACAGAGAGTTATGGTGCAACGAAAATGCCACAAAATTACTGCAGATTTCGGGACTTGGAGGAAAAATTGGACCTCGAGGAGAAAGTCAACGCGGGCACGCGAACCAAGGCTCGCCGGAGTTCGTCGCCGCGGGGGAGGAAGAAGGGCGACGAGGCTCTCCCGGGCCGGATCCCACCGGATCCGCCGCGGCGAAGCCGAGGGGCGACGGGAAAGCGCCTGGGCGGCACAACCCCGGCGAGGCGAGGCCGGCAGGCGGCGCAGCGCCACCGGCGGGCGGCGAGGCGGCGGCGCGGAAGCGCGGGGCAGCGCCCATGGCGGGACGGCGGCCGGCGAGCAGCGGCGGCGGAGCGGAGGGCGGCGGCTTTCGCGCGGAGGGGGCAGCCGGCGGCGGCGGTCGACGCCGGCGATGTCGGCGTCGGCGGGGCAGCGCGCCATGGGCGGCGGCGGCGGAACCCGCGAACGGGCGGCGGAGGCGCTGCTGGCGGCCATGCTGGCTGGCGGGCGGCGCTGGCCCCGGCGGGCGCGGGCGGCGGGGAGGCCGTGGCCACGGTGACCTCTCACCGCTGGGCGGCGGTGGAGAAGTGTTCGGCGGCGGCGACGTGTCCGCGCGCGCGGGACGAATTTAGGGTTTGGGGTGGAATTGACTGCGATTTTGGAGGGGAAGGTGTTTATATAGGTAGAGGGAGCTAGGAGAGTCCAAATGAGGTGCGGTTTTCAGCCACGCGATCGTGATCGAACGACCGAGAGCAAGGAGGGGAGTTTGCTGGGGTTTGGCCACTTAGAAAGGGGTGTTGGGCTGCAAACAAAAGAGGCTTTTGCGGTTACCCGGTTAACCGTTGGAGTACCAAACGACCTCCAAATGATCCGAAACTTGACAGGCGGTCTACGGTGCTATACCAAGGCCGCTTGACAAACCTCGGTCCATTCCGAGAACGTTTAACACCCGCACACGAAAAGAGGTAAAAGGGGGCGCCGGGAGACATAGGAGTGCCGGATTGCAAAACGGACAACGGGGAAAATGCTCGGATGCATGAGACGGACACATATGCAAAATGAAATGCACATGAGGACATGATATGAAATGCAGATGATGACATGGCAAAGAGAGACACGCAAGCACATGACATGGCAACGACGGCGAATAACTGGCAGACACCTGGCGCATCGAATCCGGGGCGTTACACCACCCCCGGCTCTGGTAGGACGAGTTGGAATGGACGTGTGCCTGGGGGCAAATTGAGCCGAGCCGCTGAGCCGTGGAAGCGGACCTGCCAGTGGTCCTACTCCATGCCGCGAGCTCGCCCGTGTGGAAGGTCCCGAGCCACTGCCGGGTGTGGGTCTCCCGATCCGTGATTTCGACCGCCCACGTCCCCCAGTGCCACTGCCAGACCCCGAGGGTCCTTGTCGGCGGCCGGTGCGGAGGAAGGACTGGGAAGTCATCGAACAGGCGTAGTGGTGTGCCGTGGGCAGATCGGGCGACCGGCGACGGTGGCTCGATCAAGAGCCCGCGGAGGACGGCCTGCGCGCATGGCGGGGCGGATCTATGCTGCGGATGGGCGGCGGGGACCGGTGGCCACCACGTCCGGCCATCGAAGGGGCGGTGGAGTGGGGCGTGACGGCCGCGGTGCGAGGGGTGAAGAGGAGGCAGGGAGAAGAGGCTCCGATTTTACTCGGCCACGTAGGGATAGAGTAAATATAATCAGATTTTTAGGGATGAAGTAAAAAAATTATCCACCAAGTTGTATATAGGATCGGCTAGGTCAAACTTAGTGGGGTAAAAAGCCAAATTTACTCCACTAAATAGATATAGGGGATCGGTTAGAAATGCTTTTAGCGCCCAACGAAACTGCAGCGCCATACAAGTTTGCAAAACTAAAGACTACTCGAATGCCCGTGCGTTGCCATAAGCATTTTAAAAATCTCACTGGTTCATCATGATCATGTTCTACTGGAAAAAAACATCTGATGTTTATGGATATATGATATTCCTCATTGCAATTAATGTCACTAAATTTCTCGATCCATCAAACCATGGGTAAGTGCAGAAGTAAATGAATCTGAGTTCAATGCCCATGCGTTGCCAATGGCTAACAAATGTCTAGAAAGAGAAATGTTGTGTGGTGGGGTCATTGACTATCCACATGGGATGATACTTCATATTCGACATGTTGTAGACAAATGCATCTCATTACCGCCTTCCTCTCCTCCATCTTCTCAGCCACCCGTGACAATTTGCTTCCTTCCTCCCACTGTCCCCCAATCTATGTGTTTTTCCCCCGACCTTGCACAACTATACTGAGAATCTTGTTCAACTCCAAACAACCTTTTCCATTTGGCCATCTTGTAGATTAAAGATGGCTCACATGTGTCAATTATGTTAATACTATGACACTGGCAAAATTCACGCACTAAACATGTGATGGTGACCAGGCTTGGTTAGCGGTTGAAACATGCCTACAACAAAATGTTTACTTGAAACAGATATTTCCGAGGATAATTTATTTGAAGGAAAATGAGATATTTGGGTTCATCCCAAATTACCGCATATACCTTAGGGAACAAATTTCATTAACTCAACATCTAAAATAGAAGTACGCCTTATTAGGGGTTCACAGAGTTGCAGAATAATAGAAAAACGAGGTTATATATACTCCATGATGGACTTTCTTATTATGGCTACAATTGTTATGTGAAGCAAATAGTGAAGACTCCGTAGATTGAAGTTATTTCTTTTAAAAGGTAAGTCACATAACACCTAGATATTTATTTTTTCCCTTCCTCTTTGACACACAATAAACCGTGTCATTGTATATAGAGGAAATAAACTAATATAACTACAAACAATAGCCTTCTACTTTGGGCGCCATACATGTTTGTGAAACTAAGAAGACTGACACAACAAGGAGACAGAACACACAAGAAATCCAAATTTCAGCAACTCCCAGACCATCTCGTCACCAACTTCATGTGATCATCATCAGATGGATTAACACTTCGCGACTCTATTCTCCACAATAGAGCATACTATAGCAATCCAACGATGGAACTGACGCCTACTTGCACAGAATCCTCGAGCTTCTGGATGGTTTAATTAGCGATCCAGCGTCATACAAGTTTGCAATAACTGGGGCACCGGCGCCATACAAATTTGTAAAACTAACAAAATACAAACTTCAGCAACTCCCAGACCATCTCTTCACTAAATCCTATTATCATCAGATGGATGAACACCTCGCCACTCTATTCTCGGCAGCAGAACATAGTAGAGCAATCCAATGATGGAACTGACACCTACTTGCACAGAATCCTCCAGCACTTCTGGATGTTTTAGAGACCCCTGAAAGCATACGATTTTAGTCACCGAATGCTCTAACCAAATAGGAGTAACTAGATGAATTGTACAGAATATTTTACACTGGATCAATTTGGGCCTGAAGATATATATTGGTTCTTCCAAATTTCTCGAGGATGCTAAGTTAGCATAGCTTTAGCTTCGGAGTAGAACTAAATTTCCGAACAAGTATGTACATGTACCAATAACTTCAAAAGGTGGCATGACAAGAGATTACACACTATAAATGGCATACATAACGCCACAGAGATATCGTGTCACACTAATAGCGAGCTCCTGCTTCAAACTAAACTTTACGAAGTCTGCACTCTATCGATCACTGACTTATTGTATCTTAATCAAAAGGAAAATAAAATACAGTGTGCAGATTAATCAATACCTTGTGAGATTCAAGAACTTGGGGAACTCGGATGGAAGGAAGGACGTGAGAAGGTGGGACTTTTCTTTAACCATGTCAGCATCTTGGCCACAGAGGTCTTCCTCTCCTTTAATATATGGAACAATTGAAGTGACTTTCTGAGTAATCATATCCAACGTAACCATGGAAACCTTGTCAATCTTATCTCCTTCCTCAGAGATCAAATAGTGGACAGTATTAGGGCTGTCCATGCTCACAAGAGGGTACATCAGGGCTTGGCGCGGGAGACATTCAGAGGTGTTGTAATGCCACAATTCATTAGCTATCTTGACCCTTTCGTGGAAGCAATTTATGTCACCAGTCTCCGTTATGCTCAAAGTATCAGTGAGGATAGTAAAACCCGTACGAGGTTTAAGTGGGCCATAGAGTCTTTTATCATTGCGAAGAATATACGTGTACTTGAGAAGATCACCAGTGACACAGAGGCTACGGTTGACCTCAAGGAAACCTCTTTCTTGAGTCGTTGTAGGACGGTTTCTTGTAGGTAACCGAAGATAAAAAATGTTAGGTGTTTCTGCAAATATATCGTAGAATAGAATACCTCCTGCGTAGTAGGAAATCCAGCAGATATAGTTGTTGAATGTGACGACAGCATCCGTCAACCAATTATCCAGGGCCAAGTATTCATGAGTCTGATGCTGAATAGGTATCTTTTGAACCTCCCACATGCCATGGTCGTCAGGATCCGACACACGTGAGCGGAGCACGCACACTTCAGCTTCCATCCGGTGGGCGCCTCGTATCTTGGTGACCATAGCCAGCTGTGCCACGGCAAACTCTTCTTCACGGCCGCGAATGAGCCCTACAGTGTTGGGGAAAAACACTCGCCGCATAGTGGCATCCTCTGTGTCTTGTTCCTCACAAGACGGAATTTCCTCCTCCGTGTCTTGTTCCTCACAAGACGGAGTTTCCTCCTCCGTGTCTTGTTCCTCAAGACACGCGTACAGAGGTACCATGGGTATGGTGCAGACGGGGAGGCGTTTGAGCTCGATGTGCGGCCCAGCTGCAGGATCCGAGGATGCTATGCAGACGAAGTGGTCATGCGTGATATGACCTTCCATAGAGACGAGCTGGAAGAGGATGAGGTCACGGTGCGCGGCCATGAGCGTGGTGCCGGAGCCGTATTTTCCTTTGGTGCCGCCCGGCCACCGCACGTAGAGGCGGGAGACGGCGGGGGGCTCAGCGTGGAGGATGGCGACCTCGAAAGGCCTGCCGAGAGAGGTTGACGAGGTGGCCCTCAGGGGCGCCGTAGATTCGTCCGGAAAGCGCCAGCCGCCACCGTCGTGGCCCTCGTCCCTGCGGTAGACGAAACGGTCCAGCATCATCCAGCCAGCAGCCTGGTCGGATCCAGCCATGGCCATGGATGATGGGTCGGCGCAGGGGTGGGGTTAGGCTAGGGTTTCGCGAGAAAAGAGGCGGCGCTGGAGGGAGGGATATCTGCGAGATACTCGATCTCGATCTAATTAAGAGACCTTGCACAGCGATTTGAGGTACTCAACCGTCTGCTTCGGTTACAGTTCTTTTTGCTAACCAGCGCATACCCACGTCCACCTTGGACTCGGCCAGTTTTCATTTTTCCTCTATCGCAGCCAAGGTTTTGGTTACCGAATTAGGAAATTTTACCGATGGGGACTGGTATATGTGTTTACCACGGTTACCGAGAAATACCAAGAATATTTTGGATGAATTTTATAGTTGAATTTTGAATCTATATCTATACCTATACCTATATATATATATAGTGAAAATCCATCCTACCACCCGGTGGTAGTTACCCCACATATCTCATATACTACCAAGTGGTACTATATATACTATTTTATTATTTTAAATATGTTCATATACTATATTTAAGATATTTTAAAGCAAGTTACGTGAAAAAATTGCATATGAGCCAATAGTTTTGTTATATTTATAAAATACGTACACATTTGTACGTAAAAAAGAGCATACTCAAAAAATGGTACATACTATCTAAAAATTAGTATATATACTACCTAATCATTGTTATATACTACATACTACACGTACATACTCTCGGTTTCGACAGATACTACATACAACATACAAAACGCAAGTGGTGGTAACTACCACTGCTTGTAGGAAACATTTGTCCTATATATATATATATATATATATATATATATATATATATATATATATATATATATATATATATATATATATATATATATATATAAAATATATATATATATATACTAATAAAAGAAATAGGTATTCTTAGTCCGTCATACTATTACTATTTTATAAAAAAAACCCTGATGTTTCTGATATTAAACCCGCATAACATATCAAATGTTTTAAAAATACTCATATCTTTTAAACCGTAGCTCCAAATTTAACATGTTATATATATGTAATTTGATTAAAAAAATATATAGAATTTGAATATGATGTTATTTTACATGTTAATCATTAAAAAATTATCTAGGGTGCAATCTTAATCAACAGTGCATTATCCATCTTTCTTTCATATCGGCATTGATCCGGATTGTGGACAAACATCTCAGCAAAAATCAGAATTGGAGACGAAATTGAAGATCACTCGCCCGTTTCTTTGTACGCATTAAATCTACATGCAACCCATGTTTAAATAGAAGACATGTGAAATCTTGAACTTGCGCTTTTGTAGGCAAAGACCATTTTTGTTTGGGCCGTAGCTACAAATACTCAGATTATAGATCATTTTTGTAAATTAAAAAGCGTGTGGTATTCTTTTCTCCCGTTGCAACGCACGGGCCCATTTGCTAGTTCAAATAAATGAATGAACAAACATTTGAACCATAGACCTCCCAAAACAGGAACTAGGTTGCTACCAACACGTCAGAACCAACTCTCAAGGCATTAATTAGATCCTACGTGCTTTACTATAAATCAAGTGTTTAAATTCAAAAAATTTAAAAAAATTGGTATTTTTTGCTCGGTATGGAGATTTACCGAGGGCCATGGAAATACGCGATAACCATGGAAAATCTTGAAATTTCGACCGGTAACCAAAACCTTAGCGTGTCTGCTCTTTCTCCTTCTTTTTCTTCTTCCTTCGCCGCGATCCCCTTCTTCTCTCCTGGTGACTGCAACCTTAATCCGAGCAGGAGGCAGTAGATCGATCCATTTTCGCATCCACTTCGCCGCGATCCCCTTCTTCTCTCCTATAGATCGAAGCTGCTGAAGGTCCGTGCTAATCTCCCGTCTGTTCCGTCTCTCTGTTTGAATCCATGGATGCTGCTCTTTGATCCGTTAGTCTATGTGTGGATTCGCTCATATTCGAATATTGGGAGGTTTATCTAGTAGTAGTAGTTCCGATTTTCTTTAAGGTTTGTGCTGTTGCGATTTAGGATTTCAGCTTGCCATGGTATTTTCTGATGCTAGTTTTTCTTGTTCGATTGCCATGGTGGAACCCTAGATTAGTGTGCTTCTTGCTATGCTTCTGCTAGTAGAGCTCATCAATCAGTGTGAAATCATCGATTAGTGTGCTTTTCTTGCTGTCCCTCCTCCTTCCTAGGGTACCCGGCTGGGCAAAGGCCGGTCGGCGGCGGCGGGGGGGCATCTCGCCCTCCCGCGGTGGGGTTGGCGCTGGTCAATACCCCGGGCCGGGGCGTGGTGCTGATGCCAGGCGTCACGACGGTTCGTCTGCAGCGACGGCGCGACGGGTGGCGCGGTGGCGGTGTGTGCCTGGGGCGGCGGCGGCGGTCGGTCGTCTTCTCCTCCGGCGGCAAGTGCTGTGGTTGAGGGGTGGTCTCGGATGCCGGGGCGGCGGCCTCAGTGGTGGGAGGCACGATGCTCATGGGCGGAGCTCGCGGCTCGGATGTTGGCCGGTTACCATGGTCGTGTGGGCGGCGTGGTAGTTTGGGTATGACAGTCGGTGGCGGTGGTTCTGCAACGTGCTTGTGGCACTCCGTCTCGGAGGCGAAGAAGGCTTGCCGGGTGAAAACTCTTTCTGGCTTTGCCAGGTCGGCGGCAGCGGCACCTACGGGCATCGTATCATTCTTGAAGGCATCGCTGTGGTTTCTCTTCCTCCTCCGTGTTGCTCCGGGGGAAACCTCGATCCCTGGATTCGGCGGTGGCGGTTCTTAGGTGCCATGACCTTGTCGAAGGCCCTGCCGTGGAGTGATCGGTTTGTCGTGCACAGCTCCGACTCTTTGTTTTGATTTGCTCACGGTTGAGGCCCCCGGTGACTTCAAGCGGCGCTCTCTCTTCCTTCCTGTATATGGCTTGAAGTTGTGTTGGGTGGTGTAGCTGTTCCCAACATTCTTGTATCTTTCCCTTTGTGTGTTGGTGTGGAGTTGTATGAGGTTGATTGTAACTGGATCGTTGCTTTATATATAAAGCGGGGCGAAAGCCTTTTTCGATAAATGTAGAAATGAAACTGAAACTAAGTTAAGTTGAAGAGGTCAAAGTGGCGATCTAACCGCTCTATTTCACATACAGTAAAAGTGAAGAAATAGCAGAGGCATCAAGACTCCCTTTGCATGTTTATTTCTTATCAAGAGACCTGAAGCCAGAGCCAGACAGGAAGCTTTCCTCTTTTTATTTACTGTAGCTAGTGATCGATGCCCGGTTACTTGCTTGTATTCCTCTGTCAAGATGCCTGCCATCACACAAATCTGTTTGTTAATTAGACTCCCGGTCACACACATGCCTTGTTTCTAAAATTATTTTTGTAAGCATATACATGGTGATGAGTAGCCTGTGATGGAGTGAATAGCACAAAACTACCACATTACGGGCTATCGTTCCAAGAAACTACCGCTTTTTAAAATTTTCCAAAAAACTATAAAAAAGTGGTCGGCTGTTCCAAAAAACCCAAATGGCCAAACGGTTACGTTTTAAGTGGGGTTATGACATGTGGGTCCCGCCCGTCAGGGTTTTGTCGGCCACAGTGCTCACGTCGCGCGGGTGACGGCCGTTAGGGCGCACGAGCCGGCCCGACCAGGTCACGTTCCTCTGTCCCCCCTCTCTCTCTCTCTCTCTCTCTCTCTCTCTCTCTCTCTCTCTCGCGCGCGCGCGCGCGCGCACGCGTCTCCCTCTCCGACCTAGCCGATGGCGTCGGCGGCGGGGAAACCAGTCGATAGCGGCCATTCAACTGGTGTTGATGGAAGGGGGGATGGAGGCGGAGAGTACTCCGAGGTTGACAACTGGCTAGGAAGCGGTAGCTTCGCAACCCAGCCGGCGCCGCCGCTGCCGCCGCAGCGGACAGTAGAGGTTGCACCTCCGACGCAGGCTCCTACGCCACTGGCTGCACCGCCGTCGCCTGAGGGTTGCCAGTTCTCGCTTGAGTACAGAGCGGCGAGGTCTCTTGCTGGCGTTGTGCATGCGGATCCAGCCAACTCCCGTTAATGGGCCTCTGCATTTGGAGGGGTAGAGTAAGTTTATTTTTCTTCTCTTTATGAGCTCCTTCAACAGTTTATGCATTTCTGCTTGTTCAATTCATCTTAGAACATGATTTAGTTATTTTTTTGACCAAACCTAGGTTGATGCTGCTGTGATTCATCTTAGAACATGAACATGCACTGAATCAAAGTTGAGGAAACACTCTATGGCATGTTTTGGATGCACCAGTATCATTTAACACTGAAGCCTTAGTTAGATTTAGTAGAAATCCATGGTGGATTTAGAGAAGCATTAGTTGGATTCAAATTCCTTACTGTACTTTACAGTTACTGTGCACTGAATTTTGTAGCAAAAACACTTAGTTAGGCTTTTGAAATAACATATTATGGTTTGCAGGCTGGATGATGACATTTGGGATGTCAGGCTGCATTTCCAGGGCAGAGATAACATGGAAAGGAGGTTTTCTATTTCAGACATCACTTTTCTTAACTTGATAGATCTTATTGAAACTGAAGGCTATGGGTCAGATGACTACATGTACTGGGTAAAAGAACAAGGGATTGGAAAGGAAGGTCTATTGCTTCTGGACAGTCAAGATGCAGTTGAAGAAATGATAGACCACTCTGATTTCACAGTGCTGAATATCATTGTGGCCAAGGCAAATGAAGATAGAAATGTTGAATGTAACAGGGCTCACAATGTTTGTGAAGAACAGATTCCAATAGGCAGTCCAGTGGGGGTTCTTGGTTTTGTGTTAAGACTGTCACAAGATGGAGTGGTCCACCCTCTTGAAGTTAATTTGAACACACAACAGAGCTGTAACTTGAACATTTCAGAAGCTCATGGTGGAGATGATGGACAGGCTGGTGGTGAAGAGGATGATGGACAGGCTGGTGGTGAAGAGGATGATGATATTGACAAATCATCCTCAGACTTTGAGATTGGTAGGGTGACTTTAGAGGGATAAAGATGTCTTACAAGGCTTCGAAGAGAGGCGAAGAAAATATTGGAAATGAAGAAGACAGACCAGAGTTTGAAGGTGACAGTGATGTTTTAGAGTTTCGTTTATATATGTAAAATGGTGCATCGGATTAAAATAATTTATATATGTAAAATGCTTAGAATTTCATCTAGTTTCATTTTTTGCCACTTTCATCCATGTTAAATATGTTTAAACATGCTATTTGTTTAAACTTGCTCAAATGCCATGTTAAAATGATTTATTTCATAACTAAATAACCGTAGCTCGGTTTTAAATAAACTTCATATGTAAATGGGGTGGAAAAATGCCTAGTTTAACATGGTGCAGTTTATTTTCCTGTTTAACAACAATAAAATAATGTTTTAGGGCAGAACAGTACCAAATCTAAAATATGCATATGGGGATTTTCCGGAATTGTTGTTTGTTGTTCCGGCCTCATTTAAATTTGCCTAAATAGTTACTTTACTTATGCTCCACCTCTTGCCATGGTTAACAACATTTAATATTGTTGAGTACCTAAACGAGAGCGAACTAAATAACTCGAATGTGGTGTTTTGTCAAAATGCAACTCGTTGCATATTGAGCTCCACTTAATTTGTAGTATTGTTTGTTGCACTTTGCCATGCCATGCCTCATTAAACCGGACATGCATCATACTTGATTGTGCATTATGCCATGTTTATGCTTGTGCATTTACCATGTTGTTTGTTTCTTTCCGGTGTTGCTTCTTAGTTCCGGTAATGTTGCGATTGTGAGGATTCGTTTGACTACGTCCGTTCGTCTTCTTCATGGACTCGTTCTTCTTGCTTGCTGGATTTCAGGCAAGATGACCGTCACCTTGGATCTCATTACTATCATTGCTATGCTAGTTGCTTCGTTCTATCGCTATGCCGCGTTACCTACCACTTGCTTATCAAGCCTCCCAAATTGCCATGAACCTCTAACCTTTGTCACCTTTACTAGCAAACCGTTGTTTGGCTATGTTACCGCTTTTGCT
Organism: Aegilops longissima; assembly: GCA_021605205.1. Taxonomy (NCBI): domain Eukaryota; kingdom Viridiplantae; phylum Streptophyta; class Magnoliopsida; order Poales; family Poaceae; genus Aegilops; species Aegilops longissima. Next base: position 46,798,756 of record CM038678.1, on the reverse strand, counting down.
CAGCCCCTCTTATAGCGTTGCTAGTTGCAGGTGAAGATGAAGATTGCTCCATGTTGGATTATGTTTATGTTGGGATATCACAATATCTCTTATATTATTAATGCATCTATACACTTGGTAAAGGGTGGAAGGCTCGGCCTTATGCCAGGTGTTTTGTTCCACTCTTGCCTCCCTAGTTTCCGTCATATCGGTATTATGTTCCTGGATTTTGCGTCCCTAACGCGGTTGGGTGATTTATGGGACCCCCTTGATAGTTCGCTTTGAATAAAACTCCTCCAGCAAGGCCCAACCTTGGTTTTACCATTTGCCTCACCACCACCTATACCTTTCCCTTGGGTCGGCCAACCCGAGGGTCATCTTTATTTTAGCCCCCCCGGGCCAGTGCTTCTCTAAGTGCTGGCTTGAACCGAGCCGCCTGCGGGGCCACCACGGGGAAACTCGAGGCCCGGTTTTACTCGTAGCCTGTCTCATCCGGTGTTGCCCTGAGAACGAGATATGTGCAGCTCCTATCGGGATTGTCGGCGCATCGGGCAGTCTTGCTGGTCTTGTTTTACCACTGTCGAAATGTCTTGTAAACCGGGATTCCGAGACTGATCGGGTCTTCCCGGGAGAAGGAATATCCTTCGTTGATCGCGAGAGCTTATCATGGGCTAAGTTGGGACACCCCTCCAGGGTTTGAACTTTCGAAAGCCGTGCCCGCGGTTATGTGGCAGATGGGAATTTGTTAATGTCCGGTTGTAGATAACTTGACACCAGATACGAATTAAAACGCATCAACCTCGTGTGTAGCCGTGATGGTCTCTTTTCGGCGGAGTCCGGGAAGTGAACATGGTTTTGGGTTATGTTTGACGTAAGTAGGAGTTCAGGATCACCTCTTGATCATTACTAGTTGACGACCGTTCCTTTTGCTTCTCTTCTCGCTCTTATTTGCGTATGTTAGCCACCATATCATGCTTAGTCGCTGCTGCAACCCCACCACTTTAACCCTTCCTCACCCATTAAGCTTTGCTAGTCTTGATACCCATGGTAATGGGATTGCTGAGTCCTCGTGGCTCACAGATTTACTACAACACCAGTTGCAGGTACAGGTTATGCGATGATCTTGACGCGAGAGCGATGTTTGCTTGTTTTGGAGTTCTCCTTCTGCTTCTTCTTCGATTAGAGGATAGGTTCCAGGTCGGCAGCCTGGGCTAGCAGGGTGGATGTCATTTGAGTTTCTGTTTATGTTTCATCCGTAGTCGGATGTTGATCTTGTATGTTGTATTATCGTATTCATGTGACATTGTATATCTTGGCTGTATCCCCACTATTATGTAATGTTGATGTGATGATATCCACCTTGCAAAAGCGTCTTTAAGATGCGCTTCTATCCTTGGTGGGACCTTCGAGTTCCTTTAGGATAGGGCCGCATCTTGGGCGTGACAAGTTATGCAGTTGATTTTGTGAAGAACAGATTCCAATAGGCAGTCCAGTGGGGGTTCCTGATTTTGTGTTAAGACTGTCACAAGATGGAGTGGTCCACCCTCTTGAAGTTAATTTGAACACACAGCAGAGCTGTAACTTGAACATTTCAGAAGCTCATGGTGGAGATGATGGACAGGCTGGTGGTGAAGAGGATGATGATATTGACAAATCATCCTCAGACTTTGAGATTGGTAGGGTGACTTTAGAGGGATAAAGATGTCTTACAAGGCTTCAAAGAGAGGTGAAGAAAATATTGGAAATGAAGAAGAAACAGATGGTGTACAAGACAGACCAGAGTTTGAAGGTGACAGTGATGTTTTAGAGTTTCGGCAGGAGGAGAAAGAGGCTGACAGTGGAGAGGAGATAGTTGTGGCAAAAGGCAGGCCTAAGAAACTGAAGCCTGTGAGAAGAGCAGCAGCAAATCCAGGTCCTACTTGTAGAGCTCACAGTCAGCCAGAGATCCCAAAGTTTCAAGATTTTGTACCTGAAGCTGATGAATATTGCTTCCCTGGTGATGTGGGCATTTCTGTCTCAGATGGATAGGCTCCAAGACTACCTTCAGGAAGGAAGAGAAGATTGAAGAAGAAGAAAGAGAGGAAATGGTATGACCCAAAGGCACCTGATGCACATGAGCAGCTGTGCAAGGACCTTTGCTTCACCAATGTGTATGAGTTTGAAAGGCTTTGAAAATTTTCATGTTAGGACTTTGAGAAACTTTCAGTACCATAGGAATGATCCATCAAGGGTTATTGTTTGGTGCCCAGAGAGGAAGAATGGATGTGAATTTTTCATGACTGCATCCAAAGTAGCCCATGAAGATACATTCACAATCAAGAAGTGCCACATGGATCACAGTTGTGGAGCTTGTGGAGAGAGTACAAAGGTTACTGCAGTATGGGTTGCAGAAGCCGTGGAGGACACAGTTAGATCAAATGTAAAGGCTGATGTAGAGACAGTTCTCGAACATACTAAGAAGAAGTTTGGGGTGCATGTACCTAGGAGTTTGGCATATAGGGCAAGACTGATGGCTGTTTGATGTTGTGCAAGGTGATCATAGAAAGCAGTATCTGAGGTTGAGGGACTACCTACAATGTGTGCTTGACACAAACCCTAGAAGCAGGTGCATAGTGACAACCTTTGAAGATCCTTTGAACCCAGCCCCCATGTCGGTGTCAAAACCGGCGGATCTCGGGTAGGGGGTCCCGAACTGTGCGTCTAAGGCTAATGGTAACAGGAGGCAGGGGACACGATGTTTTACCCAGGTTCGGGCCCTCTCGATGGATGTAATACCCTACTTCCTGCTTGATTGATCTTGATGATATGAGTATTACAAGAGTTGATCTACCACGAGATCGTAGAGGCTAAACCCTAGAAGCTAGCCTATGATTATGATTGTTCTCGTCCTACGGACTAAACCCTCCAGTTTATATAGACACCGGAGGGGGCTAGGGTTACACAAAGTCGGTTACAGAGAAGGAAGTCTACATATCCGAATATCCAAGCTTGCCTTCCACGCAAAGGAGAGTCCCATCCGGACACGGGGCGAAGTCTTCAATCTTGTATCTTCACAGTCCAACAATCCGGCCAAAGTATATAGTCCGGCTGTCCGAGGACCCCTTAATCCAGGACTCCCTCAGTAGCTCCTGAACCAGGCTTCAATGACGATGAGTCCGGCGCGAAGATTGTCTTCGGCATTGCAAGGCGGGTTCCTTCTCCGAATACTCCATAGAAGAATTAGAACACGAGGATCGTGTCCGGCTCTGCAAAACAAATTCCACATACCAACAAAGAGAGTATAATATTCCACAATCTAATCTGCGGACAACTTTTTATAGCATGACGTCACGCCATGGCCTGGTCATTATTCGAACCGTTTTCATAACCTGCCGATGCACATACCGCGAGGCGATTTTATCAGCACGTCTTCGTCGAAGCAGAGATCGTGTCCCCCCATTGCGGGATTCTCATTAATACGGGTGCGGGTAACCCAACCGTGCCATCAATCGTGGCGCTTGGGGGAATAAGCGTTTTTAGCGGGCAAGTGGGGAGGCGCAGGATCTTTGCTGCCTTTATAAGGGGATAAGAACCTTCCCTTTCACCCACGCCCTTCTCTACTCATCCATTCCTTTCCGCTCGAGCGCTAGTGCCCAAGCGCTCCTCCTCTCCGCCCAAAAAGGCTTCCCGAAGATGTGCGGATCTGGAGCAGGAGGCAAGTGGATGGCCTCTACCGTCTGGGAGAAGGATATCAAAAAGCTTCGGGGGGCCGGATATCTAGCCAAGTGATGTCTACCACACAACCTTCTTCTTGTAGACGTTGTTGGGCCTGCAAGTGCACAGGTATGTAGGACAGTAGCAAGTTGTTGGAAATATGCCCTAGAGGCAATAATAAAAGCATTATTATTATATTTCCTTGTTCATGATAATTGTCTTTTATTCATGCTATAACTGTATTATCCAGAAATCGTAATACACGTGTGAATACATAGACTACAATACGTCCCTAGTAAGCCTCTAGTTGACTAGCTCGTTGGTCAACAGATAGTCATGGTTTCCTGACTATGGACATCAGATGTCATTGACAACGGATCACGTCATTAGGAGAATGACGTGATGGACAAGACCCAATCCTAAGCATAGCACAAAGATCGTGTAGTTCGTTTTGCTAGAGCTTTTCCAATGTCAAGTATCTCTTCCTTAGACCATGAGATCGTGTAACTCCGGATACCGTAGGAGTGCTTTGGTGTACCAAACGTCACAACGAATCGGGTGACTATAAAGGTGCATTACGGTATCTCCGAAAGTGTCTGTTGGGTTGACACGGATCGAGACAGGGATTTGTCACTCCGTATGACGGAGAGGTATCACTGGGCCCACTCGGTAGTGCATCATCATAATGAGCTCAAAGTGATCAAGTGTCTGGTCACGGGATCATGCATTAAGGTACGAGTAAAGTGACTTGCCGGTAACGAGACTGAACGAGGAACTGGGATACCGACGATCGAGTCTCGGGCAAGTAACATACCGTCTGACAAAGGGAATAGTATACGGGGTTGCTTGAATCCTCGACATCGTGGTTCATCCGGTGACATCATCGAGGAGCATGTGGGAGCCAACATGGGTATCCAGATCCCGCTGTTGGCTATTGACCTGAGAGCGTCCCGGTCTTGTCTGCATGTCTCCCGAACCCGTAGGGTCTACACACTTAAGGTTCGGTAACGCTAGGGTTATTAGGAAGACCTGTATGTGATTACCGAATGTTGTTCGGAGTCCCGGATGAGATCCCGGACGTCACGAGGAGTTCCGGAATGGTCCGGAGGTAAAGATTTATATATGGGAAGTTGTCAAACGGACACCGAAAAGTTTCGGGTCATATTGGTATTGTACCGGGCCACTGGAGGGGCCACCTCCCGGGGGGCCACTTGGGCTGCGTGGGAGGCAGCCAGCCCCTGGTGGGCTGGGAGCACCCCTCCTTGGACCCATGCGCCTAGGGTTGAGGGGAACCTAAGGGGCCGCCTTGCTTGGGGGCAAGCCCTCCCTTGGCCGCCGCCCCCTCTAGATGCATCTAGAGGGGCCGCCTCCTCCCTTCCCCTATAAATAGAGGGGTGAGGGAGGCTGCATACACAACTTGAAGGCGCAGCCCTCCCTCCCAACACCTCTCCTCCTCCCGCGCGCTTGGCGAAGCCCTGCCGAGAACTGTCACTCCATCATCATCACGCCCGTCGTGCTGCTGTTGGAGCCATCTTCCTCAACCTCTCCTTCCCCCTTGCTGGATCAAGAAGGAGGAGACTTTGCCCGTACCGTACGTGTGTTGAACGCGGAGGTGCTGTCCGTTCAGCACTTGGTCATCGGTGGTCCGAGTAGGACTCCATCATCACCATCCCCTCGAAAGCTTCCGCACGCGATCTACAAGTGGTATGTAGATGCAAACTCACTCCCTTGACTCGTTGCTTAGATGAACTCATAGATGGATCTTGGTGAAACCGTAGGAAAATTTTTAATTTTCTGCAACGTTCACCAACAGTGGCATCATGAGCTAGGTCTATGCGTAGTTCTCTATTGCACGAGTAGAACACAATTTAGTTGTGGGCGTGGATCTTGTCAACTTACTTGCCGCTACTAGTCTTATCTTGCTTCCGCGGTATTGTGGGATGAAGTGGCCCGGACCAACCTTACACGTACGCTTACGTGAGACCGATTCCACCGACTAACATGCACTAGTTGCATAAGGTGGCTAGCGGGTGTCTGTCTCTCCCACTTTAGTTGGAGCGGATTCGATGAAAAGGGTCCTTATGAAGGGTAAATAGAAGTTGACAAAATCACGTTGTGATTATTCGTAGGTAAGAAAACGTTCTTGCTAGAACCCAATTGCAGCCACGTAAAAGATGCAACAACAATTAGAGGACGTCTAACTTGTTTTTGCAGCAATTGTCATGTGATGTGATATGGCCAAGTTGTGATGAATGATGAATGACATATTGTGATGTATGAGATCATGTTCTTGTAATAGGAATCACGACTTGCATGTCGATGAGTATGACAACCGGCAGGAGCCATAGGAGTTGTCTTTATTTTGTATGACCTGCGTGTCATTGAAGAACGCCATGTAAATTACTTTACTTTATTGCTAAACGCGTTAGCCATAGAAGTAGAAGTAGTCGTTGGCGTGACAACTTCATGGAGGCACAATGATGGAGATCATGATGATGGAGATCATGGTGTCATGCCGGTGACAAGATGATCATGGAGCCCCGAAGATGGAGATCAATGGAGCTTTATGATATTGGCCATATCATGTCACTACTATATATAATTGCATGTGATGTTTTTTATGTTTATACATCTTGTTTACTTAGAACGACGGTAGTAAATAAGATGATCCCTTACAACAATATCAAGAAGTGTTCTCCCCTAAATGTGCACCGTTGCTAAAGTTCGTCGCTTCTAAGCACCACGTGATGATCGGGTGTGATGGATTCTTACGTTCACATACAACGGGTGTAAGACAGATTTACACACGCAAAACACTTAGGGTTAACTTGACGAGCCTAGCATGTACAGACATGGCCTCGGAACACGGAGACCGAAAGGTCGAACACGAGTCGTATGGAAGATACGATCAACATGAGAATGTTCACCGACGATGACTAGTCCGTCTCACGTGATGATCAAACACGGCCTAGTCGACTCGGATCGTGTAACACTTAGATGACTAGAGGGATGTCTAATCTAAGTGGGAGTTCATTGAAATAATTTGATTAGATGAACCAAAACTTAATTATCATGAACTTAGTCTAAAACTTTTGAATGATATGTCTTGTAGATCAAATGGCCAACGCTCATGTCAACTTGAACTTCAACGCGTTCCTAGAGAAAACCAAGCTGAAAGATGACGGCAGCAACTATACGGACTGGGTCCGAACTTGAGGATCATCCTCATAGCTGCCAGAAACAATATGTCCTAGAAGGACCGCTAGGTGACGCTCCGTCGAAGAACCAAGACATTATGAATGCTTGGCAGTCTCGTCTTGATGATTACTCCCTCGTTCAAGCGGCATGCTTTGCAGCTTAGAACCGGGCTCCAAAAGCGTTTTGAGCATCACGGAGCATATGAGATGTTCGAGGAGCTGAAACTGGTTTTCCAAGCTCACGCCCGGGTCGAGAGATATGACATCTCCGACAAGTTCTATAGTTGTAAGATGGAGGAAAATAGTTCTGTCAGTGAGCACATACTCAAGATGTCTAGGTTGCACAACCGTATGACCCAGCTGAATATTAACCTCCCTGATGAGGCGGTCATTGACAGAATCCTTCAGTCGCTCCCACCAAGCTACAAGAGCTTTGTGATGAACTAAAATATGCAGGGGATGGTAAAGACCATTCCTGAAGTATTCTCTATGCTGAAGTCAGCAGAGGTTGAAATCAAGAAAGAAAATCAAGTGTTGATGGTCAATAAGACCACTAGGTTCAAGAAGGGCAAGGGCAAGAAGAACTTCAAGAAGGACGGCAAGGAGGTTGCCGCGCCCGGTAAGCAAGTTGCCGGGAAGAAGTCAAAGAATGGACCCAAGCCTGAGACTGAGTGCTTTTATTGCAAGGGGAAGGGTCACTGGAAGCGGAACTGCCCCAAGTACTTAGCGGACAAGAAGGCCGACAACACCAAAGGTATATTTGATATACATGTAATTGATGTGTACCTTACCAGTACTCGTAGTAACTCCTGGGTATTTGATACCGGTGCCGTTGCTCATATTTGTAACTCACAGCAGGAGCTGCGGAATAAGCGGAGACTGGCGAAGGACGAGGTGACGATGCGCGTCGGGAATGGTTCCAGAGTCGATGTGATCGCCGTCGGCACGCTACCTCTTCATTTACCTACAGGATTAGTTTTGAACCTTAATAATTGTTATTTGGTGCCAAGTTTGAGCATGAACATTGTATCTGGATCTCGTTTGATGCGAGATGGCTACTCATTTAAATCCGAGAATAATGGTTGTTCTATTTATATGAGAGACATGTTTTATGGTCATGCTCCGATGGTCAATGGTTTATTCTTAATGAATCTCGAGCGTAGTGTTACACATATTCATAGCGTGAATACCAAAAGATGTAAAGTTGATAACGATAGTCCCACATACTTGTGGCACTGCCGCCTTGGTCACATTGGTGTAAAGCGCATGAAGAAGCTCCATGCTGATGGACTTTTGGAATCTCTTGATTATGAATCATTTGACACATGCGAACCATGCCTCATGGGCAAGATGACCAAGACTCCGTTCTCTGGAACAATGGAGCGAGCAACCAACTTGTTGGAAATCATACATAACGATGTATGCGGTCCAATGAGCGTTGAGGCTCGCGGAGGATATCGTTATGTTCTCACTCTCACAGATGACTTGAGTAGATATGGGTATGTCTACTTGATGAAACACAAGTCTGAGACCTTTGAAAAGTTTAAGGAATTTCAGAATGAAGTAGAGAATCAACGTGACCGAAAGATAAAATTCTTACGATCGGATCGTGGAGGAGAATATTTAAGTCACGAATTTAGTACACACTTAAGAAAATGTGGAATCATTTCACAACTCACGCCGCCTGGAACACCTCAGCGTAATGGTGTGTCCGAACGTCGTAATCGCACTCTATTGGATACGGTGCGGTCTATGATGTCTCTTACTGATTTACCGCTATCATTTTGGGGATACGCTCTAGAGACAGCTACATTCACTTTAAATAGGGCACCGTCTAAATCCGTTGAGACGACACCGTATGAATTATGGTTTGGGAAGAAACCTAAGCTGTCGTTTCTAAAAGTTTGGGGATGCGATGCTTATGTCAAGAAACTTCAACCTGAAAAGCTCGAACCCAAGTCGGAAAAATGCATCTTCATAGGATACCCTAAGGAAACCATAGGGTATACCTTCTACTTAAGATCCGAGGGCAAGATCTTTGTTGCCAAGATCGGATCCTTTCTGGAAAAAGAGTTTCTCTCGAAAGAAGTAAGTGGGAGGAAAGTAGAACTCGATGAAGTACTACCTCTTGAACGGGATAGTAGTGCAGCTCAGGAAAATGTTCCTGTGATGCCTACACCAACTGAAGAGGAAAATAATGATGATGATCAAGGTACTTCGGATCAAGTTGCTACTGAACTTCGTAGGTCCACAAGGACACGTTCCACACCAGAGTGGTACGGCAACCCTGTCCTGGAAATCATGTTGTTAGACAACGGTGAACCTTCGAACTATGAAGAAGCGATGGCGGGCCCAGATTCCAACAAATGGCTAGAAGCCATGAAATCCGAGATAGAATCCACGTATGGAAACAAAGTATGGACTTTGACTGACTTGCCCGATGATCGGCGAGCGATAGAAAACAAATGGATCTTTAAGAAGAAGACGAACGCGGATGGTAATGTCACCATCTATAAAGCTCGACTTGTCGCTAAGGGTTATCGGCAAGTTCAAGGGATTGACTACGATGAGACTTTCTCTCCCGTAGAGAAGCTTAAGTCCGTCCGAATCATGTTAGCAATTGCCACATACTATGATTATGAGATATGGCAGATGGACGTCAAAACAACGTTCCTTAATGGTTATCTTAAGGAAGAGTTGTATATGATGTAGCCGGAAGGTTTTGTCGATCCTAAGAATGCTGACAAAGTATGCAAGCTCCAGCGATCCATTTATGGGCTGGTGCATGTTGGAAATATGCCCTAGAGGCAATAATAAATTAGTTATTATTATATTTCCTTGTTCATGATAATCGTTTATTATTCATGCTATAATTGTATTGACCGGAAACAGCAATGCATGTGTGGATACATAGACAACACCATGTCCCTAGTAAGCCTCTAGTTGACTAGCTCGTTGATCAATAGATGGTTACGGTTTCCTGACCATGGACATTGGATGTCATTGATAACGGGATCACATCATTAGGAGAATGATGTGATGGACAAGACCCAATCCTAAGCATAGCACAAGATCGTGTAGTTCGTTTTGCTAGAGCTTTTCCAATGTCAAGTATCTCTTCCTTAGACCATGAGATCGTGCAATTCCCGGATACCGTAGGAGTGCTTTGGGTGTATCAAACGTCACAACGTAACTGGGTGACTATAAAGGTGCACTACAGGTATCTCGAAAGTGACCATTGGGTTGACACGGATCAAGACTGGATTTGTCACTCCGTAAACGGAGAGGTATCTCTGGGCCCACTCGGTAGGACATCATCATAATGTGCACAATGTGACCAAGGGGTTGATCACGGGATGATGTGTTACGGAACGAGTAAAGAGACTTGCCGTGCGAGATTGAACAAGGTATCGGGATACCGACGATCGAATCTCGGGCAAGTACAATACCGCTAGACAAAGGGAATTGTATACGGGATTGATTGAGTCCTTGACATCGTGGTTCATCCGATGAGATCATCGTGGAACATGTGGAGCCAACATGGGTATCCAGATCCCGCTGTTGGTTATTGACCGGAGAACGTCTCGGTCATGTCTCGCTTGTCTCCGAACCCGTAGGGTCTACACACTTAAGGTTCGGTGGCGCTAGGGTAATATAGGAAGCTTGTATGTGGTTACGAATGTTGTTGAGTCCGGATGAGATCCGGGACGTCACGAGGAGTTCGGAATGGTCCGGAGGTAAAGATTTATATATGGGAAGTCCTGTTTTGGTAACCGGAAAGGTTTGGGCGATATCGGTAATGTCTGGGACCACCGGAGGGTCCCGGGTCCACCAAGTGGGGCCACGTGCTCAAGGGGCATCGTGGGCCAAGTGTGAGGGCACCAGCCCCTAGGTGGGCTAGGGCGCCTCCACCATGGCCCATGCGGCTAAGAAGGGAGAGGGGCAAACCCTAGGGCGAGATGGGCCCTAAGGCCCATACTCCTGCGCCTCCCTCTCCTCCCCTTGTGGCCGCCACCCATTAGATGGGTTTGGGGCTGCCGCCTCTAGGGTTGGGAACCCTAGAGGGGCGCACCCTCCTCCCTCTCCCTATATAAATAGAGGCCTAGGGCTGCCCATAACACATGAGAACTTCTCCTCTCGTTGGCGCAGCCTGCATCTCTTCTTCCTCCTCTCCTTGGTGCTTGGCGAAGCCTGCGGGATTGCCACGCTCCTCCATCACCACCACGCCTGTTGTGCTGCTGTTGGATGGAGTCTTCCTCAACCTCTCCCTCTCTCCTTGCTGGATCAAGGCGTGGGAGGCGTCACCGGCTGTACGTGTGTTGAGCGCGGAGGTGCCGTCCGTTCGGCACTAGGATCTCCGGTGATTTGAATCACGACGCAGTCGACTCCTTCAACCCCGTTCACTTGAACGCTTCCGCTTAGCGATCTACAAGGGTATGTAGATGCACTCTCCTCCCTCGTTGCTAGTTTCTCCATAGATAGATCTTGGTGACACGTAGGAAAATTTTGAATTTCTGCTCGTTCCCCAACAATGGTATCGAGCTAGGTCTATTGCGTAGATTCTTTGCACGAGTAGAACACAAAGTAGTTGTGGGCGTTGATTTTGTTCAATATGCTTACCGTTACTAGTCCAATCTTGTTTCGACGGTATTGTGGGATGAAGCGGCCGGACCGACCTTACGTACTCTTCGTGAGACAGTTCCACCGACCGACATGCACTTGGTGCATAAGGTGGCTAGCGGTGCCGCCTCTCCCACTTTAGTCGGAACGGATTCGATGAAAAGGGTCCTTATGAAGGGTAAATAGCAATTGGCATATCACGTTGTGGTTTTGCGTGGGTAAGAAACGTTCTTGCTAGAAACCCATAGCAGCCACGTAAAACATGCAACAACAATTAGAGGACGTCTAACTTGTTTTTGCAGGGTATGCTATGTGATGTGATATGGCCAAGAAGAATGTGATGAATGATATGTGATGTATGAGATTGATCATGTTCTTGTAATAGGATTCACGACTTGCATGTCGATGAGTATGACAACCGGCAGGAGCCATAGGAGTTGTCTTTATTTATTGTATGACCTGCGTGTCATTCAACAACGCCATGTAATTACTTTACTTTATTGCTAACCGTAGCCATAGTAGTAGAAGTAATAGTTGGCGAGACAACTTCATGAAGACACGATGATGGAGATCATGATGATGGAGATCATGGTGTCATGCGGTGACGATGATGATCATGGAGCCCGAAGATGGAGATCAAAGGAGCAAAATGATATTGGCCATATCATGTCACTATATAATTGCATGTGATGTTTATTATGTTTATGCATCTTGTTTACTTAGAACGACGGTAGTAAATAAGATGATCCTCACACAAATTTCAAGAAGTGTTCTCCCCTCGACTGTGCACCGTTGCTACAGTTCGTAAGCTTCTAAGCACCACGTGATGATCGGGTGTGATGGATTCTTACGTTCACATACAACGGGTGTAAGACAGATTTACATAGCAAAAACACTTAGGGTTAACTTGACGAGCCTAGCATGTGCAGACATGGCCTCGGAACACGGAGACCGAAAGGTCGAGCATGAGTCGTATAGTAGATACGATCAACATGAAGATGTTCACCGATGATGACTAGTCCGTCTCACGTGATGATCGGACACGGCCTAGTTGATTCGGATCATGTAATCACTTAGATAACCAGAGGGATGTCTATCTGAGTGGGAGTTCATAAGATGAACTTAATTATCCTGAACATAGTCAAAAGACCTTTTGCAAGTTATGTCGTAAGCTCACGCTTTAGTTCCACTGTTTTAGATATGTTCCTAGAGAAAATATAGTTGAAAGTTGAAAGTAGCGATTATGCGGACAGTAGAAAGCTTATGTCCTTAATGCACCGCTCAGTGTGCTGAACCCCAAACGTCATTTGTGGATGTTACGAACATCGGACATACAAGTTTTGATAACTACGTGATAGTTCAGTTAAGCGGTTTAGAGTAGAGGCACCAAAGGCGTTTTGAAACATCGCGGAACATATGAGATGTTTGAGGGCTGAAATTAGAATTTCAGGCTCGTGCTCACGTCGAGAGGTATGAGACCTCCGGCGATTTTCTTAGCCTACAAACTAAGGGAGAAAAGCTCAATCGTTGAGCTTGTGCTCAGATTGTCTGAATACAACAATCACTTAATCGAGTGGGAGTTGATCTTCCGGATGAGATAGTGATGTTTCTCCAAAGTCATTGCCACCAAGCTGTTAGAGCTTCGTGATGAACTATAACATATCGGGGATAGATATGATGATCCTTGAGGTATTCACGATGTTTGACACCGCGAAAGTAGAAATCAGAAGGAGCATCAATTGTTGATGGTTGGTGAAACCACTAGTTTCAAGAAGGGCAAGGACAAGAAGGGACACTTCATGAAGCGGCAAATCAGTTGCTGCTCCATGAAGAAACCCAAGGTTGAACCCAAACCCGAGACTAAGTGCTTCTGTAATGAGAGGAACGCACACTGAAGCGGAACCACCCTTGATACTTGGTAGATGAGAAGGCTGGCAAGGTCGATAGAAGTATATTGGATATACATTATGTTAATGTGTACTTTACTAGTACTCCTAGTAGCACCAGGGTATTAGATACTGGTTCGGTTGCTAAGTGTTAGTAACTCGAAACAAAAGCTACGGAATAAACGGAGACTAGCTAAAGGTGAGCTGACGATACGTGTTGGAAGTGTTTCCAAGGTTGATGTGATCAAGCATCGCACGCTCCCTCTACCATCGAGATTGGAGTTAAACCTAAAATTTTTATTTGGTGTTTGCGTTGAGCATAGACATGATTGGATTATGTCTATCGCAATACGGTTATTCACTTAAGGAGAATAATGGTTACTCTATTTATTTGAATAATACCTTCAATGGTCTTGCACCTAAAGGAATGGTTTATTGAATCTCAATCGTAGTGATACACATTTTCATGCCAAAAGATATAAGATAGTAATGATAGTACCACTTACTTGTGGCACTTTGCCATGTAAGTCATAAAAGCATGAAGAAGCTCCATGTTGATGGATCTTTGGACTCACTCGTTTTGAAAAGTTTGAGACATGCGAACCATGTCTATTGGTGTATACGCATGAAGAAACTCCATGCAGATGGATCGTTTGGACTCACTTGATTTTGAATCACTTGAGACATGCAAATCATACCACATGGGCAAGATGACCTAAAGCCTCGGTTTGATAAGATGGAACAAGATAGCAACTTGTTGGAAGTAACACATTTTGATGTGTGCAGTCCAATGAGTCTTTGAGGCATCAAATGAATATCGTTATGTTCTTACTTCACAGATGATTCGAGTAGATGTTGAGTATATTTACTTGATGAAACACAAGTCTGAATTATTGAATGGTTCAAGTAATTTGAGAGTGAAGTTTAAGATCTTCGTGACAAGAGGATAGAATGTCTATGATATGATCATAGAGATGAATATCTGAGTTCTGAGTTTTGGCACACAATTAAGACATTGTGGAAATTGTTTCACAATAAATACACTGAACACCATAGTGTGATGGTGTGTCCGAACATCATAGTTGCACTCTATTGGATATGGTGCGTACCATGATATCTCTTATCGAATTACCACTATCGTTCATGGGTTAGGCATTAGAGACAACCACACTCACTTAAATAGGGCACCACGTAATTCCGTTGAGGCGACACCGTTTGGAGAAACCTAAGTTGTCGTTTCTTAAAAGTTTGGGGCTGCGGCGCTTATGTGGAAAAGTTTCAGGTTGATAAGCTCGAACCCAAAGCGGACAAAATGCATCTTCATAGGACACCCAAAACAGTTGGGTATACCTCCTAATTCAGATCCGGAAGCAATAGGGATTGTTTCTTGAATCGGGTCCTTTCTCGAGGAAAAGTTCGTCTCGAAAAGTTGAGTGGGAGGATGGTGGAGACTTGATGAGGTCATTGAACCATCACTTCAACTAGTGTGTAGCAGGCACGGGAAGTTGTTCCGTGGCACCTACACCAATTGAAGTAGAAGCTTATGATAGTGATCATGAAGTTTCGGATCAAGTCACTGCCGAACCTCGTAGGGTGACAAGGATGCGTACTACTTCAGAATGGTACGCAATCCTGTCTTGAAGGTCATGTTGCTAGACAACAATGAACCTACGAGCTATGGAGAAGCGACGGTGGGCCCAAATTCCGGCAAATGGTTAGAAACCATGTAATCCGAGATAGGATCCATGTATCAAAACAAAGCATGGACTTTGGTGGACTTGCCCGATGATCGGCAAGCCATTGAGATAAATGGATCTTTAAGAAGAAGACGGACGTGGACGGTAATATCACCGTCTATGAAGCACGACTTGTGGCGAAGAGTTTTTCACAAGTTCAAGGAGTTGACTACGATGAGATTCTCTCATTCGTAGCGATGCTTAAGTTCGTCGGAATCATGTTAGCATAAGCTGCATTTATGAAATCTGGCAGATGGATGTCAAAATGAGTTTCCTTACCGGTTTTAAGTAAGGAAAGGTTGTATGTGATACAATCGTAAAAGTTTTGTCGATCCTAAGGATGCTAAAAGGTATGCTGGCTCCAGCGATCCTTTCTAAGGACTGGAGTAAGCATCTCGGAGTTGGAATGTGTGCTTTGATGAGATGATCAAAGATTTTGGGTGTATACAAATTTTATGAGAAACTTGTATTTCCAAAGAAGTGAGTGGGAGCACTATAGAATTTTGATAAGTATATGTTGTTGACATATTGTTGATCAGAAATGATGTAGAATTTCTGGAAAGCATATAGGGTTATTTGAAAAGTGTTTTTCAAGTGAAAACCTGTATTAAGCTACTTGAACATTGAGCATCAAGATCTATAGTGATAGATCAAAATGCTTAATGGTACTTTCAAATGAGCATATACCTTGACATGATCTTGAAAGTGTTCAAGATGGATCACCAAAGAAGGAGTTCTTGCCTGAGATGTAAGGTATGAAGTTAAGAGTTAAAGCTCGACCACGGCAGAAAAGAGAGAAAGGACGAAGGTCGTCCCTATGCTTTAGACGTAGGCTCTATAGTATGCTATCTTGTGTACCGCTTTGATGTGTGCCTTGCTACATATCGGCAAGAGAGTACAAAGGTGATCAAGGTGGATCACCGGATAGCGGTCAAAATTATCCTTAGAGGAATAAGGACATGTTTCTCGATTATGGAGGTGATAAAGAGTTCGGCGTAAAGGGTTACGTCGATGCAAGCTTTAACACCTATCCGGTGACTCGAGAAGCAAACCGGATCGTATAGTGGAGCAACCATTTGGAATAGCTCCAAGTGGAGCGTGAAAGCAGCATTTACAATATGACATAGAGAATTGCGAAGTACACACGGATCTGAAAGGTTCGCACCCGTTGACTAAAACCTCTCTCACAAGCAAAACATGATCAAACCCCGAACTCATTGAGACTTAATCACATGGTGATGTGAACTAGTTTAAGACACTAGTAAACTCTTTGGATGTTGGTCACATGGCGATGTGACTTATCGATGTTAATCACATGGCGATGTGAACTAGATTATTGACTCTAGTGCAAGTGGGAGACTGTTGGAAATATGCCCTAGAGGCAATAATAAATTAGTTATTATTATATTTCCTTGTTCATGATAATCGTTTATTATTCATGCTATAATTGTATTGATAGGAAACAGCAATGCATGTGTGGATACATAGACAACACCATGTCCTAGTAAGCCTCTAGTTGACTAGCTCGTTGATCAATAGATGGTTACGGTTTCGACCATGGACATTGGATGTCATTGATAACGGGATCACATCATTAGGAGAATGATGTGATGGACAAGACAATCCTAAGCATAGCACAAGATCGTGTAGTTCGTTTTGCTAGAGCTTTTCCAATGTCAAGTATCTCTTCCTTAGACCATGAGATCGTGCAATTCCGGATACCGTAGGAGTGCTTTGGGTGTATCAAGCGTCACAACGTAATCTGGGTGACTATAAAGGTGCACTACAGGTATCTCCGAAAGTGACCATTGGGTTGACACGGATCAAGGCTGGGATTTGTCACTCCGTGTAAACGGAGAGGTATCTCTGGGCCCACTCGGTAGGACATCATCATAATGTGCACAATGTGACCAAGGGGTTGATCACGGGATGATGTGTTCGGAGCGAGTAAAGAGACTTGCGTAACGAGATTGAACAAGGTATCGGGATACCGACGATCGAATCTCGGGCAAGTACAATACCGCTAGACAAAGGGAATTGTATACGGGATTGATTGAGTCCTTGACATCGTGGTTCATCCGATGAGATCATCGTGGAACATGTAGGAGCCAACATGGGTATCCAGATCCGCTGTTGGTTATTGACCGGAGAACGTCTCGGTCATGTCGCTTGTCTCCCGAACCCGTAGGGTCTACACATAAGGTTCGTGGCGCTAGGGTAATATAGGAAGCTTGTATGTGGTTACGAATGTTGTTGAGTCCGGATGAGATCCGGGACGTCACGAGGAGTTCCGAATGGTCCGGAGGTAAAGATTTATATATGGGAAGTCTGTTTTGGTAACCGGAAAGGTTTGAGGCGATATCGGTAATGTCTGGGACCACGGGAGGTCCCGGGGTCCACCAAGTGGGGCCACGTGCTCAAGGGCATCGTGGGCCAAGTGTGAAGGGCACCAGCCCCTAGGTGGGCTAGGGCGCCTCCCACCATGGCCCATGCGGCTAAGAAGGGGAGAGGGGGCAAACCCTAAGGGCAGATGGGCCCTAAGGCCCATACTCCCTGCGCCTCCCTCTCCTCCCCCTTGTGGCCGCCACCCATTAGATGGGTTTGGGGCTGCCGCCCCTCTAGGGTTGGGAACCCTAGAGGGGGCGCACCCTCCTCCCTCTCCCCTATATAAATAGAGGCCTAGGGCTGCCCATAACACATGAGAACTTCTCCTCTCGTTGGCGCAGCCTGCATCTCTTCTTCCTCCTCTCCCTTGGTGCTTGGCGAAGCCTGCTTGGGATGCCACGCTCCTCCATCACCACCACGCCGTTGTGCTGCTGTTGGATGGAGTCTTCCTCAACCTCTCCCTCTCTCCTTGCTGGATCAAGGCGTGGGAGGCGTCACCGGGCTGTACGTGTGTTGAGCAGCGGAGGTGCCGTCCGTTCGGCACTAGGATCTCCGGTGATTTGAATCACGGCAATCTGACTCCTTCAACCCCGTTCACTTGAGCGCTTCCGCTTAGCGATCTGCAAGGGTATGTAGACGCACTCTCCTCCCCTCGTTGCTAGTTTCTCCATAGATAGATCTTGGTGACACGTAGGAAAATTTTGAATTTCTGCTACGTTCCCCAACAGTGCAAGCATCTCGGAGTTGGAACATTCACTTTGATGAGATGATCAAAGCGTTTGGGTTTATGCAGACTTATGGAGAAGCCTGCGTTTACAAGAAAGTGAGTGGGAGCTCTGTAGCATTTCTCATATTATATGTAGATGACATACTTTTGATGGGAAATGATATAGAATTCTTGGACAGCATTAAGGCCTACTTGAATAAGTGTTTTTCAATGAAGGACCTTGGAGAAGCTGCTTATATATTAGGCATCAAGATTTATAGAGATAGATCGAGGGCGCCTCATAGGTCTTTCACAAAGCACATACCTTGATAAGATTTTGAAGAAGTTCAAAATGGATCAGTCCAAGAAGGGGTTCTTGCCTGTATTGCAAGGTGTGAGATTGAGCTCAGCTCAATGCCCGACCACGGCAAAAGATAAAGAAGAGATGAGTGTCATCCCCTATGCTTCAGCCATAGGATCTATTATGTATGCCATGCTGTGTACCAGACCTGACGTAAACCTTGCCGTAAGTTTGGTAGGAAGGTACCAAAGTAATCCCGGCAAGGAACACTGGACAGCGGTCAAGAATATCCTGAAGTACCTGAAAAGGACAAAGGACATGTTTCTCGTTTATGGAGGTGACGAAGAGCTCGTCGTAAAGGGTTACGTCGACGCTAGCTTCGACACAGATCTGGATGACTCTAAGTCACAAACCGGATACGTGTATATGTTGAATGGTGGAGCAGTAAGCTGGTGCGAGTTGCAAGCGAGGCGTCGTGGCGGGATCTACATGTGAAGCGGAGTACATGGCAGCCTCGGAGGCAGCACATGAAGTAATTTGGGTGAAGGAGTTCATCACCGACCTAGGAGTCATACCCAATGCGTCGGGGCCGATCAAACTCTTCTGTGACAACACCGGAGCTATTGCACTTGCCAAGGAGCCCAGGTTTCACAAGAAGACCAGAGCACATCAAGCGTCGCTTCAACTCCATCTGTGAAAATGTTCAGGGATGGAGACATAGAAATTTGTAAAGTGCATACGGATCTGAATGTCGCAGATCCGTTGACTAAACCTCTTCATGGGCAAAACATGATCAACACCAGAACTCTATGGGTGTTCGATTCATCACAATGTAACTAGATTATTGACTCTAGTGCAAGTGGGAGACTGTTGGAAATATGCCCTAGAGGCAATAATAAAATCATTATTATTATATTTCCTTGTTCATGATAATTGTCTTTTATTCATGCTATAACTGTATTATCCGAAAATCGTAATACACGTGTGAATACATAGACTACAATACGTCCCTAGTAAGCCTCTAGTTGACTAGCTCGTTGGTCAATAGATAGTCATGGTTTCCGACTATGGACATCGATGTCATTGACAACGGGATCACGTCATTAGGAGAATGACGTGATGGACAAGACCCAATCCTAAGCATAGCACAAAGATCGTGTAGTTCGTTTTGCTAGAGCTTTTCCAATGTCAAGTATCTCTTCCTTAGACCATGAGATCGTGTAACTCCCGGATACCGTAGGAGTGCTTTGGGTGTACCAAACGTCACAACGTGACTGGGTGACTATAAAGGTGCATTACAGGTATCTCCGAAAGTGTCTGTTGGGTTGACACGGATCGAGACAGGGATTTGTCACTCCGTATGACGGAGAGGTATCACTGGGCCCACTCGGTAGTGCATCATCATAATGAGCTCAAAGTGATCAAGTGTCTGGTCACGGGATCATGCATTATGGTACGAGTAAAGTGACTTGCGATAACGAGACTGAACGAGGTATTGGGATACCGACGATCGAGTCTCGGGCAAGTAACATACCGTCGACAAAGGGAATAGTATTAGGGGTTGCTTGAATCCTCGACATCGTGGTTCATCCGATGACCATCATCGAGGAGCATGTGGGAGCCAACATGGGTATCCAGATCCGCTGTTGGCTATTGACCTGAGCGTCGGTCTTATGCGCATGTCTCCGAACCCGTAGGGTCTACACACTAAGGTTGATAACGCTAGGGTTATTAGGAAGACCTGTATGTGATTACGAATGTTGTTGAGTCTGGATGAGATCCCGGACGTCACAAGGAGTTCGGAATGGTCCGGAGGTAAAGATTTATATATGGGAAGTTGTCAAGCGGACACGGAAAAGTTTGGTCATATCGGTATTGTCTGGGGCCACCGGAAGGTTCGGAGGACCACGGGAGGGCCACCCCTCCCGGGGGCCACTGGGCTGCGTGGGAGGCAGCCAGCCCCTGAGTGGGC
The DNA here is from genome assembly GCA_021605205.1 of Aegilops longissima. Lineage (NCBI taxonomy): Eukaryota > Viridiplantae > Streptophyta > Magnoliopsida > Poales > Poaceae > Aegilops > Aegilops longissima. The sequence goes on along the minus strand of CM038678.1, from coordinate 46,778,281 downwards.
TGGGCGCACCCCCTCCCTTGGGCCTATCGCCTAGGGTTGAGGGGAACCCTAAGGGGCGCCCCCTTGCTTGGGGGCAAGGCCCTCCCTTGGCCGCCCCCCCTCTAGATGCATCTAGAGGGGCCGGCCCCTCCTCCCTTCCCTATAAATAGAGGGGTGAGGGAGGGCTGCATACACAACTTGAAGGCGCAGCCCTCCCTCCCAACACCTCTCCTCCTCCGCGTGCCTTGGCGAAGCCTGCCGGGAAGCTGTCACTCCATCATCATCACGCCGTCGTGCTGCTGTTGGAGCCATCTTCCTCAACCTCTCCTTCCCCCTTGCTGGATCAAGAAGGAGGAGATATTTCCCGTACCGTACGCGTGTTGAACGCGGAGGTGCTGTCCGTTCAACACTTGGTCATCGGTTTTCCGAATACGACTCCATCATCACCATCCCCTCGAAAGCTTCCGCACGCAATCTACAAGTGGTATGTAGATGCAAACTCACTCCCTTGACTCGTTGCTTAGATGAACTCATAGATGGATCTTGGTGAAACCGTAGGAAAAATTTTAATTTTCTGCAACGTTCACCAACACAAATTTCCCTCAAGTGGATGACCTAAGGTTTATCAATCCATGGGAGGCATAGGATGAAGATGGTCTTTCTCAAGCAACCCTGCAACCAAATAACAAAGAGTCTCTTGTGTCCCCAACACACCCAATACAATGGTAAATTGTATAGGTGCACTAGTTCGGCGAAGAGATGGTGATACAAGTGCAATATGGATAGTAGATAAAGGTTTTTGTAATCTGAAATAATAAAAACAGCAAGGTAACAAGTGATAAACATGAGCGTAAATGGTATTGCATTGATAGGAAACAAGGCCTAGGGTTCATACTTTCACTAGTGCAAGTTCTCTCAACAATAATAGCAGAGATAGATCATATAACAAGCCCTCAACATGCAACAAAGAGTCACTCCGAAGCCACTAATAGCGGAGAACAAACGTAGAGATTATGGTAGGGTACGAAACCACCTCAAAGTTATTCTTTCGGATAAATCTATAAAAGAGTTCGTACTAGAATAACACCTTAAGATACAAATCAACCAAAACCCTAATGTCACCTAGATACTCCATTGTCACCTCAAGTATCTGTGGGCATGATTATACGATATGCATCACACGATCTCAGATTTATCCAACCAACATAAAAGTACTTCTAAGAGTGCCCCAAAGTTTCTACCGGTGAATCAAGAAAACGTGTGCCAACCCCTATGCATAGGTTCCCAATGTCACGAAACCCGCAAGTTGATCACCAAGACATACATCAAGTGTTCTCATAAAAGACTCAATCCGATAAGATAACTTCAAAGGGGAAACTCAATTCATCACAAGAGAGTAGAGGGGGAGAAACATCATAAGATCCGACTACAATAGCAAAGCTCGGGATACATCAAGATCGTGCCATAGAACACGAGAGAGAACACGAGAGAGAGAGAGAGATCAAACACATAGCTACTGGTACATACCCTCAGCCCCGAGGGTGAACTACTCCCTCCTCATCATGGAGAGCGCCGGGATGATGAAGATGGCCACCGGAGATGGATCCCCCCTCCGGCAGGGTGCCGGAACAGGGTCCCGATTGGTTTTTCGTGGCTCTGGAGGCTTGCGGCGGCGGAACTCCCGATCTAGGTTCTGTTCTGGAAGTTTTAGGGTACGTAGGTATATATGGGTGAAAGGAGTACTTCGGTGGAGCTACGGGGGCCCCACGAGGCAGGGGAGCGCGCCCAGGGGGGGTGGGCGCGCCCTCACCCTCGTGAGCACCTCCCGTATCTTCTGACGTGGGGTCCAAGTCCATCAGGTGGGTTTCCTTCCAAAAATAACTTCTCCAGTTGATTTCGTTCCGTTTTGACTCCGTCTGATATTCCTTTTCCTTGAAACACTGAAATAGGCATAAAATAGCAAATCTCGGCTGGGCCTCCGGTTAATAGGTTAGTCCCAAAAATAATATAAAAGTGGATAATAAAGCCCAATATTGCCTAAAACAGTAGATAAAGTAGCATGGAGCAATAAAAAATTATAGATACGTTGGAGACGTATCACCAAGAGAATTAGCCACCGTCTTCCGACGGCGGGACAGATTGTCCCCACCCCGGAACCCCACGAGAGGGTGGTATTTCTCTCTCATTTTGTCCGCGGGCTAGGGTTTCCCCTCCACCCATTTGTTTGCGGCATCATTTACTACTACGTGATTGATTTCCATGATCTATCCCCAAATTCCTTCCTCAACATCTCGACATTCATAGTCGCATGCGAGGCCTTTCTCCGCGTCCCGCCGCACTTCGGCTTATGGCTAAAGGTTTTTAATGTAAAGCCCAAGGTAGTGAGCGGCGAGCATGCCGAGTGCGGAGGCGCCATGGTGAGCAAGATGCCCAATGTTACATGGCCGACAGGGATTTTCAACGATTCCGTCAAGGAGTGGCAGCAGCAGTGGTTCTACATCACTGAGCTGCGTGGCAAGGAGTGGACCGCCGTTTCGGAGTTCTGATCCAGCGCCCCCCTGCGACTTATGTCCTGGCACAAGAAGGGCCTGAACTGGGCTTCGTCTGACGAGCTATCAGAGCTCCAGACGCGCGTTCAAGACATGGAATACAAGAGCGTCAAGCTCGTCAATGTAGTCCAGGTGATGTTGGTTCGCTGGATTCTACCATGTCAACACCGAGCTTGCAATCTATGGGAGTTCGACCCGGCCAAGCACCAGACCCTGCTAGAGCTCTTTGGCTCTACGCACAAGGACATCTGGAAGGTGCTTTTCAAGTCCGGCAAACCATGGCTAGACTCCACCGAGGACCGTGGGTACCAACTGTCCCGCCCCGCAAGTTCGGTAAGCAACTGAATGTTTGGCAACTCATGTGTTCTATCCGTACATCCTCAGGAAAATACTTAACGTGTTTCCTGTCTTTTCCTAGGGATGGGCGAAGAAGGCGGGGCGGATCCAATGTCCAGCCCCTCTGCCAGAAGAACCGGCCGGCCCACTTCTGATGAAGATGCTGGTCCCGGCGCTATATAAGGCGCCGAAGAAGAAGACCGAAAAGGAGGTCAAGAAGACCAGGGCGGCCTCCGTCGCCGTGGTGCCCCGGACACAAAATCCGAAGACTCCAATGCCCATTCTTCCTCCGAAGAGGACGGGGAGGAGGAGGATGAATCCCCCGCAGGGGAAAGAAGAAAAGAACGGCCACCGACTCGTTGGAAGCCGATTCGCTTAACAGGGGGAAAACTCCTCTTCAAGAGGAGTCCACCGGCGCCACTGATAGCAGCCTGGAGTGGGATCCCAGGGCCGAGCCCCTGGTGAACTTGTAAGTATAAAATCCGAACACACTCATGCGTCCGGACTTGTCATGGCATCACATTCTAATCTGAGCCGTGCTTTTTCTTTTTCAGTTCGCCGAAGCCCCGCGCCGAACAATCCTCGTCAGAAGATCTGCTGGGTTCGGACGCTATGGGGAGCGGGACACCCCCGAAGGCCTCCTCTAAACGTAGGAATGAAACCGAGGTTTCGTCCCAGAAGAACCCAGGCCACGGAGGAGGGGAGAAGGTTGCAAAGGCGGCGCCAGGAGGCCATACTTCTAGGCTGGTCACACGGGAGAGAAAGCTCCCGTGCGTGTCGACAGTGGGGTGTCATCTTGAATCCGGACCCAAGCCGGACATGATACTAGAGACCCATAAGGTCCCCGAGTCAGACATACAGCCTCCACCAACTGGAGGAGGTATGCCTGCTCCACCGGCCACCTCTGTCCAATCTGTCCAACCAGAGGTGCAGGATACTTTATTGGCGGCACCGAAGGGTGCCTCCATCGTTGATGAACACCGTGCCCTCATGGGTGCGGTGATTGAGAAGATTCAGTCCGCTGAGAGTGGACTAAACGAATCCTATATCAGCCTCATAAGAGGCTTTGAGGTATGTTTTATGAGTTTTTGGGAGAGTGTAATGGTATAGATAGTAGCCCCTGATACACTGTACGGTGAAAGAAAGAACCGGACATAGGATCAAATTCATGTTCGCAGGAGACTCACTTGATGACATTTATCACTCTTTTTAACCAGCAGGCATTTGTAGCGACTGCCGCCTCTCAAGCTGCGGAAGTATCCGGACTGAGGCGTAGTCTGGAGCGGGCCGAAGGAGAACTTGGCCAAGTGAGGAGACAGCCGGAGGATAATCAAGGTATGTAGAAACCTTATTTATGTAGCACAAATAAATAAGTGTACATGATGGAAATATTGTTATAATGTGCTCTAGGAGCGACGGCCGAAATTGAGGATCTCAGGAGGGCTGTGGCCGAAGCCGAAAAGAAGGCAGCTGCAGAGCAGGCTCTTCGTGAGAAACATGAGGCTAGAGTTATTGAGGCTGAGCGAGAGCTTCAAAAGGCTGTGCAAAAATGCGAGACCTTGGAGCAGAGTTTAGTAGGGAAAGAATCCGAACTCTCCCAGGCTCGCCAAGCCCACGTGATGCCCGGGGGGAAGCCCAAGGTACCCTGAAGGAAATCCGGGAGGCGAGGAAGATTGCGGCTGGTAAGGCTTTTTCTATACAAAGCAAGTATTGGAGATGAGAAAATCAAATTTGACAACTTGAGTTTTGATGTATACACGGGTATTTGTAGAGCTGCCACACAACATATCTGATGCCGCCCAATTTTACCGAGCCGATGGGGGGAATGCTGCAGATAAGCTCTTCTGGATGCAGTATCTGGCGCCGAATTATCCGGTGCCTTTCTCCGATCAGCTGAAGCAGCTGGTCGAGCTGCATAAGGCGGACGAGTTAGCCATGAAGGATTTAATTATCCGGCTGTGGCCTGCTGAGCCGATTCCAAGCAGCTTCTTCGGGCTCGTGAAGCGGCTTGTAAGTGCCTTCCCTCGACTCGAAGTCATCAAGCAGTCGGTCTGCATAGAAGGTGCGCGAATGGCCTTCGCCCGTGCCAAGGTGCATTGGGGGAAGATGGATGTAGAAAAGCTGATGACAGAGGGACCGCCAGAGGGGAAGGAGCACCGCAAGTCAGAACTGTATTATGAAGGTGTCTTGAAAGGAGCCCGCCTTGCGGCGGAGCAATGAACCAAGGACATTATATTTCCATAAATACGGTCATGTCCGTCCTTTGTAATATTTGAACAAGAGCATTCTTATCATCTAATGCTTGTTGTTTGAAAGTTTTTCCTTCCTGTGCGGCCGTTTTATATATTAATCCTGAGAGTCGGCCAGTCGTCGGCTTCCGCCCCCACGTAGTGAGTATGGGGGTGTTCGGTATAAACTTGAGCACTCTTTACCCCAATTTTGGATGTAACTTTTCGAGTAGATGATTTTCAAATAAAAATCTTTTTCATCCGAGTCCGTATGCAAAAGTTATGCCCATTTTTACAAATTCTCGAGAGATTTTGCAAAAAAGTCGAAAACTCATGTTTGTAAATTTTGCTAACAACTAGACCACATATCACATGGGAATCTTATTTTCTTTTATTTTTTTGACATTTCTATCATTTTCTTTTATTTTTTTTGAAACTGAAAAGGCGGTCCGGGGCGTGCATTGGGGAATGTTTGGGCCAAAATACTAATGGCGCACCGTGGGAGTGGTGCGCCATTACTAGTTTCAACTAGTAATGGCGCACCATGGGAGTGGTGCGCCATTAGTAGTTTTGAAAAAATTAATTTTTTTTTACTAATGGTGCACCGTGGGATGTGGTGCGCCATTAGTATTTGCACACTAATGGCGCACCAACACATGGTGCGCCATTACTAGTCCCATTAGTGTCCATCCCATCTATAGCTCTTTTCCTAGTAGTGTTATCTGCATTACTTCCTTTACCATTGCTTAATAAGGCACTCTTCCCCAATATTTTGTCAGCATTCTAAAAGAAGAAACAAGTTTAGCATGTACTAGTATATGAAACTCATTTCGGTGAACCAGTTCATTAGTAAGGTGGACAGGATTAAAATACCAAGTCTTCTATTGCCAAGTACTAGTACATAATAAAAGCATCAAACAAACATATATCTATGTCCTATGGTCACTGCATTGTCTTGCCAAATCAAAATAGAGACACGGTTCAAATCATATCAGTTCAAGACAAAGCAGCAGTGGAAGAATACAAAGCGTGGGAAACTACACGGCACAACAAGATTTCAGATGGGTACCACGGGTCTACATGTACAACAACACTATTGGCTCTGTTGTGATGCTAGTAATGTGCATGATATGAAACTCAACTGTATACACAATTGAAAATGAAATCAAAAGAGCTATTGATAATAGCAAACCTGTTAAAGAAACATGCGTGAACATACCTGCCATGCTATTGGAGTTTCGATTGGATCCTTCAATTTAAAAATAAGTTTGTACGAGTAAATACAATGATACAAGAGCAAATCAATCATAGTTAAAAAAGGCGCGCCTAAGCGAGCGCTTAAGCGCGCCTAGGCTCTATGCGTTGGCAAAACGCATTGCGCATAACTACGCTTAATCTGTGCATAACTGCGCATAAGCATGCACTTTGGTCAGTAAAGTGCAAGGCGGTGGCAAAGCGCACAATTAACGCCTAGCGCTTTTTTGAACTATGATAGCAATGGAATCTTAAATTAGAACAGTTGTTCTTCAGGTTTAGGCACTTGTTCTACATGAATAGAGTACAGTAAGACGCAAGAATATAATACTTAAAAATAGAAAATGAGCTCATAGATCTTACCACATTCTTGGTTTGGGACCAAGATGTGAACAAAGCGTTCCCAGTCATCGTCCGATAAATGTGTCTTAGGAGAGCGTAAGGGAATTTGATGAGTTTCTTTGCGGTGAAATACGTTTTCTTGAGGTAATTCGATACTGCCACCAAGCATTCTTGAAGATAGCAGAGGTATTAGCACTGGTTACCTCATCCTGAGTTTCCAAATCGGTCCTTCTCTATAGAGAAAATGGGAAAATTTGTTGTATTATAACCATCATGGAGGTAGGATGTATGGGACGAAGCAAACTAATTGCCATGAATAACATTACTTACACATAACTCCTGGGCAAACACACGCAATCGGCATTTTCCTTCATCTTCAGAGATAATATTTCCAAGATGGGAAGATCGCTTTGTCTGATTTAACAACATCAAATCGATAGATGCTAAACTCGACTGGCTGGTTGTGCTTCCTCCATGGGAATAGGCGTACTAACTGGTGGAGCTGGGGTTCGCCGTGATAGTACTGGCCCTTTGGGCACTGGAGCTGCCTTACTAACTGCTCTTGTTTGGGAGCTCTATGGTGGAGTTGGTGTTGTGTCAACAGGAACGGGGTTACTATCGGCTAGGGTTGGGGTTAGATTGGGTGAAGCTGGTTCTCATCCATCGCAGATGGGGTACAATCTGCGAGAGTTTGGGTTATGTGTGGTAGGGCTGGTTCTTGTGCATGTACAACCGGGTGCTATCTCCACCAATAGGTAGCACTGTTTTATTTGAAGACCGTGTTTTATTCCGCTGAATCTGGCATCACCGCTCCAATTCAAATGGCTGATAAACAGGAAACATAGTTGAATGTACAAACATTGTATGAGAGATAGATGCAATAGATAGTGTGGAAAAAAGAGGGCATGAAATAGTTTACATGTATATTGTTTAACTAAAACAGATAGCATGACATAATTTCACATATATGATGTCTATCTAAACTGGATAGCATAGCATAACATAATTCAAAGATATGATGAATAACAAAATAGGATCGCATGACATAATTCACCTACATGTTATCTAAGTAATCAGGATCGCATCATTTAATTCACATATGTGATTTATATGCTAAACAGAGGGCATTCGATATGATGTCTGAACTAAGAACATGATGTTGAATATTGTGTATATGATGTCTAAACTATGCAATGCAAGACACCGTATGCATGATATGAGCAGTATAACCGTGCCAAGTTAGAGCATACACCTCAGTAGGGGAATAGGACTTGTCATCTGTCTCTGAGTCCACCTCTGAGGAGCTATCGGGACCCAACAAGAGATCTGCTTCGACATGTAGCACTGTCTGCTATGAAGGCCTTGTTTTCACTCCAGATTTTTCCATCTCCCACCCAAATGGCTGATTCACAGGAAGAGTAGTTTAATGTACAAACATTGTCGACAAATGGAAATGTAATGAAGAAAAGGATGGGAAAGATATTATTCAAATATATGATGCCTGGTTAAACAGGATGGCATTGCACATTTCACATATATTATGGCTGGCTAAAAGACATGAGACTGCATAATTCCCATATATGATATAGAAACTAAACAGGTGGCATTATAGAACATGTCTAAACTAAGAAGATGACATATATGATGTCAAAAGTAGGCACTGCAAGGCAACATATGCATGATATGACTAACATCATCATGCCAAGGTAGAGCAAACACCTTGGGGGGTAAATAGGAGTGGTCAGCGGCGCCTGAATCTGTCTCAGGACAGATATCTTCCTCTGGATTACAATCTGGAGAGGGGTGGGGAGGGTTTGTCATTGAACCCACCATGGAGCGATGTCTGCATGACATTGTATTGCCGCGCAAAACTCTTCTCTTTTTCTCTACATGTTCAGCATGACTGTGTACAATATCTAACATGCATACGAAAAAATATGGTGAGATTTTGTAAGGAGAGCATGCAGAAATTTAGAGTGATGGTAACAACCAGTGGATGGATCCAAAAATAATGATAGCAGGCTGATGATTGCTTTAAATTAATAAAAGACAGATGATGATTGCTTTACTATTTGTTTCCACCAAGATGAACAATATAGGCATACCCTAGGTGAACCAGATATTAGATAGACATACTATTCATTGCTGCCTCGATATGTGCCCCACAACTAATTTAGAACTCAAGTTTGAACATGAATTTGGACCTGAGTTGGGAGTCCAAGAGCTGAACAGGACGATAAAGTAGCAGGTAAGTTTAAGCAATGCATAACATAAGCAGAAACAAAAGAGTGCGACCTCTCTTGTGGACCCGTGTACTCCTCAAGTTCATCTGCTGAGTCGATGATGGTGATGCTGTTGGGGTGCGTGCCGACGGCAGGGAAGGAGATCTGAGGCGGTGAAAGATGGTCAGGAGTCGTGATGTCTGGTTTGGTGGATGCTTCTGTCGATGGAGCAGCTCAGGTGAGGTGGACGACGTCGCGGCAGGAGCAGGACAAACCACACAAAGTTCCCTTCGACACATACCTGTAACTGAAGTAATTCTGTAAGGGCTCATTTGGCTTGCATGATTCTTAAAACGCAGGGATAGGAAAAACACCGGAATATGATAGGAAAATGCACATGGTAAACAGAGCATTTGTAAACACATGATTTCTATCAACTTGGGTGTTTGGTTTACTGGAATTGGAAGAGTAGAGGAATGCAAAGAAACATGGCCAAAATAAAGAGAAACCATATGAAAGCGTGTACAGTTAGAATGTTATTCTGGCGCTAATGCACTTGGTCTTGTTTTCATGCACAGGATTTTGAAAAGTAGGTCCAGGTGGATGTTTTGCTTCATTCCTTTCAACAAAATGCATGAATAATTGAATAGTAGAGTGCCATTGGAAAATTCCCTATTTCTATGTTTTTCCGTTGAACCAAAATAGCCCTAATGGATCGACGTGAATGTATAGTAATAAGTGACGCAACAAGTGTACAACCTCTTTGCCGTAGCCGTGTCGACCTTAGCATCATTGGGTTGGTTGCTGAAGCAATTGAGGCAGAGGTGGCTATCAGAGGTGTGGAGGAAGATCTGAGGAATCAGAGAGCGGCGTCCGAGGCTTTGCTCTATTGTGATGGATCGTTACGTCGTTGGAGCAGCTCCGGTGAGCCGTGAAGACGTCAAGGCTGAAGCAGCACAAGACAGACATCGTCAATCTCAAGTGGGATTCTAATAGCATCTCCAATAGATGATGAAAATGGATGTAAAATTAACATCACCAAAACCACCGACTACAACAGATGAGGTAAAACTGTTGACTCGAACTTAACTGTCGAAACTGAAATTAATCAGGAATCTGAATGCTCTTGTCGAAACTGAACGCAATGGTAGCAGAGAGACACTTGACATGTAGTTTAGGGAGGGCCTGCAGTTCATCTTCAACCTGCACACCCCTGAGCAGCCTGCCACCACCGGCCTCGCCGCCGGCCGCAGCGCCGCCTCGCCGCCTCGAAACAACTCGCCACCGCCGCCCCGACCAGCCCTCTAGGCCCCCGCCCCCGCCCCCACCCTGAACCCTAAGATAGATAGTGGGGTACCTCTCCGGCGAGCCCCATCCCCGCTGCGGGTGGTTCTTCCTTAACTCCGTGAGCCCCCCAACCCCGAAAATCGATGACCCAAAAGTCAATTCAGTCGGTGAAGTGTGGCTTAATCGAGCAGAGAGCAGCAGCCTGAGCGAGAGAGCAGCAACAGCAGCTGGGCGAGCGAGCGATCGAGCGAGAGCCGGAGCAGCAGCAGCAGCGTGAGCGAGCGAGAGCCGGAGTAGCAGCAGCAGATCCGGCTGGTATGGCCGCCGCCGCCGAAGGGGCCTCGCACTGGGGGAGAGCCGCCGTGGAGATGTCGCCCGCGGCGCCGGCTTCAAGGTAGCCGCTCCATGGGGGTGCGGGATGGAGCACCGTCGGCACCGGGAGATCGAGTTAAGGAGAAGGTGCAATGCGATGAGTGTACAACCTCTTTGGTGGCGCCGAGTAGGCCTCGGCTTCGTCCGAGGAGTCGGTGAGGATGTTGCGGTTCCGGTGGAGCAGGTTAAGGCGGCGCTGTGGGGATGGAGCAGCAGCGATAGACGAGGTGATCATCGGAGCAGCTCCTTGGAGGTGGAGGACGGGGCGGCTGAACCGGCGGGACGGCATGATGGACGACGGATCCTCATCCGGGGAGGTGGACGACGTCGTCGGGGAAGAGGCTCCGGCTAGGTAGCGGTGACGTGGTGGACGGAGGAGGGTGGGGTTTCGCGGCTGGAGCAGAGAGGTTATGGCGGCCTGTGATTTCGAATGGCAAAAAGGGGGCGATGGGAGGGGGTGAAGCATGACTTAGGGACGCGCTTGTCCAAAATGCAGGGTGTGTTACAAAAGTACCCCCCACCGATTTGAACTAGCAGCCCTTTCGGCTCAGGGTTATAAGGGGGATTTCGCGTGTCGGGATTTGGCAGCTGGAGGGAGTTTTCGCGTGCGTTGTAATTTCGGGATAGCAAGTCGCGGGTTGTGAATGCGCCAGTTTTGGGAGCACGATATCTGAATTTTCGGGATATAACAAGACGCGGGTTGAATTTTAGGGACAAGCCTAACGTGTAGTAATATTGTACTTTTTTTTGACTGCATAGTAATATTGTACTTGTACGTACCAAATCAATTCGCACTTCCCTCAACCAAAAAGAAAACGAAAAAAATAAAGCTATTCACACCACACAAAGAGAGAGTCTTGCCCCATTTTACTATACAAATGCTATTCAAAGCTACTCCCTCCTTCCATCTATATAGGGCCTAATCGTTTTTCGATGCTAACTTTGACCAAATATTAGAGCAATGATATATGACATGCAACTTACACAAAGCACACCGTTAACCGTCTGTGAAAGGTTCTTTCAATGATATAATTTTCACATTGTGCATGTCATGTACTATTAATCTTGTCAATAGTCAAAGGCGGTCTTAAAAATCTCATTCGCCCTATATAGATGGAAGGAGGAGTATGAATCCATGTTATGTCCGATTATTTTTTTTCGCTTTGCTGTATAATGCATGTAACCTACTCATACCAACATTTTAGTGCATTCCAAATGTCTATACTACCGCTGCAATTCGTAAATTTGAATTCGTTTCTCTATTTCAATAAGAATCTACAATCATGATTGTTGCCAACTTCAACCATCATTCGTGTATTACCTTAATAACACACCACATGATTACTATAGAGATAGATATGAACTATGTGTACTACATGAACTCGAATTCTATTTTTTGAATACACTTGATGTTGATTCCAAATAATAGTACATTTGATGTACTAACTATATATTCATAATCTAAACCATGTTCCATCATACACGTGTTTATCACACAAAGTATAGTGCCCCGCCCCTACATTATGACAAGTATTTAGACCTGAGTTGCAAAAGCCACACATTAGCCCAAATTATAATCAATGTTGTACATTATGATATCTTCTTCAAGTATCCGTATCCACCTTTTTATAATGAATTATGATCTTTGTTCGTATTTTACACCTTCACGATCCTCTTCTATTTGTTGCTAGCTAGCGCTAACTTTCTATCGTGCATGCACACGCCCGCCCCCCTCACACACCCTTAGCGTCCCCTCCATCGTACACGTTCATTATTTCTCTTTAGGTCGTCCACCAGCGGTGTGTGTAGGCCCCCGACTCCTTCTTTCTGGCACACACCGGTCGATATACCTCTCTAGCCAAGTGTGCCTACAACAAACACATATATACTTCCCCTCTTCTCTTCTCACCGTCCATGCCCCCATATGTCCAATACGATTCCACGCAGGTGCATACTCCCGCCCCTCTTTTCATTAGTCACATGCTCGCACACTCCTCCCCCTCGACATATTAGGCCTCTCGCACCACCTCCTAGCCTCACTCTCTCCCCCTGTCTGCCTCTCCGGACCTTATTTGCTTCTAACACATGCAGGCGTGTATATGAACTGATCTCCCTACATATAACCAGGTCGACTATAATTCGTTTTCACCAAGCACCAATACACTTACCTCGCTAGTTATGTCTCTCCTTTTCTCGGACACACGACGATTGATCTTCCTATGTAGTTACGCATGCTTACCACAACCATATCTTCTCCCCTCATCATCCTTGAATACCTCCCGACCCGTCTCTCACACGCACGTGCATAGACAGACAGACATCCCCCACCCTCTCTTATTGATATTGCACTCATACCCTCCGTTTGTCTAGTAGGCCTCTCCCACCATTTGTGAGACGCCACTCCACCACCAACCCTCCGACGCTCTACCTTTGTCTTTTTCCCAACCTTATTCCTCTGCTACACATATCCATGGATATTGATCGATCTCCCTCAATACATAGCTAGGCCTCTCTCCTTCCCCAGACATATACTAGTCGACCGGTCTCTACCCCCCCACACACACACACCGATAGTCGAATGTTGTAGGTAGGTATCCATGCAACAGAGAAGAACTGCACCTCTGCCCTCTCAAATTCCAGTAGGCCAGCCGCCCTATATCTTTGACGTGGGCAAACACCAATTCGATGGCACTCTTTATCGATCGCGCAGCCACACACTTCATCCCTGTTTTCAATTCTATCAATATCTCACGTCCATGACTCCGTTTCACACACATTGCATATGTTACGTTTTTCTGATTGAGATATCATCAACACATTGCCTCTGTTTCGCACAAACCATCTCTCTCACACCCACCCACATACGTACCTGCACCTAAAGAAGAAGTGCACGCATGACGCACGTACTCACGTCTCGATCCCGGCCACACACGCGCGGGTACACGGTGGAGTTCGTTTCTGTACGAAAAGGCAGCCCACGTGATAATTTGACGCGTGTAGCGGTTGTTTACTCGAAGGTGGGTCGGGTACCACACCTAGAATATAAAACGATTGCCGTGGGGAAAATGGAAAAATGGGTTTGTCTCTCGTGAGTCTCGTCACACAATCTCACACAAGGCCGCCGTGGCCTCTCTCTCTCAGCATTGGTCAGTGATCCGGCCGCATCCCGTCCACCGGCGGAAAGGGAGGATGTGCATTGTCTCTCCGTTCGACGATGTTGAGGCAGCTCATCCCGATCTGCGGTACCCGCCGTTCTCTTTGACCAAGCTCCGACGCGGTAGGGCCTTCGCCACTTGCTCGCTGCCACAGTATGGGCAGATCCCAGCCACCGGCGCCCTCCTAGTAACATCCTGACGACCCTAAGGTACAGCTTCCTCCGGCCTTGCTCCACTGCCCATCTTGCCACGTTGCTGCATGTGGATCTTCTTTAGTTGTTTGCTTATATCGTATCTCGGCCGGCATACTTTCCATCTTGCAATCTCGTCCTCAAACCATTTTTGATAAACCACCATGTGCTATCTTTCCCTTTTTACATGGAACATGCTTCTTTTTTGTCGGCGTATGTGTCTTCAACTCGTGTTATTGGGCAGTAATTGTTTCCTTTCGACCTCCTTTTGCAAACAGGGCTATCCATTTTCACCTCGTTGCTATTGCGACCTTTTGGTGAACTGCACAAATCACTTTTCTGAAGAGTGTTTTGTGCAGTTCCGCCAAAATGTCACACGGGCAACGTTTTTACATTTCTGTGGGACTGCGGAAAAGGAGATTGGTTTTGCTATCCTCCTCATCCAACTCCGTGCCTAATCTTCTACAACAAGAAGTTAGTCCTAAAGAGCGATCGTAGAGGTGATCGGCTTCTTTTTATGTGTGTTATGTTTCATCATCTAGTTCCACTATTATTGCAATCACACTGACTGGATATCTTTGCAAACAGGGATGGTCCGCCGATTTTAGTGGAGCTGCACAAAATGATCGGATTGTGGTGTCCTTCATACACCTCTTTTTTGGCTACAGAGCTGGGTGAAACTAGCTGCCAAGCAATGAACACTGTGCCAAGGAAATGGAGCCATGCCTATGAACAACATCGATCAATTATATTTTTTTCTTTATTTGTACACCTTCTCACAACTTTGTCTTCAGTTGTGATGTGAATATTGGCGCTGACCTGTGAACCATTGAGATGCATTAGCCATGGTAGTTTCATTTGTATTTGATGGAATGTTGTAACGAGATAATCTCGAGGCAAGACACATGAATCCTAAGTTGAAACCTTTTTTTTCCCGCGGGAACCAGAGTTGAAACCTTCATAGCATGACAGTACAATTTCATCAAAATTATGCATACATATAAACAATTCCTGAAGGATTGATAGCAATGCGAAACAATTCAACCGTTTCGCCGACATGTTGGACATCCTTCATCCGCTCCACCTGCCATGCAGCAATATTGAGTGCACAACACAACTTCAGGGAAAGATTCACCCGGTCGTTATGCCCAAAGATAGTAATGACTAGTGAGCAGTCAAATCACAGAGCCCCACCTTCGCCACGATAAGTTGCTCGGACGAAGCAACCATCATTTCTTTGTTCCTTGAATCATTGGTACTCCCATATTCCCACAGTAAAGTTGCTCGGGTGAATCAACCATCACTATATCCGCTCACGTGTGATGACCACAGGAGCTATCCATTCAGATTGTATGTTAAAAAGAATAAAGGTTGATAACTAATGCGGCAAACTTTCAAAAAAAAAAACTAATGCGGCACTTCGGGCCAACGCGGCCAGATCGCATTTTGCATGAGAAATTACACACCATGTTTCGTTGACATGTGGTCCCGTTCCAACATATCAGTGAGACGACGACGAGTAGTAGGAGTATTTACGAACCGATGTGTAGGCCGGGGTGCCCTTCGTGAACCGTGGCAAACTGGCAACCGTCCACCGACGCTTCGCCTTTCCCTCTCGATTTGGAACTGCTGTCGGACGCTCTTCCTCTCCCTCCTCCATTTTCCTTCAGCCCTTCACGCTTTCTTCTACCATTGTTCGAGTGATGCAATTGAATACGAGGGCCTTGTGTTTGCTGCCACCACTCGTGGCACTGTTTTTGCATGGAATCCTTATGACTTCGGTACGTTTGTCTTCCACCGTAACTATAATTGTTTCATCCACATGCATGCGGGTTAGCAAGTTTCCCTTTACTAATTAACCTTCTTCTTGTGTTTCCAAGGTCCTGTGAAAATTCCACCACCTATACTTGAAAATTTTTATAACCAAGGGGGAGATGACGATGGTGATGATCACGAGCATGAGGACGAGCAGCACCCATATACTCGTTAGCGCCTGGCAACTAATTCCGATGGATCACCTCTTCTCGTGTGTATACAGCCCACTGATGATGTTACTGCTAAGGAAGCAGGTGTAGTCTCCCATGGTCGCACTCTCCGGACCTATTCCAACACCCGTTGCATGGTATTCGGGATGGATACTAGTGTGCTAGCGCCAACACCTTCTCCCTGGTACAGAATTGATAGTCTTGGAGAAAACTCGCTCTTCCTTGGACAAAACTATCCAATGATGGTGAAAGGCGATCCAACTGCTGTTGACACAATGTTACTAGCACCATTTATGAGAAGCAACTGTGTCTATACCTCGAACATTAGCGTGGTTCCCTACCCTCGGACAATATAGTAGGCCGCTTCAGCCTGGATGATCAGTCCTACGTTGGTCTCGAGATCGACAATAGATGCCCCGTCCCAGAGAATCATTTGTGGTTCAAAGCAAGCGTTTCCAACGCCGAGGAATGATTGAGTTGAAGTTCATTTCATTGCTTGTTATTTGTTGTGTGGTGAAAACTTTAGTATTTATAATGTATCCTCGTTGTCGATGTGGTTTGATGACCTGTTGTATGTAATAAAATTATATGCCTGTGATAAACTTACTAAATTTATGAATGGCTTTCGAGTTGCTTCTGTGAGTGAGTGGTGCGACGAGGCAAAACAATATTTTCCGAATACATAATTGTACGTGCATTGCAATAGGTTATTGGATGAGGCCAATCATCAACAATAGTAGTACACTATTTGTACTAGCTTCACATGTTTCGCGCGTCGTGCAGGTGTTTTTACTGTAGCCATATTGTACTACGTAACCAGCACCTCGAATCCTCGATACTAGTAGTACTATATAGTAAGTAGTAGGAGTAGTAGGGTGGCATGGGCCAGAACAAGCATTCACGTCCAGGAGTACGGCACACGCCACCAGCACGACTTCCATCTGACACCATATTTCTTGGAGTCCGTGCTAGAGCAATCTCTTCAACCTCATCGTTTCTCTAACTCAGCCATCGTGCGGCGGGCGAGGTGGGGGTTTGCCGATAGTCGGTTTCCTCAACTACGGTCCCACTTGTGAGGCCAACTCCAACGCTCTATCAATATATGGATGTACTCTTCTTCCCAATACAAAAACTTGCATCCATTCTACTCCCTCCGTTCTACTACCTCCGTCCTGGTTTATAGGTCCCCTTTGTAGTTTGTGTCAAATTTTGACTAAAGATTTAACTAACAAAATGTTAATGCATGTCAAGAAAAATTATCTCATTGGATTCGTATTTGAACATAGTTTTCAAAAATATAATGTTTGGTGACATGCGTAAACATTTTGTTAGTTTAATCTATGGTCAAAATTTGGCACGAAATATAATGGGGACCAATAAACCCGGACGGAGGTAGTATTTGTCAATATATATATGTATCTAGACATGTTTTAGTATATAGGCACATCCATTTTGGACAAATGGAAGTCAAGTATTTTGGAGCGGAGGAGTACACAATAAATTTTTAAGTTAGCACAACTAGTCTAATCCGAGAGCACAACCAAGATTTGGTGGGTTCTTCCTCCTTTTGCCGACACGTGGGACATCCAAGATCCAGGTCGTGTAATGAAAGAAAATAGAGTGGTAGTTGATAAGTTGAAGCCACGAGATGTGCATCTTGGGTTAAACTGTAAATATAATCTTACTACTCTTGAGTAACTCCAAAAGCGGCCACCGAAGATATTTCTTGGATTTGTTTTTCATCACCAGCACATCGAGGTGAAAGATGTGCAGGTTCAGTGGGTCCTCTTGCGTTTTCACTAACATGTGGGGCCGCATGTGAGCAAACAAACGATGGGCTCCGCGCATCCGCTGGCTGGTCGAGAGGAGAGATAGAGGAGTGCTGAGCACGGACTGCAGGAAATTTGATCTACGTAACCAGCACCTTGATATTCGCGTGTGGTTGTTTCTAGAATAAAAAAGAGGAGGTACCTGTACTTATGTTACTCCCACTACGCCTAGCCTAAGGTTAGTAGGTGACCTTGCGCTTGGCTCTTCGCCTCTTCCGGAAGTCGATGGTTCTACAGTAGTGCTTCTGGCAATCTACGCCAAATGAACTGTTGCACGTCCACCGCTTGTAAGCAAAAGTTTCTCCTCGTGCTTTGAGCCACCGCGCACGCGTTGGCGAGGGAGAAGGCGTAATAAAGCTTATCGTCGTTCTGCGAGTTGACGGGACACATCAAAGTTATTTACTAGTAGTACATACTCTCTCCAAAAAAGGGCTGACCATGTCATTGCTACCATCCCGTGCTCCGTCGTTGAGTACATGCACTATTCACGTGCCATCGAGGAGAAAAAATATTGCGTAGGTGCCATCAAAGTGCACGACTCACTTACGGAAAAGGGTTTCCCCCCGCTCCCCCCCCGCATGACTCACTTATGCACTGCTTATCTAATTATCTCCATTTTCTTGCATGACACATGCACCTTGATGCTAGATGTCTAGCGTGTTGGGAAAAGGATGAACAAAGCTCACTTAAAAGAAAAGAGTTGAAGAGCATAGATTCCCGACGACCGAGGAGGAGCAAGGAACCTCGCGGTGGAGCGTCTGCAAGGAACCTTGCGCGTTTTCCCCTGTTTTTTGCCGCCTGCCCACCTATAAACAACTAAAAGAACATGAACTTTTGGCTAACCACTAGAAACGGTACATCAAGATGCTAAGTTGAAGATATTTTATACTCCCTCCGTTCCCAAATATAAGTCTTTTTAGATATTTCAATAAGGGACTACATACAAACAAAATGAGTGAATCTACACTCTAAAATATGTACACAAGCGAACACACTAACTCCATCCGATCCAACTCATGCACATACGCGCACAGCATGGAGCACACAAAGCACATACACAATACGTGCATGCACACACACTCGGCCGCAGAATTCACGTGAATAACACATGCATGCGCACACACTCGGCTGCATGGAGGCGTGCGCCATCCGCGGCGACGTCCGGTTCGTCGTGCTACGGCGAAGCTCGCACGCAATGGCGCATATGCATCTCTTGCAACACCTCTTTGCCGTCGTTTCTCAACTACTAGTCGGAGACGAAGACGACCGCAGCGTCGGCCTTAGAGCTAGCACCGATGGAAAAACACGCATGCTGCACGCACACGAGCACATACGGAGTGCCCACGACGTGGTGGTGGTGCGTCCCAAGTCGCCTCTACTCCTTCTCGCACATTGTCTATCAAGGCGGCTGCATGCTAATGATGATGTGGGTGAGATCTTCTAGGTCTCAGATGATGACGAGGAAAATTACGAGACACAAGGTGACGTACACCGTCAAGGTCCACGGTCAAGGGGGTGCTAGCAAGTGCTTAGATGTGCTTAGAGCAAGTACAATAGAGCTGAGTCAGCAGGCTATAAGGAATAAACAGTAGTATATTTCTGCTTAGTTGGAGGAAAGAGAAGAGGAGAGAATAGGTAAGCGGGCTCTTCATGAAGAGCCAGCTCTAGCACGTGCTCCTAAGCACTTTGTAGTACATGTTGACTATAAGATGGGTTGTAGGCTTATAGCCAGCAGCTGGCTATACTATTAATGCTCTTTAGATGAGGTGCTAAGTGCATTAAATGGCTTAGTAACTCAAGTGTTCCATGCATAGGTGCTTAGTTTATTGGTGCCACATCATATTTTATGCCTACGTGGCAGCTTATCAGCTATACATGGTGGAGCACTGGGAGAGGCCAAGGCTGGTCATAGTGGGGAGTCACTTGTACTGTAACATATTACTATGTTACTCTAAACATCCCTATAAACCGGAAAGGAGGGAGTAGTAACATACACTAGTGTCATATGCAGAGTATGGGAGCACATGATATTTCCCCGCCCGGACCGATCCCAAGTTGGCTTCTCACCGTCTTGGCCCAACAAAAACCCCTCCCCCTCCCACGCGCGCTTCCCGCCCGGCGCCAGCTGAGCCCGCCGCTCCACATTGATGGCAAGTCGAGGCGACGACCTCTCACTGCTTCCGCCGTTGAAGCGGCCACCCGACCGAGGGCACCGCCGCTGCACGCCCGACATTTCAGACTACGGTGGATAGTAACTTTTAGAGCAAGTACTACTATAATTAGATGACATAAGCAGGCTATAAGGATTTAAATATAGTATTTGTGCTTAGTTGAAGGAGAGAGAAGAGGAGAGAGAAGAGAAGTGGATTGTAAACGTGTAGCCGGTTGTACTCCCTCCGATCCTTTATACTCTGCGCATAACTTCCCTCCGTTTTTCCCGTTTTACTCTCCGCATTTCCTTTTCACACCGATACTTTCCTGTTCTGCCCCTAAAAAGCTGCTGCATGCAATCGTTCGCAGTGAATACTTGCCTTCTCCCGTTCGCCATGCAGAGTAGGAGAGGAGAGGCAGTTGAGGGAATCAAGGCGACCGCATGGGAGAGCCAATCGGCTGCATGCAAATTAATAACAAACCAGCGCTAAAGCAGGGGCAAATTAGTCCAAGAAAAATCGAGCCAGCCTTTCCTTGGTATCCGTGATGGATGTTATACGCAGAGAAAAAAGAATCGGAGAGAGTACTCTAACATACTCTACTTTGTGAGACAAAAGGTGGGGCCAATATTAATGATATTGTATTTATACTAAAGGGACTAACGGACGCCTTAATTACTCCATTTTTTTAGACAAACCTTGGTGGGGCTATTATTGAATTTTTTTGAGCTATTATTGACTTGGACGTGGGGTTTGGGGCCAAGGTCTACTATTATACTCCGACGACATGCTCTACCCTAGCCGCTTGTTGTATCATATGGTTTCGCACCGTTCGAGATCTTAGCGCCGCCACGCAATTCTTCTCCAGCCCTCCTTCCGCGTGCACCGTGAGAAGGGACAGCAGATCCTCGAACCCGCCTTTCGTGATCCTATATGGGAGAGGGCGATCAGGTTTTGGGGAGCACACTCCTATGACTGCTGCCGACAACGACTTCCTCAATGACAGCCTTCTTCCCGACCTCGGTAACCTCTTCATCAACGACATGAGTGACAACATCAACCACATCGGTTCTGCTCATTTGTATCGGTATGTGATTCTGTCCTCTGGTTTAGTCCGCATCATTACTTTGATATTTGAAATTGTCGTCATGATCTATTTACTGCTGATTCGGATTAAATCTCATACTAAATTGCTCATATATTCAACAATCCAATCCAAAACCTGATCACGGGCAATTTACTCCGAGTTGTTTTGCTGCGCTTTTGAAGCCGCCTACTTTTAAGGGGTGCAATATAAAGGTGGCGCACAAGAGCAGTACATTGGTTTCAGATCATGTGCTGCTATGGCGCCACTAAGGGTAAGCCCGAGGCGATCTTAATCCTACAGTGGAAGCTTTTGAACATGGATACCCTCTTCAAAGCCGCCTGCTGAGTGTTCTTGTGATTCCATTGTGGATTTGTATATGTTGTTTGACAGCGGCAAAGACATGTGGGCTGCGCCGAGGCCACGTTTGGGCCCTCGGCTGCCGCAACGAGTTGTACTTCATGGAGCAATTCTGTGACTACAAGATGGTGATGGCGCTCTGTTGTTCAGCGGACTCATGAGATCTGATCACTCTCTAAGTAACTTGAGTACTTTAAGTGTGTGTTGCGGACAAATTTGTTCTTTGGGACCATCATTGCCAAGCTTCCACCTTCGTGGAGCGATTTTGCTACTTCTCTAAAAACAAGAGACATGAGTTTTCTGTTTTGGATCTCATTAGCACTCTTGATTTTGAGGAGAAAGCGAGAGCAACAGACACACGTGCTCGGTCGCCGAGGGAGCTTCTAGTGCCCACATGGTACGAGAAGAACTTCCAGCCCAACCAGCCCCAAAACAACAAAAAAAATCTCAAGGAAAAGGCAAGTTTGATGCAAAGAACAAGCCGTCACATTCTACCAACTTAAGAAGAATTCTCATAACGGAAGGATACAAACCTCAATTTTGGTAGCACCGCACAAAATTTATATGGCTACATCTACCTGCTGTCAGCTAACCTCATGGTGCTCGGTATTCCTACATTCGTAACTAGGTACAATGAGCATCGCAAGATGAAATTAGCTTATTAAATGCGTTGACTTGCTGAATGCGGTGCGGAGCGATCCTGTCATGTCCGGAGGAGCAAACAAGCGGTGCACCCAAGGTGGAAATCAACCAAGGACTTATGAAATTATATGTAATCTTCCTCGGGCAGGTCAGTATCCCCTTCGTCCAGATGATCGTGTTTTGTCATGCCGAGCTATTGATATGTGCTACTGTTTTGCAACACCGTTTAAGTATAACTACTGTTTTCCTATCTTTTCAGATTCAGGACAATGAATAGGATATCAGGGGAACTGCACAATATTGACCCATGTTGAGTCATCTCTATTGCCTCATGTGTTTGCTGCAAATGTGTCAGCATCAATTGCAAGATGAGGCAGCTAGATACCTGTGGAGTTGCCAACATGCTCAAAGTTCTCGCAACATTGAGAAGAAACAAGCATGCCGGGAAATTAATGCGTCTTGTGAGGGGCCCTTTGCTCGAGAGAAGCATCGACCGATTTTCTTTATTTCCACACCTTCTCACAGTTTTGTATATTGGTTATAGTATGGTGAATCATTGAGATGCATAGACATGCTGAACTTTTGTTCTTCTGAATGTTAGTTCAATGTGAGTGTTCGCATCGATATCGCATCCTCTAATTTGGTGGATGCACACAGAAAAATAAATCTCCTTAATTTACTCCATAACCACCCTATTAAATAGCCCTAGTAACAAACCAGGCGCATGCAGTGGCCGGCGGGCACTTGCATCTTGCATGCATGGACAGTCATGCAGCAACGCAAAAGAAGAGAGCGGTTCTTGGGAAAAAGCGAGTAGTTAGTGCAGCGTGCCTTATAAACACGAACAACTCGCTCTCCTTCCGTCTCCCCACCCAATTCCCCCCGCTCCCCAATCTTCCTCACTCGTCCAGAAAACCCCGCTCACCTTCTTCGTCAATCGTCTGACGCCTGCTCCTCTTCTTCCACTCCTCAAAATCCCCAGCCCTCCTTCTTCCCCACTCGCTTTTCCACTAGGCTCGTCTCTGCTACTCTGCTCAAACCCGTGAGCTCGGCGCGCGCTCACAAGGAAAATGGAGTCGGCTGGCCCCAGCGCCAAGAAGATGAGGCTCCCACCAGGCGGCGCGGTTGTAGATCCCGCACCCAGGCGAGGAGAAGTGGCGAGCCCCCCCACCGGATCCGAGGAACGGTAGAATCTCCGGTGGACCGCATCGGTGATCTCCTGGACGTCATCCTTGAGGAGATCATCTCGCTTCTCCCCACCAAGGATTGCTGCCGCACACAAGTCCTCTCAACTCGGTGGCGCCCTCTATGGCGCACCGCGCCCCTCAATCTCGACTGTTCTCAGATATCTGTCCTTCCTGAATTTGATCTCATCAGAGCCATCGTCTTTTCTCACCAGCAGGGCCCCGTTCAATGCCTCTGCATCCCGACAAGCTACCTGCTGCCCATACCCGGCAAGGTGGACACTTGGCTGACATCCCCTGAATTCGGAAAACTCCAGCAGTTTGCGTTCTACCATTACCACGAAAGTTTCATACCATGAACATACCAAGAATTCGTTCCCACACCACCGTTGTCCATCTCGCGGTTTTCCTCCTCTCTCCACACCGCCCCCTTCGCCCGGTGCCATCTACCAGACGATCTGGTACAAATGCTTCGACTCCCACTGCTAAAAAAACTTTCCCTAGTGGTGGTTTATCTGTCGGAGGCCTCACTGCACAACATCATCCACTCTAGTTGCCCTGCCCTGGAGCGCTTGCTGATTGTTTTGGGAATAGAAATCGGTATTAGTTGTCTCCAAATAAAGTCGCCTCACCTTAAAAGCATTGGAATTTGTTTTGAAGGACAACAGCTCATCATCGAAGATGCCCCTTCACTTGAAAGGTTGCTCCTTCATAATTGTTATACACCTTCAGTAATAACTGTCGTCTCTGCTACCAAACGGAGACCTTGGGTGTAATTAAGTGACCCGTTTAATAATCACAAGGAGTTGGTGTTTGGCTCCTCACCTTTTCAGGTACCGTATATTATCATCTACACATTTGTAATCATATGCTGCATTTTTCATTTATGCGCATAAGTTTTATATAATCTTGGAGTACACTTTGGGTACTAATATTTTGTTATATGCTCAATGAAGAGTTCGCCCGTTGATAGCCTATCAATGCTGCTGGATTCTGTCAAGATCATATATATCAGAATGTATAGTTTTGATCTGGACATAATTATTGGCTTGCTGCGATGCTTTCGATCTCTGGAGAATTTATACATAGAGGTGATGATTTCATGCACATTGAAAGCCCGTATATATTGTACTAGAATTAACTGTTCAGCTGTCTTTCTTTCGACATACTCTTTTTTCAGACCTTAACTGTTTTCAATCTTCATGTCTACTTAGGAAGAACCACATGGACAAAAACATATAACCAATCGTTGGCGTAATAAGCACAAGGATTTTCTCAGTTCTCATGACATTCGTTTGAGGACAATAACGATGGGACGATATGCATCCAATCAGGCAAACATAAGCTTTGTCACATTCTTCCTGTTGAATGCGAGATTACTATTGTCCATGAGGCTTAATTTTTACAGCAAGAGATTTCTCACGGACGAACGTGTTGAACAACAAAAAAAGAAGTTTCGGGTGGACAAATGGGCTTCTAAACATGCTCGGCTTCTATTTACAACAAGTTGTAGACATCCTAAAATAAATTTTTTTGCACAGGATGTTGATTTTATGGATCAGACTGATCCATTTGTTTGTGACTGCAAAAAAGAGTGGTTGGGTTAGATGTTACTGTCATGTTCAATCTGGGTTTTGTCTAAAAATTTGATGAACAATTAATCCTTGGGCTTTTTGTACCATTTGCATGCTTGACTTGCATGTTGTTGCCCTCGTACTCCCCTCGATCTGCCACTACACTCCCGCATCTTTCATGGCTGCTGTTCGTTCCCGTCCGAGGCCTTGCCGTCGTTCTCCGCCTTGGTTAGCTCGCTGTGCTCACCGCCGTGTAGTGTTGTCAACATGGTCAACAACCAAGAGGAATCAGGAGATGACTGTACGTGGAGAGGCTGACAGTAGGGTCCCACCAGGGTCATTGCATTTCGCAAGCAGGTGCCTCGTTATTACACTAGTAGAAAAAGGGCCTATTGTCCCGGTTGGTAAGGGCCTTTAGTCGGTTGGTGAACCGGGACTAAAGAATCGATATAATACCTCCCCCTTTAGTCCGGTTCAATCCAGGCCGGGACTAAAGGTCATGACTCCGTGGAGCTCAACCTTTAGTCGGTGGTAACACCAACGGGACTAAAGGAAATATATGATTTTTTTGAAATTTTTTTGAAATTTTTTGAAATTTTTTATTTTCAAATTTCTGAATTATTTTAACCTCTAATCTCTAATCAGCACCCTCATCACTGCTCAATTTATCCTCTAATCTCTAATCACCCTCATCATTCCAAATCATCTAACTTCGACGGTCACCCATCCTCCCACTCCCCGACTGAGCATGCTTAACTTCGGGTTCTATTCTCCTCGTTTGCAAATCTGCACTTGTTGTTTTCCTGACAATAGTAAGATGTCAATCCTATTAACCCTCAGGAATTTTGCTTGAGCATGAAGTGACACATTTCACTGTTTGAGTTTCGAACTATTGTTTTTAAAAACAATAATTATTTAGAAAACAATAGTTATTTTGAATAATTGGTTTGACCATAGTTTGACCATAGTTTGACCACAGTTTGACCAGATTTGACCAAAATTCAAAATAACTGAACAAATTATTTAGTAACACGAATATTCTAGAATAATTAGTTTGACCATAGTTTGACCATAGTTTGACAACAATTTGACCATAGTTTGACCACAGTTACCACAGTTTGACCAGAGTTTGACCAGATTTGACCAAAATTTAAAATAACTGAACAAATTATTTAGTAACACAAATATTCTAGAATAATTAGTTTGACCACAGTTTGAAATTTTTTGAATTTTTTTGCCTCTCCAGATCTTAAAAGCCCCGTAACTTTTTTTCTGTTAGGTTTTTGAGGATTTTGAAAATGTTTAACGGGGTTCCCCCTGTTAAATTTGGATGTAACTTTTCGAGTAGATGATTTTTCATAAAATACTTTTTCATCTGAGTTAGTATGCAAAAGTTATGCCCATATTTACAAATTCCAGAGACATTTTGCAAATAAAGTCGAAATTCACACTTGCAAATTTTCCCAACAACTAGACCACATATCACATGGAAACTTATTTTCTTTTATTTTTTTGACATTTCCATCATTTTCTTTTATTTTTTAAAACTGAAAAGCGATCCACCGAAGTGTAGAGTTTGAAAATGGGACCTTTAGTACCGGTTCGTAGCACGAACCGGGACTAAAGTCTCAAACCAATAACACCAGTTAGTGCCTCAAACCGGGACTAAAGGTCTAATCTTTAGTCGGTTTGAGGCATGAACCAATTAATAAACATCGCCTGCTAGTCCCGGTTCGTGCCACGAACCGGGACTAAAAACACAGAATGAACCGGGACTAATGCCTTAGCCGCATCTAACCGGAAAAATGCTCACATTAGTTCGGTTCGTGATTGAACCGAGACTAATGTGAATATTGGCCGGGACCATAACCCTGTTTTCTACTAGTGTTACAAGCCAAACAATACTTCCTCCTAATTGTTTGACAACTAGGTTCCACGCCATTGTCAATGTAGTCAATAAGCGAAAAATTACACAACGAGCGGATAACACGGGGACCCGGCAGCTCGCCCGATTGTTTTTCAGTTTGAGAGCGGAGCTCAAGCTGCCTTGTTTGTCACGAGGGCTGTGGCCCGTCTAGCCCATGCTTACGCTTTTATTAAGCACATGACGAGCCCAGTTGATATTTTTTTCTTTCTGAAATTGGCTAGCCCAGTTCTTTTTTTTGGAGAATACCAAAACCGAGGCCAACTTGCTTTTCTCAGCCCTGCTGGGCTGCAAATCTTTCAAGACGAGGAGGGATAATAAATGGGCTTCCCCAAAAAACGGGCTATAAGTTGTAAGAAAGGGGTTGTAAATTTTTAAACCAAAGCCAACCGACAATTGCATTAAAATATCATTTTTTTCAGGATTTCTCTACTCTCTACTCTTATAAAAGCCAAAGCCAACTGGCAATTACATTAAAATATCATCTTTTCACCCACAAGATAAACTACTCATACAAATGCATCTTCATGTTCCTGCAACGAACGGGCATCTTGCTAGTTAAGATTCTAAATTTCATTCATTTTTTTGCATAGAATTGTTTTTTTTATTTTATTTTGATATAATTTTTTGAAAACTATTTTTAAGGTGACTCAAAATTTCGTGATTAAAAGAGTTCGGACCCCACTGAAATATGCAAAATTTCGTTGAAATTTTTAGCAGTGCCCAGAATATATGGTCTGTAATGCTAATAAAAAGAATATGAGCTTCAAATATCCTTAAGAATTAGCAAATGGGCTGTAAATTATTGAAAATAATGGCTAATGGGCTGTATGCTGTTTTCCACAGATTTGGAGGCTGACTTCTAGGCCTACTAGGTTGTGATGACGCTGTCCTAAATTTTTTTTTGGCGCGTCGCAAGAGCTTTGTCAACTTAGTCAACACACGATAGTATTGTTGGATGTCCATCCGGCGGCCGCCGTCTTCTTCAATCTCGATCTTCTGCTCCGGCCGCCCAAACCAGCGCCGGAGACTTCCTGCTCCCTCCTCCGTGGCTGGCTGTCTTTGCCGCCAATCATCCCTCTAACCACCCACAAATCCTGTTATTTTCCAGCGGCGTCGGCCTCACCCCTGCATCGACCAGTCAACGCTTCGTTCTCCCCTCAGTGGGCATCCGCTGCGGTGGCCACTGGCTCGGTGGTTCTCTTCCTGGCCCCGCCCTCGTCCACCGTGTTTGTGCTCTCGGCGGGCCGAGGTCAACATGGTCAACAAACAACAGCCATCGGAAGAGGCTAACAATGGCAACCCACACATGAAAATGCCTCCTTATTACGCCAAAAAATAATGATTCCTCCACCGATAGCTGGGACCCACGGAAGGGTCTCAGATTCGTGAAAAAACGTTCCCCACGCTGTAAGCTCGGACCCACCGGAAATGCCTCCTTATTACGCACAAAAAAATTAATACTCCCCCTGCTAGCTGGGACTCATCTTGGTGGGAGGCTGACTTGTGGGCCTACTAAGTTTATGGGGACGGAGGGCTTTGTCAACTTAGTCAATATGAACGACTCTAGCTCCAGTGACCGTACGATGTCCATCCAACAGTCGTAGTGCTTCTTGAACCTCTGGTCTTCGTGCTCCAGCCGCCCAAAGCAGCGCCGGCCGTGTCGCGTGCTCCTGCCTCCGTGGCGGCTGTGATGCCTTGAGGCCTCACCGCCCTACTACTCCCACGCTGGCGGGCCATCCCTCTACTCACCCACACCCCTGTTATTCTGCGGCGGCAGCCTCACCCTCGTACTCCTCTTGGCGTGGGCATCCCTTTGCTGCGTCTTCCCGACTCGCGTCGTCCCTTCCTAGGCCTCGCCGTCGTCCACCGCCGTGGTGCTCTCGGCGCGGCGTGGTCAATGTGGTCAACGACCGACTTCCATCGAAGTATCTTGTGCGTGGAATCTTGACAGCTGGGTCCTGGCGGCCGCAAGGAAGTGCCTCCTTATTATCGCAAAATAATTATTCCTCCACGGACAATGGGACCCACCGGACGGGCCACCGTATTTCACAAAAAACGTTTCCCGATTGCTGGAACCCACCAGCTACATCTTCGCGCAAGGAAGTGCGTCCGGGCAAAAAAAAACGATTCGCCCCGACTGCTGGGACCCACTAGCTACATCTTCGCACGCAAGGAAGTGCGTCCGGGCAAAAAAAAAAACAAAACGATTCGCCCCATTGCTGGGACCCACCAGCTACATCTTCGCAGCAAGGAAGTGCCGATGGTCGGGACCCACCTGGTCGAGCGTCGTAGCATTGTCATTCTGGTGCGAACGATATGCGTACATACTGGTCGTAGTAGTAGGCGCTGCGTACACATCATTACAGCGGCGAGGTGCAAGAAAGAATATCTGACCACGTCACGTACATACGGGCAGGGTCTCGACGCCTACTCGCGCATACGTACATGGCTGGGTCGGAACGGAGAAACATCGTCGTAAATGCGTGTTCATGGGAGAGGCAGCGGAATGCATCGTGTTCATCGGGAGGCAAGGCAGCGTGGGAGCCAACCGGCTGGGTCGGAGCGGAATGCGTGGTCGTGTTCGCCGGGAGGCTTGGGCCGGAGCAGGCGATGGAAGCGAGGCTGGCGTACCGCTGGCGGAGAAACGACCTTGTGTTCGACCGACCACGTTGAAGCGGGATCCTGCTCGCCGGGAGGGTCGGCGTCCGCAAAAGCGGAGAAGCGGACCTCCTACGGTGAAGCAGGGTCCTGTTGATCGGGAGGGCTGGCGTGCCGCATCAAGCGGAGAAAGCGGACCTCCTACGGTCAAACGGGGTCTGTTGATCGGGAGGGTGTGGCGTCCCGCAAAGCAGACGAAACATACTTGTGTTAGGCGCTTCACGGTCGAAAGCAGAGGGAGGGTGGCGAACCGCAAAGCGGGACTCCACGAGATCTGTTCATCTCCACCGTCGACCTCCTTCAGCCTCCACGGGCTACCGTCGACCTCCTCCGGCCTCCACGGGCTCCTGTTCATCCAGCCTCCACCGCGGTACTCCACCGCTCTTTGTTCAACCACATCTCCACGGGCACCCCTCCACCGTCTCATGTTCATCCAACCCTCCACACCACGGGTCTGTTCAACCACCCCTCCATGGCCACCCCTCCACAGTCTGCTGTTCATCCAGCCCTCAAACCACGGGTCCTGTTCATCGAGAGGCAACGCCACCGCTCCTTGTTCATCCAACCCCAGCATAGCGCTCTTTGTTCATCCAGGCAGCATCGATCGGCTTGATTAGCAGCGATGGCGAAGAATCGCTCCATCGGGTTCGATTAACGCCATCGATCGATCGCTCGGGTTCGATAACGCGTAACTGCGGTCTGTCCTCGCGGGTTGATTAGAGCCCAACGCCTCGCTTCGACTTCAGTTAGAGCCAACGCCTACTTACACAAGCGCCAGACGTCGAGAGAAAGCAGCGCATCGCTCGGCCCCCGACCTCCCACCGTAACCGCAACTCCCGAAATTTTCCTCCCCTCGCTTCTACCACAGTTTTTCCGTCATGGGCGGCCCAAAGAATGTCATGCAGCTGCGTCTTGGCCGCCAGGGCGAAAAGCCCATTTCTGTCATGATTTTTGTCATAAGTAGGAGCCCACCACATCTATGATGATACGGGTTTTGTCACAATTATCGTCATAGAAGTGTCATATGTATGACAGAAAAAAATTTCGTTCGGCCCAAAATGTCACGGATGTGTCTTTTTTTGTAGTGATTGTCCGGAGATCCGAAGACCACTTCCAGTGTGATTGAGCCCGTGCATCAGGCCTCTACACCTGGTATGATACCTTTAAAGGTGGTTTTTGTGGGGTTTATCCTTGAGGGGTTGATGCCCATTTTGCACACTGTATCCTGGTAAAGCAGGTTCAGGCTGCTGCCTCCGTCCATGAGGACTCGTGTGAAATGGAATCCGTCGATGATGTGGTCGAGGACCAATGCGGCCGAACCGCTATGATGGATACTGGTAGGATGGTCCCTGCGATCGAAAGTGATCGGGCAAGAGGACCATGGGTTGAACTTTGGGTCGATTGTATAGACCTCCTTTTGTGCACGTTTCCACTTGGGAATGTGGCTTGCGCATATCATATTCACCGTTTTCACCTAGGGAGGGAATTTCATCTGTCCTCCTATATTCGGTGATCGGGGCTCTTCATCGTCGTCGTCACTTTGAGACCCCTTCCCCTTGTTTTCAACGTCTGACCTGCCAGCTTGTCTCAAGACCCAGCATTCTCTATTGGTGTGGTTGGCTGGTTTTCCAGGGGTGCCATGAATTTGGCATGGACGGTCGAGTATGCGGTCGAAACTGGACGGGCCAGAATTATTTTTGTTGAATGGTTTCTTCCGCTGACGGACTTGGAGGCGCAGAATCCAGCATTGACTGACGTGTCTTCGACATTGTCACCGTTTTTGCGACGCTTGTGTTTGTTGCGCCGTGATTTGTCATTGCTATCCTTGGCTTTCGATGTGCCGGGATTGCTTGTTGTATTGTTGCTACGAGCCAACTAGCTATCCTTGCCCGCGCAAAAGCGGGTCATGAGTGTTCTTAGGGCTGCCATGGACTTTGGCTTTTCCTGCCCGAGATGTCGGGTCAGCCATTCGTCATGGATGTTATGCTTAAAGGCCGCTAGGGCTTCGGCATCCGGGCAATCGACAATTTGGTTCTTCTTGGTTAGGAACCGGGTCCAAAATTTCCTGGCTGACTCTCCGAGCTGCTGGGTTATGTGACTTAGATCATCAGCATCCGGTGGTCGCACGTAAGTGCCCTGGAAGTTGTCAAGGAATCGTCCGCGAGTTCTCCCAACTCCCGATGGAGTTTGCTTGGCAAAATGTTCAGCCAATGCCGAGCGGTCCCTTTAGTTTTAGTGGGAGGTACTTGATGGCGTGTAGGCCATCTCCGCGGGCCATGTGAATGTGGAGGAAGAAATCTTCTTCCATAAGGCGGGGTTTGTGGTACCATCGTATGATTCAATGTTCACGGGTTTAAACCCTTCGGGGAATTCATGATCCATTACTTCATCAGTGAAGCCTAGGGGATGTGTGGCGCCTCTGTGTCGGGCGTCCTTGTATTCGGCCCGGCCGGATTTGTTAGTGTATCTGATGTGACGATCATTGTCACGCGTTGCGGCGCGTCCCCGTGATCCGTAGATTGATCTTGACTGTCCTGCTTTGTTTTCCAATACATCTCGCAGGTCCTTCGTGTAGCCCCTGGCCTTAGTATTATCGTTTGGTTGGCGGCGGGGTGCGGTCTGGACTTCGGGCTGGTACGCCGCTTTGTCTCGGCCACAGGGTGGCCGGTCAGCCGCATCATGCGCTGGTAGCGTGGGCTTTAAAGCCTCCTCCTCGAGTTGAGGTAGCAGCCTGCGCTTTGGGTAGCTTTTGCTAGGGTGTTCGAGTCCGTATTCCTCGGCAGCCAGGACCTCGGTCCATCTGTCAATTAGCAGATCTTGATCAGCTTGAAGCTATTGCTGCTTTTTCTTCAGGCTTTTTGCAGTGGCTATAAGTTGGCGTTTGAAGCGCTCATGCTCGACGGGATCCTCAGGCACGATGAATTCTTCATCGCCAAGGCTTACTTTTCGTCTTCGGAGATTGGCATGTAATTATCGTCCTCTGATTCTCCATCAGTTGCCTGTTCTTTAGGGCTAGCTTGCCCATCCTCTTGCTCAGCCTGTTCGAAGCCTGGCTGGGCAGGATTGTCTTCATCTTCGGCACCATCCGGATTGTTATCTCTTGCGCCGGTATCACTATTTCTGCTATGGCGGGGCTCGGAGCGATGCCGATGACGCTGGTGTCTAGATTGCTTCCCCAAGGGGTTATCTTCCGTTGCCTCATCGCCATTGTTTTCTTTAGGGGTGTCCACCATGTAAATATCATATGATGAGGTGGCTGTCCAGTGCCCTATAGGCGGTGGTTCCTGTTCTTCTCCTGCATCGTCATCCATAACGTCGATCTCTTCGGAGTCGAAGTCAAGCACGTCGGTTAAGTCATCGACAGTGGCTATAAAGTCGGTGGGAGACGAATTTCTTCGTCGTCCACTCCCCACTCGAGCCGGACATAGTTCGTCCAAGAATCTCCTGAAAAGGAAAGTGACCTTAATGAGTTCAGCACATCACCCAAGGGTGAGTGGTGAAAAATATCCGCGGCGGTGAACTCCATGACGGGTGCCCAATCCGATTCGAGAGGCACAGACGTGCGCGGTTTGGATCCTGTAGCCGGAGACGAGTCCGAGGGTCCGATGACACCACTTTCACAGGAGGTGGAATCAGTGTTCGGCTCCGACGCCGATGAGTGTGCGGCTTTCGTGACGGGGTCCATCCACCCGCCCTCGGAAGGCACGATCTACTCCGGATTGATTGCCGGCGCCACCGCAGGCGCGATCTCCCAAATATTGTCCGACGGCAGATCAAAGTCATACCCTTCGTGACCATTCGGCACGCCTGGCATGGGCTTGAGTCCGTCGAAGATCAAGTCTCTGCGGATGTCGGCAGTATAGTTTAAGTTTCCAAACCTGACCTGATGGCCAGGGGCGTAGCTATCGATCTGCTCCAGATGGCCAAGTGAGTTGGCCCGCAGTACGAAGCCGTCGAATACGAAGATCTGTCCGGGGAGGAAAACCTCCTCCTGGACCGCATCATTGAAGATGATCGAAGGGGCCATCAAGCCTTACAGCGACAGCACAGTGGGACTCTCAATGAAAGCACCAATTTTGGTGTCAAAACCGGCGGATCTCGGCTAGGGGGTCCTGAACTGTGCGTCTAAGGCTAATGGTAACAGGAGGCAGGGGACACGATGTTTTACCCAGGTTCGGGCTTCTCGATGGAGGTAATACCCTACTTCCTGCTTGATTGATCTGGATGATATGAGTATTACAAGAGTTGATCTACCACGAGATCGTAGAGGCTAAACCCTAGAAGCTAGCCTATGATTATGACTGTTCTCGTCCTACGGACTAAATCCTCCGGTTTATATAGACACCGGAGGGGGCTAGGGTTACACAGAGTCGGTTACAGAGAAGGAAATCTACATATACGAATATCTAAGCTTACCTTCCACGCAAAGGAGAGTCCCATCCGGACACGGGGCGAAGTCTTCAATCTTGTATCTTCATAGTCCAACAGTCCGGTCAAAGTATATAGTCCGGCTGTCCGAGGACCCCTTAATCCAGGACTCCCTCACCCCAAACCAAGGTTCAAGTACATGTTCTACTGCCTCCAGGCATCAAAAGATGGATTTCTTGCTAGTTGTAGGCCTTTCATTGGTAAATTTCAATGATGTAATCCTGTTTGAAATGTAAGCAAGTTATGCAATATGGCCCTAACTATCTCTGTTTATGCAGGACTTGATGGTTGCTTCATCAAGTTATCCACATGCCACCAGATATTGGCAGCAACTGGGAGAGATGGGAACAACGATGTGTTCCCAATTGCTTTCGGGGTGGTTGAAAAAGAGGATGGGCCTAGCTAGACCTAGTTTCTAAACCAACTGATAGTCTGCATAGGAACCAGCAGCAAGTGGGGGAACTACACCATCATGTCTGACATGCAGAAGGTATTTTCTCTGACTCTATACTATTCTTATGCACATAGTCATGCTGTTATAGTTATCTTATTACTAGCTTATGTAATCAAACAACAGGGCCTTCTTAAAGCAATTAATGAAGTATTTCCTCAATCCTCACAAAATATATTGCCTTAGACACATATATGCCAACTCCAGTCAGCTGGCTTTAGAGCAGAACAACTAAAGAAATAGGTTGACAAAGCTAGCTATTCTTTCACTGAACATGGTCACAAAGAAGGAATGGAAGGTTTGAAAGCAGCATGTGAACCAGCCTACATGTGGTTGAATGGCATCCCTAAGGAGTGTTGGGCTAGATATGAAATGGATCATGTGTGCAAGACTGACTTGGTTGTGAACAACCTTAGTGAGGTTTTCAACAAAATGATTCTAGATGTTAGGTCCAAACCAATTAAGACCATGTTTGAAGGGTTGAGGACCAAACTAATGCTTAAGTACCAGGGCATCAGAGAGAAAACAGAGAGCTGTAGGTGGGAAATAACCCCACATTACATGGAGAAGCTTGAAGAGAGCAAGAAGTGGGCTAAATACTGTGAAGCAAACATGGCCGGTCCTAATATCTGGCAAGTAACTAGTGGAGAGAACACATATTGTGTGAAGCTTGATGAAGGGAGCCGCTCTTGCAGGAGATGGGACATGACTGGATCACCTCGCCACCATGCAATATCTGCAATGCAGAAGATAAAAGTACACCCAGAAGATTATGTGCATCCATGTTTTAAGAAGAAAATGTATAAGGCTGCATACCAGCACATCATCTACCCTGTCCCTGGTCCTGAATTCTGGCCCAACACCAACACACCTGACATAGAACCTGTCGGAGTAATGGGCCACGGGTAGGCCAACCCGAGCCCCAGGACCTTTCAAAATATCGGGGCAGCCTGCGCCCCTCAAGACCCCGAGACGAAGGGCCGCCTTCTGAGAGTCGGCGACGGAGTCGCCGACTGCCCCTCCCAGCCGAGTCCCAGAGGCGGCCTCAAGACAAGCCGACTCCAAGCTAGCGACTTCCGATGAAGCCGGCTACAGGGAGTCGACCCGCGACTCCATCCACCTCCTGCCTGAGCGACCACGAGCGGGATGGGATAAAGCCGCCTTGCGGCCCGTCCCTGCCCCGCTCATAAAGAGCTGGCATGACCACAGGGTGCCGTACCGACGGAGATCTCCGTCCAGCGCGGCACTGTAGCCACGCCGGCCCTGACGTCAGCCCCGTGGGCAGATTCCTGTACCCACGATGGCCTGTCTGTACGACCCGAAGACGGCGGGACCTGCCTGTCGGCGGGAGTGCAGAAGACGGCGAGAGCACCCCAAAGACGGACCCGTTGGAGTCGGCCTCCGAGAGTCGGCCGGCCCCTCCCACGGGCTCCAAGCGCCATTAACCTGACAAGACAGGAATGGCAGCGATGAACGCCGCCAGCGGCGGCACTGTTGCCATGACCCCACCATAAGCTCGCGTCATTAGAAGCGCAGCTACAGTAACCTGCAGCCGGCAAGACCCGCCCGCGGCGGACAAGGGCTGGCACCAGCTGGGAGGTCGCCCCGCCAACTCGCCGACCGCGTAAGGCGGCAAGTTGACCCAGTCGCCCTCGGTGGCGACGTTCTTGACGTAGAAGTATGTGCGCTGCCACATCTTCACCGATTTGATGAGAGGGATGGCAGGAAAAGGGTTCTCGGGCACCGGCCTCCTCTTGGCGATGAACGTGCCGCACAGAGTCGGCACGCGAGCGACGTGGGTTCCGATCTTAGCTTGGAAGAATTCTCCCCACAGCTCGATGGTGGGGAGAATGCCAAGAAAGCCCTCGCATAAGGATACGAAGGCGGCCAGCAGCACCACTATGTTAGGAGTGAGGTGGTGCGGCTGGAGCCCGAAGAACTCCAGGAACACGCGGAAGAAGCCGCTCGCCGGCAGCCCTAGCCCGCGCATGAGGTGCGAGCGGAATATGACCCGCTCGCCCTCCTCCGACGCCGGCGTGATTTCGCCCTCCGGCGCGGCGTGGGTCCGCACTAGGTGGCTGCCGGGGATGCGGCGCGTTTGGCGGAGAAACTCGATAATGTTGTCGTCGATGATGGAGCCGTCCCACACGCCAGAGCGCGCGGTGGGAGGCGCGGCGGCGGAGGAGGAGCTCATCTCCGCGGCGCGGCGAGGTCCGGCGCGGCGGAGCGAGGAAGAAGATGGAGCGAGGAAGAAGAAGAAGCGAGGAGCGAGAGGAAGCGGGGAAGAATGGGTGCGCGTGCGTCGCCGCCCCCCTCCCCCCGCCTACTTATAGGCGCCTAGGCTGAGAAGCCGAGGGGGCGGGCGTGGGATTAACTGCGCCCACGTCCCCACGCCCCCACGATTTAACCCACGATGTTATCGCCGCAGAACGGCGTGAAAGCCCAACCGCCGCACGGCGCAGCGGATCCGCCGTGCCCCGAGGCGCGGTAGTGGCGGCCCCCGCCTGACGGGCCTGTCTAGTCGCGCGCATGGGCTGGCAGACTGGCCCTGCCGTGTGGCGTCACGCGGCAGGCCCGCAACGGGCAGCTGCCTGGAAGCTTATCAGGCACGCCGCTCGGACCCCGCCGCAACCTTCAAAACCTCAGAGGAGCAAGACGGCCTCCTACAAGGCCGACTCCATCTAGTCGGCTCAAGATAAAGACGGCAAGACCAAGCCCAGATTCTTCCACTAAAGGGATGAAACTGCTGAGGCTCCTCGACATGTTGCCCTCGGTGCCTCACCAGCTTCGGGGACTACTGTCGGAGTAATGGGCCACGGGTAGGCCAACCCGAGCCCCAGGACCTTTCAAAATATCGGGGCAGCCTGCGCCCCTCAAGACCCCGAGACGAAGGGCCGCCTTCTGAGAGTCGGCGACGGAGTCGCCGACTGCCCCTCCCAGCCGAGTCCCAGAGGCGGCCTCAAGACAAGCCGACTCCAAGCTAGCGACTTCCGTTGAAGCCGGCTACAGAGAGTCGGCCCGCGACTCCATCCACCTCCTGCCTGAGCGACCACAAGCGGGATGGGATAAAGCCCCCTTGCGGCCCGTCCCTGCCCCGCTCATAAAGAGCTGGCATGACCACAGGGCGCCGTACCGACGGAGATCTCCGTCCAGCGCAAGTAGATAGCCACGCTGCCTCGACGTCAGCCACAGCAGGCAGATTCCTGTACCCACGATGGCCTATCTGTACGACCCGAAGACGGCGGGACCCGCCTGTCGGCGGGAGTGCAGAAGACGGCGAGAGCACCCCCAAGACGTACCCGTTGGAGTCGGCCTCCGAGAGTCGGCCGACCCCTCCCACGGGCTCCAAGCGCCATTAACCTGACAAGACAGGGAATGGCAGCGTGATCGCCCGCCAAAGCGGCGGCATCTGTTGCCATGACCCCACGATCAAGCTCGTGTCATTAGAAGCGCTGACTGATAACCTGCAGCCGGCAAGACCCGCCATGGCGGACAAGGGCTGTCGGCCCCATGCTGGCTCGTCGGCTTGGCCCACTAGTCGTGGGCCCCGTGAGTCGGCGGAGAAGGCGGCGACTAAAGAGGCGGCAGCTGGGACCCGTGCCCAGCCGGATTACCATTGTACCCCGGGGCAAGCCTATATAAACCCCCCGGGGCACCCATGCAAAGGGTTGGAACCTAGTAGTTTGACACACACCTATAGAGGGAAGAGAAGAGCCAGCCTTGCCCTTCTCCTTCCTCACCCCGAACAGCTCAAGGAGCAATCTTGTACTCACCTTGACATAGTGACCATGCGGAGACCCCGCAGAGCAGTAGTAGGGGTGTTATCTCCTCGGAGAGCCCTGAAGCTGGGTAAGATTCACCGGCGTGCATGTCTACGCCTCATCCCGTTTCCAGGCACCGGCGACGTCCTACTCGCCCCCTCCATGATAAGCCATCCTTTGGCATATGTCGCACCCAACCCCCGACAGAACCACCAGTTTTTAGGGAGAAGAAAGGCAAGAAGCAGACAACTAGGAGGAAGGGTGAATTTGAAGTACCAGCTCCAAAGGATACATCAAGGATTGGCACAATAACATGTAGTAACTGTGGGAAGCAAGTCCACAGGTGGACACTATGTGAAGACATGCTTAAGGCCAAGTTTATGACAAGGAAGAACAATCACCAGGTAAGTAAGCCAATTCATCTTTGAAATTCCGACCGTTGTTTTTAATGCATCCATCTTTTCTTTAATTGTCTTTAATTGTAGGACAATAGGGCATCCTACCCAGCAACTTCAGCACCACCCATGCCATCTCCAGCTAGGGCCACATCATCAGGTCCTGCTCCATCTTCAGGTCCTGCTCCAGCTTCAGGTCCCAGCACCAGCCAACAACACCAGGTCAAGTGCATCATCTCCAGCAAAGAACACCAGATCATCAAGAGTTGCAAGAGGTTTCAATGCTCCAAGGGCAGCATCAACATTAGGTCAAGATGATGTTGGTTCTAAGAGGAAGAGAAAGGCCCAAGCAAATTAGCTTTGTATTTCACAGCCAGTGGCAACCATTGAATGTGTTGCACTAAACTCTGCTTTATGTCTTGAACTATGCTTGTTAGGCATGCTTGCTATCTGTGTTATTTGCAGTGAAATATGTTTTCATTTGAACAATTAAGTTATGTGGTGTGTGTTTGAACTGCTTGGAATAATTAAGTTATCTGCTATCATGCTCTATTTTGATTTGATATGTCCTAGGTTATGAATTATTTCATTTGAAATTATTTCTTATGTTGAATCATTGTTATGTAGATCAATTGATTTATTTTGTTGATAATTGATTGATATGCTTAGGTCACTTTGTCACTTTGAGTGGCCACTTGTCGACCACAACCCTAAAGCCACCCAAATTTGGCCACTTTGGGTGGCTACTTGTCGACCAACCCCAAAAGTGGCTAGTTGTCGACCAACCCCAAAGTGGCCAAATTTGGTCACTTTGGGGGGCAACTTGTCGACCAACCCCAAAGTGGCCAAATTTGGGCACTTTGGGTGGCTACTTGTCGACCAACCCCAAAAGTGGCTAGTTGTCGACCAACCCCAAAAGTGGCTAGTTGTCGACCAACCCTAAAGTGTCCAAATTTGGTTACCTTGGGGGGCAACTTGTCGACCAACCCTAAAGCCACCCAAATTTTGCCACTTTGGGTGGCTACTTATCGACCAACCCCAAAAGTGGCTAGTTGTCGACCAACCCTAAAGTGGCCAAATTTGGTCACTCTGGGGGGCAACTTGTCGACCAACCCTAAAGCCACCCAAATTTGGCCACTTTGGGTGGATACTTGTCGACCAACCCTAAAGTGGGCATCTAGGACCAAAACCTAACATATCAAACCTAAAACATCAAGATTTGCCCATCTAGGCACCAAACCCTAAGAGGTCAAACCTAAAACAACAATATTTGGCCATCTGACCAGACCATAACATATCTAACTTAAAACATCAAGGTCACCAGATCAATTCATTCATACATACAAATATAGATAAAAGATTCACTCATAAATTGCATCATAGACAGATTGATTCATCACATAGATAGATCATTCAACATTCTTCTTTCACCAGCTTCATACATTGCATCATAGGCAACTTGATTCATCACATACATAGCTCATTCAACATTATTCTTACACCAACTTGAAACATCACATAGATAGAAAGACAGATCTAGGAACAAAGAAACATAACAACACCATCATGGGTACAGAATCCTAGTCCACCTCTGCCTAGTGACCAGAAAAGGATGGAAATTTGCCCTCCTCCTTGCCCAGTAGATGATATCATCATCACTAGGGTTGGAGCCAGGGCGAATGCCTCCAGGAACTGCTCTATGTCATTGCGGTTGTGTGCTGCAAGGATCATCACAGCAAGTTGCCTTCTCACCCTCCTCCTTGCATCCCTGTGCATGTCTTGCCTGGGCACCTCTTCTTCTCCATCTATGACCTCTCCACGATCCATCTCTCCCTGGGATTCTAGGGTTTCTTTGGAGGCTGGGGGTGGAGAAGGGTGGGGTGGGGGATTGACTGCAGTTTCTCCCAAGGGGTGGGCTTTATAGACTACTAATGGTTGGTATAGGTAGGCACAAGAGTAATAAAGCAGGCCAGTCTAGGCCTACAGTGTGTACATAATGGTTTTAGGCCCAAAAATAAACTAGTACAACATTGCTAGTTTCAGGAAAACAACCTAAAGAAATAAAACAGTTCTTCACTGCATTACTTAAGATAGATAGGTTCTTAACAGTACAATAACATAGGCCAAACTTAGCAAAGGTTCTCCACCACTCCAGTTACCATAACTTAAACAATTCATATAGGACTGCACAAAATATACTCCTACCATCATCTTGCAAGGCCTGTTATATGTGTAGGCCACCTTACTTACTTAACCACCATTGTCCAAATCTTCAAGCCTCCATTATGGCCTTGATTTTCTCAAGATTTTCCTTGCTCCCATGGCCAACATTCAGTAGATCAGCAACTACGTTCTCAAGCTCTGTCTTCTCTTGTGCAAGAAGATCCCTGTCCACCTTTATCTCTTTCATTGCCATCCTGGTGTTGTGAATTATGTCTGCCTGGGCCTGAAGGATACACCTCTGTTCTTTTTCTAGCCTTAGCTTCTCCATCTTCATCTCCAGCTCTAGCTCTTCCTTCTTCTTCTCATATTTCTCAGCATCCATTGCTTTATGGTAGTCAATCTTGCCAACACCATCCTGCCAGTTAAACATCTTGCTAACATCATCAACCATTTAATGATACTCAGTGCAGAGATGATCATAGTCCTTCTTCAACTTGGCAACCTCGTCCTCATATGCATGCTTGTCTTGATCCTTCCAAGGTTTTGCTCATGGAACATTTCCCACAGCTTGATGAGGCAGTTCTTAAGTAAATCAGGCCAGGCATGATAAACCCACTGAACTACACCACAATTCACACCTCCCTGTAGTTTGATCAGAGAACACATACTTCAGAAAATGCATAAATTCAGTTCTAACTTCAATTCAAAAAGAGGATTGGTACACAAGGAGGACATGTATCCATAAATTCAGTACTAAATTCAGTTCAAACAGAGTTAATGTACAAATTCAGAAAAATATGCAATTCAATACAGCATAACAAAAATCAATCAATATATCCATCTATTAGGGAACGTAGTAATTTCAAAAAAATTCATACGCACACGCAAGATCATGGTGATGCATAGCAACGAGAGGGGAGAGTGTTTTCCACATACCCTCGTAGACCGAAAGCGGAAGCGTTATGACAACGCGGTTGATGTAGTCGTACGTCTTCACGATCGACCGATCCTAGTACCGAACGTATGGCACCTTCGCGATCTGCACACGTTCAGCTCGGTGACGTCCCACGAACTCCAATCCAGCAAAGTGTCGAGGGAGAGCTTCGTCAGCACGACAACGTGATGACGGTGATGATGAAGCTACTGACACTGGGCTTCTCCTAAGCACCGCAACGATATGACCAAGCTGGATTATGGTGGAGGGGGCACCGCAGATGGCTAAGAGATCAATGATCAACTTGTGTGTTCTAGGGTGCCCTGTCGGTGTCAAAACCGGTGGATCTCGGGTAGGAGGTCCCGATCTGTGCGTCAAGGTTGATGGTAACAAGAAGTAAGGGACACAGATGTTTACCCAGGTTCGGGCCCTCTCGATGGAGGTAAAACCCTACTTCCTTCTTGATTAATATTGATGATATGGGTAGTACAAGAGTAGATCTACCACGAGATCGTAGAGGCTAAACCCTAAGAGCTAGCCTATGATGGTATGCATGTAATTGTGATCGGTCTTCTAAGGACCAACGTCTCTGGTTTATATAGGCACCGGAGAGGGCTAGGGTTTACATGGAGTCGGTTACAAGGAAGGAAATATAATATCTAGATCGCCAAGCTTGCCTTCCACTCCAAGGAAATCCCATCCGGACACGGGCCGAAGTCTTGAGTCTTGTATCTTCACGCTTCAATAGTCCGGACATTGTGCACAGCCCGGCTATCCGGATACCTTCTAATCCAGGACTCCCTCAGTAGCCCCTGAACCAGGCCTCAATGACGATGAGTCCGGCGCGCAGTCTTGTCTTCGTCATTGCAGGGCAGGTTCCTCCTCCGAATACTCCAAAGTGGTCATCGAACATGTAGACCGTGTCCGGCTCTGCGAGATGATCTTCGTATGGTATAGATCTGATTTGCTAGCAATCTTCGTGCGTCATGCCCCTGCATCAGGGCTTGGTCCAACGCGAACCGACTTTTCCTGCCCCACCACGACTCGTGTTGCGAGGCGGTTTTATTGGCACGTTCCGCCGAGGCAGAGATCGTGTTCCTCTTATTACGGGATTTTCCATCAATATGAGCACGCGTGACCCCACGACGGCTGTTGGTATAACCCGTGTTTTTTTAGATAAGCCTCAAACGGTCATACCGGGGACTCTTGATATTCACCCTCTTTATAAAGGGGTCGAGACCTGCGCCTCCTTTTCCACCTTCATCGCGCCTTCTCGCACCTCGAATTCTAACACCCAAAACCTAAGCTCCACCCCTCCGGAATCCTCCAATATGTCCAGATCTGACCCTCAGGGCCGGTGGGTGGCCTCCTCGATCGAAGAGAAGGACATTTTCAAGATTAGGGAGGTCGGATACCCGACCGCAGATATCCAACACAGGCTCCCTGCTCCAGGGCAGGTCATCCCTACGCCAGAGCCCAATGAGTGCATCATTTTCGTCCCACACTTCCTCCGCGGTCTGGGTTTCACCCTTGATCCCTTCGTGAGGGGGCTCCTATTCTATTATGGGTTGGATTTTCACGATCTAGCTCCCAACGCTATCCTCCATATCTCGTCGTTTATTATCGTGTGCGAGGCTTTTCTCCATGTTGCCCCACACTTCAGCTTATGGCTCAAGACCTTCAAGGTAACGCTGAAGATGATCGAGGGGAGACACGTGGAGTGCGGGGGTGCCGTAATAAGCAGGAACGGCGACGCCCCGTGGCCAGAGGGTTCTTTCCCAGAAGTGTCCGATGTATGGCAGCGGAGGTGATTTTATGTCACGACTCCCAGAGGCACAAAGTGGGCGGCTGCCCCCGAGTTTCGTTCAGGCCCTCCATCACAGTTGGCGTCTTGGACAGACGTAGGGCGGAATTGGGGACCCGCTGGTGGTATACCAGTTTTGCAGAATCGCATCCGGGAGCTTCTTGCAAGGGACATTGATCTTGTCAGCATAATGCAAGTGATGTTGATCCGACGGATGTTGCCGTGCCAACGCCGGCATCTCCGGATGTGGGAGTTCACTCCGGAGGGTCCGCGGACCGTCAAGCACTTCTTCGGCCTGAAGCTCGAAGAGATGTGCAAATTATTCTTCGGATGGAAAGTAAAGTGTCCGGTCACCACCGAGGATGCGGGCCTAAGCTGCAATCGCCTAGATACCCAAGTAAGTAAACTTGATACTGGACACCATGTTTTGTATTTGTTATGATTGTTTATTCTGAAAATCATCCGCGTCCAGGAATGGCTCAGCAAGGCGGAGAGAATTAGGTGTCCGGCGCCACTTCCCCAAGGCTCGCCCGCCCTCACCATGGCCAAGATGCTTGACTGAGTACTCAGCAGGATGCCCCCGGGGAAAGACAAGGGGAAGGATGAAGAATCCGAACCCCACACGCTACGCATCCAAACCAGGGGAATTGTTACCTCTCCTAAGGAGGATAGTCGGGAAGGAAAGGCTAAGGCCTCCTCCCCGCGCGTGAAGAAGAGGGCCGCTTCCGAAGACTCGGAGACGGAGATGCCCAGACCCGAGAAAAAGATAACACCAGGGGGCTCTGCCCCAACGGGCACCCTCACCGCATCATGCCCACTAACGGGCCAGCCCTCCACCGAGCCGTAAGTTAATTTTTAATTCGAAGGTACTGCGTTCCTCCTAGATCAATAACCAGGATTCGTCTTTCGCAGTTCGGCTAGCAGCCTCTCAACAGAGTTCGTCTTAGGGGGACCTTCCTCCGGAGATGATGGAGAGCGAGACCCCACCTACCTCTCCGGCTCGCGAAGCGGGCGACACCGAAGTGTCGTCACGGAGGAGTCCGGATCTGCCGAAGCCGGAGGCCAACGCGTCAGCCGCCCTGAGCTCGGAGCGTTTGGCTCCTTGAGGGCGATGGGAAGGGTCCGGCACAA
The DNA here is from genome assembly GCA_021605205.1 of Aegilops longissima. Classification (NCBI taxonomy): domain Eukaryota; kingdom Viridiplantae; phylum Streptophyta; class Magnoliopsida; order Poales; family Poaceae; genus Aegilops; species Aegilops longissima. The sequence goes on along the minus strand of CM038678.1, from coordinate 46,733,906 downwards.
TTCGATGTCGGCCGGACGTCTTGTGCAGCCTCTTGGGCGGGTTGCGCTCTCGGAGGAGCACCGCTCATTAATGAGCACGGTGCTCCAGAAAATTTCATCCGCTACAAGCGGTTTGAATGAAGCATTTACAAGTCTGCTCAAAGGCTTTGAGGTATGCAGTGAAGAATACACTGTTTTTGGCTGTGAGGCACGCGTTAGGTGTGCTCCATATAGATAGTAGCCCCTGAGACACTGGTTGCCCGCCCTAGGGGGCAAACGGGGGATCATAAATCAATGATTGCACTATAAATGTGTGCAGGTACCTATGAGTCCGGCTGCCGACCAGTCCGTGGAAGTTTCCGAACTGACCAGGCAGATCCGATCGATTGATGCCAATATCACGTTGGTTAACGAGCGGCTGGACAAGTCACAAGGTATGTGCTCTGCCTTCCTTTGTATAGGAAAATATGGAGGTGGCATGATATTAATGTAAGATGTTCGGGCTGCAGATGGTGCTGCTGCCGTGGAGGCCCTAAGGGCAGAACTTGTTCAAGCCAAGGAACAAGCTCGGGTTAGCAATGCGGCTGCCCAAAAGGCGACCGAGGAACTGAGAGCCGAACAAGCAGCTCATCGCTGAAGCGAAGAAAAGATGGCCGAAATGGCTATTGAGTTAAAAAAATGCCGCTGACCGGTATGAGCTCCTTGAAAGGGAGCATAAGGATAGCTTGGCCGAGCTAAACAAGGCACGCAATTCCACCAAGGAAATACGGACCGAGCTCAGGTGTGCGCGGGAGGAGCTTCAACAGGCCGGTAAAATCGTGACTGGAGATTCCTACTTGCTGCTGATGAAGTTTTTCGATCCGAAGTATGCTCCCTGGATGGGCGCTGGAGTCCTGCGACGCGTATGCTGATTTGGCAAAAGTACGGTGGCGTTGTCAAGTTCTTGAGGTCGGGGTGATAGGGAAGTGGAGAAGCTTTTCTGGTGCAATTCAATGCTCCCACTCACCCGCTGCCATTAGATGAAAAGATGGCTCTTTGTGGCGGAGCTTCACGAGCTGTCCGGTCTTGCAATGCGATGCAGTGATAGACCATCTTTGGCTGAAGGGCTTAAGCTGGGCAATTACTTTGGATTGGTGCAACAATTCCTTGGGGCCGTGCCTCGGATCAATGCCATGAGGAGGTCGGCATGCATAGAGGTGCATGGATGGCTCTTGCCCGTGTTAAAGCCTATTGGACAGATATGGAGGCCAATATTATAGCGACCCAAGATCCAAGGGGGGCCAATATCGGCCGAGCACTACTTGGCGCAGGTCACGAAGGTGCTCGCCTCATAGGCGCGATGCTGCTCGAAGAATGTATTATTCGAGTGATAAATCAATTATTGTAAAACAATGTTATTTTGGTTATAAGGCTATATTTATACTTTTTGCCCGAAAGTATTGTTGTGTCCCACTGTGGCTGTTTACATATATATATATATATATATATATATATATATATATATATATATATATATATATATATATATATATATATATATATATATATGTGTGTGTGTGTGTGTGTGTGTGTGTGTTTGTAATCCAAAAGATAGCAGTCGTTGGCTTTCAGCCCCCACGCATAAGCAGTGGAGGTGTTCATAAAAATATGCATAATCACACTTGATCCAACGTCTTGGTACATGAAGGAGGTGATCGCACGTCGAACTAGGCAACCGGACTATATAGCTGTAACACTTTCGCTTAGCCATGGGAATTAATGTTGGGGCTACTATGTGGCCCCCGGTACATTCAAGGGCATCCGAATACGGGAGGCGTGTGTGCGTGACCGAGGCAGCGGTCCTTCGTTAATGCGGAGGAATCCTAAAGATTCCGATAAGTCTTCGAGTGGTTGAACAGTCTCTCGCTGTATCTGACAGTCAGTTTTCGGCTTTCTCTACTGAGGTGCTCGTCCGAAATAACCAGGGCACAATCGCAGTAGTTCTCCTTTGGCCACCTTAGCCGATAGTAGTTGAATGTAAGGCGGCAAACCCAGGAGCCTGGCAAACCCAACATTTGACCAAAGACATGATTCGGAGCTGCTGCATATAAGGCCAAACTCGTGTCGCCGAACACTCCCGAGGGTATTCAGACTTTATAATAGTCGATGGGCTCAAGAATGCCCATTCGTTATAAACCCTGTTTTTCCAGGTATGTGCGGTAATCTGTCGTGGCGAGATACCAAAAACGGCAGTATCCTCTGTGGGTATGAGACCCATGGGATTGTTGAACAACAAGAGGCAATAAAAAAGGTTTACACAGGGGCTTAATCTAAAAAGAAACTTGTTGAACGGGGCCCTGCTGCACGTCTGCGCCTTTGTCTCCGTTGTGCCGTATCCTGGAAGGGTATCGCGCGAACGTTGCCTGCGAAAAAAGGAAAACTCGCAGAAGAGCACAACGCAAGTATGCAGTGGATAATAAAAGTGTAAGATGTTGGCCTGCCCATAAGGTTGAGCCAACTATGGGACTGTGTTAAGTATTTATAGCCCCTGGTGTTCGCTATGGGATTACATATACGGTGCCCTGGTTAAATTTTATCCTGGCGACCGGACTCATCTAGCAGAGTTTGTGGTCTTTAAGGACCAGTCATGTTTTCTGATGTTGGAGGCCGCTTATAGTCTGGCGCGTGACAGGCGCTCTATTAGTCCGCTAACGGTGATGACGCCACGTGGACCGGGCATCTTAAGTGTAAGGTAGCCATAGTGTGGCAATGCGTTGAAGCGAGCGAAGGCCGTTCTTCCGAGCACTGCGTGATAGTCGCTTTGGAAGGGTGCGATGGTGAAGAGTAGTTCTTCGCTCCTGGAGTTGCCTGGAGAGCCGAATGTTACCTCCAATGTGACGGAGCCTCTGCTATGGGCTTCAACGCCTGGTATCACCCCGTTAATTCTGGATGGGTCTATCCCCATCCTGCGGACAGTGTCCTCATATATTACATTGACACTGTTGCCGCTGTCCATAAGGACGCGGGTGAGACGGTATCCTTCGATTATTGGGTCAAGTACCAAGGCCTTTGATCCTCCGCGCCGAATACTAGTTCGGTCATCCAAGTTACTGAAAGTGATCGGATAAGGCATCCAGCGGTTAGGCGTGAGTACGATGGGCTCTATATCGAGCGCATCTCTATGCGCACGTTCGTGCCTCCTCGTGGATGTGTGGGTCGCGTGGATCATGTTCACTGTTTTAACCTCTGGCGGGAATTTTTTCTGTCCTTCAGTGTTCGGCTGGCGAGGTTCATCCTCGTCTTCACTTGGTGTTTCCCTCTCCTTGTGTTCGGCGTTTAGTTTTCTGGCCTGCTTGAAGACCCATCACTCTTTGTGCGTGTGGTTTGCAGGTTTGTCAGGGGTGCCATGAATTTTGCATAGTCTGTCTAGGACTCTATTCAGATCGGACGGTCCCTCTTTGCTGCCTTTAGATGGCTTGTTTTGCTGATTAGGTCGAGAGCCCTTGAATCTGGCATTGACCATCGTGTTATCCGGGCTCTCTTCCTTGTTTTGGCGTTTGTTTTTATGACATCGTGGCTTCCCGTTGCCATTCCTTATTTCGGATGTGCTTTGGGGTCGCTGGTGCCTTCTGGGCTAGCCAACTATCTTCTCCAGCATAAAGCGGGTCATAAAACTTATTAGGGCTGCCATTGTCCTTGGCTTTTCTTGGCGAGGTGTGCAGCGAGCCACTCGTCCGCGGATGTTGTGTTTGAATGCTGATAAGGCTTTGTCATCCGGACAGTCAACAATTTGATTCTTCTTAGTGAGAAATCTGTTCCAAAACTTGCGGGCGGATTCTTCGGGCTGTTGGACTATGTGACTTAAGTCGTCAGCATCCGGAGGCCGGACACAGGTCCCGTGAAAGTTGGCTCTGAAAGCATCCTCTAGTTCCTCCCAGGTCCCAATTGAAAATTCGGGGAGGCTTTTCAACCAGTGCCGAGCTGGTCCCTTCAGCTTGAGGGGGAGGTATTTGATGGCGTGAAGGCCATCCCCACAAGCCATATGTATGTGTAGGATAAAGTCCTCGATCCAGACCCCTGGGTTTGTCGTTCCATCGTATGCCTCTATGTTCACAGGTCTAAAGCCCTGTGGGAATTCGTGATCCAGTACTTCATCGGTAAAGCACAGGGGGTGAGCAACCCCTCTGTATCTGGACGTGCTGCGGCACGTCGTCGGATGTTGTTGTGTCCGGTCTTTATTCCGGACTGGTATTCGATTGGCGTAATCGTTTGGGCGACCATAGTCCTTCGCCGGGGTGCGTCCTTTGGATCCATAAATGGACCTGGCCGGGCCAGCTTTCTTATTCCGGTGTTCATGTGGATCGGTAGCCGCTTTGTTGCGGTTATGAAGTGGTACAGCTTCGTCATCCAATTCTGGCAGTAGCTTGCGTTTTGGATAGCTCTTTGTATGGCGATCATCACCGTATCTTTCTTCAGTGTCTAGCACTTTATTCCATCTACGGTTGAGTGTTTCCTGTGCGGCCTTGAGCCGTTGCTTCTGCTTCTTTAGGCTTCTTGCCGTGGAGGTTATCTCGTTCCACGTGTTTTTCCAGGGTTGAATCGTTATCCGGACCGTTTTCCTATGCTGGTTCGTCTTGATGACCTCGTCCGTCGGGATCTTTGTCCTCGGGCGTCTGCTCCGAACTGTGTTCAGGGCGACCTGGTTTGTCCTGCTCCATCGCTGGGTCCGTATGGTCGTTGTTGCCTTTGGGGTTGATTGTATTATCGATCCTTCTGGCGCTCTTGTCGCTATTTTTACTGTTGCTGGACTTAGAACGGCGTCTACGCCGTTGCTTTGGCTTTTGTCCGGGGGTTTTATCATCCGGACTATCGCCTTTGTTCTCTTTGGGCGTGTCCACCATGTATATGTCATGTGACGAGGGGGAAGTCCGGCGCCCCATAGATTCTGCATCCTCTCCTGCATCTTTGTCCATACCGTCGATGTCTTCGGAGTCGAAGTCAGGCACGTCGGTTAAATCATCGACCGTGGCTATGAAGTGGGTGGTGGGTGGGTAACGAATTTCTTCGTCGTCTGCTTCCCACTCGAACCGGACGTAATTTGGCCCAGAAATTTCTATCAAAGGGAGAGTTTTCACCGAGTTCAGCATGTCGCCAAAGGGCGAGTGCCGAAAAAAGTCCGCGGAGGTGAATTCCATTACCGGATCCCAATCTGGCTCGACCGGTCCGGGAGTGCGCGGACCGGACTCAACATCCGGATACGAATCCGGGGGTCCGGAGTCATAGGCCACCACAGAGGTGAGGCCCCTGTTTGGCTCCAACGCCGATGAGTGCGCGACCTGCGGGGCGGGGTCCAGCCCTCCGTCCTCAGGCAACGCAGCCTGCTCCGGATTTAGGTCCGAGGCTAATGCGGGGGCGATGCCCCGAGCTTTGTCCAACAGCAAGTCCAAGCCATGCTCGTCGCGACTGTCTGGTATCATGTTATTGACGATGGTTGAAGGAGCCATCGAGCCTAATAGCGACGACACAGAGGAACTCTCAATGAAAGCACCAATGTCGGTGTCCAAACCGGCGGATCTCGGGTAGGGGGTCCTGATCTGTGTGTCAAGGCTGATGGTAACAAGAAGTAAGGGACACAGATGTTTACCCAGGTTCCGGCCCTCTCGATGAACGTAAAACCCTACTTCCTGCTTGATTAATATTGATGATATGGGTAGTACAAGAACAGATCTACCACGAGATCGTAGAGGCTAAACCCTAAGAGCTAGCCTATGATGGTATGAATGTAATTGTGATCGGTCTTCTAAGGACCAACCTCTCCGGTTTATATAGGCACCAGAGAGGGCTAGGGTTTACATGGAGTCGGTTACAAGGAAGGAAATATAATATCCGGATCGCCAAGCTTTCCTTCCACGCCAAGGAAAGTCCCATCCGGACACGGGCCGAAGTCTTGAGTCTTGTATCTTCACGCTTCAATAGTCCGGACATTGTGCACAGTCCGGCTGTCCGGATACCCCCTAATCCAGGACTCCCTCATGCCCCTGCCCTTGTTATAAAGGAGCAAGGGGGGAGGCCGGCCAGCCTTGGGGCACGCCAAGGAGAGGGGGGAGTCCTCCTCCTAGTGGGAGTAGGACTCCCCTTTCCTAGTCCAACTAGGAAGGAGGAAGGGGGAAGGAAGGAGAGGGAGAGAGGGAGCAGGAAAGAGGGGGCGCCGCTCCCCTCCTTGTCCAATTCAGACTCCCGGAGGGGGGGGGGCGCAGCCAGCCCTAGGCCCTCTCCTCTCTCTCCCACAAGGCTCATGTTGGCCCATTAGTTCCCCCGAGGGTTCTGATAACACCCCGGCACTCTGAAAAATATCCGGTGACCCCCGGAACTCATCCGGTGTCCGAATATAGTCATCCAATATATCAATCTTTATGTCTCGACCATTTCGAGACTCCTCGTCATGTCCACGACCACATCCGGGACTCCGAACTATCTTCGGTACATCAAAACACATAAACTCATAATACCGATTGTCACCGAACGTTAAGCGTGCGGACCCTACGGGTTCAAGAACTATGTAGACATGACCGAGACATATCTCCGGTCAATAACCAATAGCGGAACCTGGATACTCATATTGGCTCCCACATATTCTACGAAGATCTTTATTGGTCAAACCGCATAACAACATACGTTGTTCCCTTTGTCATCGGTATGTTACTTGTCCGAGATTCGATCGTCGGTATCTCAATACCTAGTTCAATCTCGTTACCGCAAGTCTCTTTACTCGTTCCGTAATACATCATCCCGTAGCTAACTCATTAGTCACATTGCTTGCAAGGCTTATAGTGATGTGCATTACTGAGAGGGCCCAAAGATACCTCTCCGACAATCGGAGTGACAAATCCTAATGTTGATCTATGCCAACCCAACAAACACCATTGGAGACACCTGTAGAGCACCTTTATAATCACCCAGTTATGTTGTGACGTTTGGTAGTACACAAAGCGTTCCTCTGGTATTCGGGAGTTGCATAATCTCATAGTTATAGGAACATGTATAAGTCATGAAGAAAGCAATAGCACCATACTAAACGATCAAGTGCTAAGCTAACGGAATGGGTCAAGTCAATCACATCACTCTCTAATGATGTGATCCCATTTATCAAATGACAACTCATATATATGGCTAGGAAACTTAACCATCTTTGATTAACGAGCTAGTCAAGTAGAGGCGTACTAGTGCTCTGTTTTGTCTATGTATTCACACATGTACTAAGTTTCCGGTTAATACAATTCTAGCATGAATAATAAACATTTATCATGAAATAAGGAAATAAATAATAACTTTATTATTGCCTCTAGGGCATATTTCCTTCAGTCTCCCACATGCACTAGAGTCAATAATCTAGTTCACATCATGTGATTTAACACCCATAGTTCACATCACCATGTGATTAACACCCATAGTTCACATCGCCATGTGACCAACACTCAAAGTGTTTACTAGCGTCAGTAATCTTGTTCACATCGCTATGTGATTAACACCCAAAAAGTACTAAGGTGTGATCATGTTTTGCTTGGGAGAGAAGTTTAGTCAATGGGTCTGTCACATTCAGAGCCGTATGTATTTTGCAAATATTCTATTTCTACAATGCTTTGCATGGAGATACTCTAGCTAATTGCTCCCACTTTCAATATGTATCCAGATTGAGACTTAGAGTCATCTGGATCGGTGTAAAAGCTTGCATCGACGTAACTCTTTACGACGAACTCTTTTATCACCTCCATAACCGAGAAACATTTCCTTAGTCTTCACTAAGGATAATTTTGACCGCTGTCCAGTGATCTACTCTTAGATCACTATTGTACCCCCTTACCAAACTCATGGCAAGGAACACAATAGGTCTGGTACACAGCACAACATACTTTATAGAACCTATGAATGAGGCATAGGGAATGATTTTTCATTCTCTTTGTATTTTCTGCAGTGGTCGGGCATTGAGTCTGACTCAACTTCACACCTTGTAATACAGGCAAGAGCCCTTTCTTTGCTTGATCCATTTTTGAACTTCTTCAAAACTTTATCAAGGTATGTACTTTGTGAAAATCCAATTAGGCGTGTTGATCTATCTCTATAGATCTTAATGCCCAATATATAAGCAGCTTCACCGAGGTCTTTCATTGAAAAACTCTTGTTCAAGTATCCTTTTATGCTATCCAGAAATTCTATATCATTTCCAATCAGTAATATTTCATCTACATATAATATTAGAAATGCTACAGAGCTCCCACTCACTTTCTTGTAAATACAAGCTTCTCCAAAAGTCTGTATAAAACCATATGCTTTGATCACACTATCAAAATGTTTATTCCAACTCCGAGAGGCTTCCACCAGTCCATAAATGGATTGCTAGAGCTTGCAAACTTTATTAGCATCCTTTGGATCAATAAAACCTTCGGGTTGCATCATATACAACTCTTCTTCTAGAAATCCATTCAGGAATGCAGTCTTTACATCCATTTGCCAAATTTCATAATCATAAAATGCAGCAATTGCTAACACGATTCAGACAGACTTAAGCATCGCTACGGGTGAGAAGGTCTTATCGTAGTCAACTCCTTGAAATTGTCGAAAACCTTTCACAACAAGTCGAGCTTTGTAGACAGTAAATTACCATCAGCGTCAATCTCCTTCTTCAAGATCCATTTATTCTCGATGGCTTGCCGATCATCGGCAAGTCAACCAAAGTCCACACTTTGTTCTCATACATGGACCCCATCTCAGATTTCATGGCCTCAAGCCATTTCGCGGCATCTGGGCTCATCATCGCTTCCTCATAGTTCGTAGGTTCATCATGGTCTAGTAACATGACTTCCAGAATAGGATTACCGTACCACTTTGGTGCGGACCATACTCTGGAAGACCTACGAGGTTCTACAGTAACTTGATCTGAAGTTTCATGATCATCATCATTAGCTTCCTCACTAATTGCTATAGGAATCAATTCGGGAGAAGGTACAATTACCTCATCAAGTTCAACTTTCCTCCCACTCACTTCTTTCGAGAGAAACTCCTTCTCTAGAAAGGATTCATTCTAAGCAACGAATATCTTGCCCTCGGATCTTGTGATAGAAGGTGTACCCAACAGTTTCCTTTGGGTATTCTGTGAAGACGCACTTCTCTGATTTGGGCTCGAGCTTATTAGGTTGAAGCTTTTCACATAAGCATCGCAGCCCCAAACTTTAAGAAACGACAACTTTGGTTTCTTGCCAAACCACAGTTCATAAGGCGTCGTCTCAACGGATTTTGATGGTGCCCTATTTAAAGTGAATGCAACTGTCTCTAATGCATAACCCCAAAACAATAGTGGTAAATAGGTCTGAGACATCATAGATCGCGCCATATCCAATAAAGTGCGGTTACGACGTTCGAACACACCATAACGATGTGGTGTTCCAGGTGGCGTGAGCTGTGAAACTATTCCATATTGTTTTAAATGAAGGCCAAACTTGTAACTCAAATATTCTCCTCCATGATCAGATCGCAGAAACTTTTATTTTCTTGTTACGACGATTCTCCGCTTCAGTCTGAAATTCTTTGAACTTTTCAAATGTTTCAGACTTGTGTTTCATTAAGTAGATATTCCCATATCTGCTCAGATAATTTGTGAAGGTCAGAAAATAACGATACCCACCGCGAGCCTCAATGTTCATTGGACCACATACATCAGTATGTATGATTTCCAACAAATCTGTTGCTCGCGCCATTGTTTCAGAGAACGGAGTTTTAGTCATCTTGCCATAAGGCACGGTTCGCAAGCATCAAATGATTCATAATGAAGTGATTCCAAAAGTCCATCTTTATGGAGTTTCTTCATGTGCTTTACACCGATATGACTCAAACGGCAGTGCCACAAATATGTTGCACTATCATTATCAACTTTGCATCTTTTGGCATCAATATTATGAATATGTGTATCACTACGATCAAGATTCAATAAACCATCAACATTGGGTGTATGACCATATAAGGTTTTATTCATGTAAATAGAATAACAAATTATTCTCTGTTCTAGATGAATAATCGTATTGCAATAAACATGATCTAATCATATTTATGCTCAACGCAAACACCAAATAACATTTATCTAGGTTCAACACAATCTCGAAAGTATAGGTAGTGTGCGAGATGGTGATCATATCAATCTTGGAACCACTTCCAACATACATCGTCACTTTACCTGAAGGAAATATGCCCTAGAGGCAATAATAAAGTTATTATTTATTTCCTTATTTCATGATAAATGTTTATTATTCATGCTAGAATTGTATTAACCGGAAACATAATACATGTGTGAATACATAGACAAACAGTATGTCACTAGTATGCCTCTACTTGACTAGCTTGTTAATCAAAGATGGTTATGTTTCCTAACCATAAACAAGGAGTTGTTATTTGATTAACAAGGTCACATCATTAGTTGAATGATCTGATTGACATGACCCATTCCGTTAGCTTAACAGTTGATCGTTTAGTATGTTAATGCTTTCTTCATGACCCATACATGTTCCTATAACTATGAGATTATGCAACTCCCGTTTACGGAGGAACACTTTGGGTACTACCAAACGTCTGGCGAATCGGGTGATTATAAAGGAGTACTACAGGTGTCTCCAAAGGTACTTGTTGGGTTGGCGTATTTGAGATTAGGTTTTGTCACTCCGATTGTCGGAGAGGTATCTCGAGCCTTCTCGGTAATGCACATCACTTAAGCCTTGCAAGCATTACAACTAATGAGTTAGTTGTGAGATGATGTATTACGGAGCGAGTAAAGAGACTTACCGGTAACGAGATTGAACTAGGTATTGGATACCGACGATCGAATCTCGGGTAAGTAACATACCGATGACAAAGGGAACAACGTATGTCGTTATGCGGTTTGACCGATAAAGATCTTCGTAGAATATGTAGGAACCAATATGGGCATCCAGGTCCCGCTATTGGTTATTGACCGAGAATAGTTCTAGGTCATGTCTACATAGTTCTCGAACCGTAGGGTCCGCACGCTTAAGGTTTCAATGGCGGTTATTATGAGTTTATGTATTTTGATGTACGAAGGAGTTCGAGTCCGGATGTGATCACGGACATGACGAGGAGTCTCGAAATGGTCGAGACATAAAGATTGATATATTGGATGGTTATATTCGGACACGGAAAGGTTCGGAAGTTTCGGAGAAAACGGAGTGCCGGAGGGTTACGGAACCCCGGGAAGTTATGGGCCTTATTGGGCCAAGAGGGAGAGAGGGCTGCACCAGGAGGTGGCGCGCCCCCCCTCCATGGGGAGTCCGAATTGGACTAGGAGGGGGCAGCCCCCCTTTCCCTCTCCCTCTCCTCTCTTTCCTTCCCTTCCCTCTTCCTAGTAGGACTAGGAAAGGGAGTCCTACTCCTACTAGGAGGAGGACTCCCCCTCCTTGGTCGCCCCCAAGGCTGGCCGGCCCTCCCCTTGCTCCTTTATATCTGGGGCAGGGGGCACCCTAGGACACACAAGTTGATCTACGGATCGTTCCTTAGCCGTGTCGGTGCCCCCTCCACCATATTCCACCTCGGTCATATTGTAGCGGTGCTTAGGCGAAGCCCTGCGCGACGGTAGAACATCAAGATCGTCACCACGCCGTCGTCTTGACGGAACTCCTTCCCGACGCTTTGCTGGATCGAGCTCGGGGATCGTCATCGAGCTGAGCGTGTGCCAAGAACTCGGAGGTGCGAATAACGGTGCTTGGATCGGTCGGATCGTGAAGGCGTCGACTACATCAACAGCGTTAATATAACGCTTCCGCTTTCGGTCTCACGAGTGCGTGGGCGGATACTCTCCCCTCTCGTTGCTATGCCATCACCATGGTCTTGCGTGATCGTAGGAAAATTTTTGTAATTACTCGTTACCCAACAGTGGCATCGAGCCTGGTTTTATGCGTTGATGTCATGTGCACGAGTAGAACACAAGTGAGTTGTGGGCGATACAAGTCATACTGCCTACCAGCATGTCATACTTTGGTTCAGCGGTATTGTGAGATGAAGCGGCCGGACCGACATTACGCAGTGCGCTTCGCGAGACTGGTTTCACCGCTCGAGCACTCGTTGCTTAAAGGTGACCGGCGGTGTCTGTCTCTCTCACTTTAGTTGAATCGAGTGTACTCGCCGGTCCTTGAGAAGGTTAAAAGCGAGTCTATTTGACGAAGTATCGTTGTGGTTTTGATGCGTGGTAAGAACGGTTCTTGCTCAGCCCGTAGCAGCCACGTAAAACTTGCAACAACAAAGTAGAGGACGTCTAACTTGTTTTGCAGGGCATGTTGTGATGTGATATGGTCAAGGCGTGATGCTATATTTTATTGTATGAGATGATCATGTTTTGTAACGAGTTATCGGCAATGGCAGGAGCCATATGGTTGTCGCTTTATTGTATGAAATGCAACGCCATGTAATTGCTTTACTTTATCACTAAGCGGTAGCGATAGTCGTAGAAGCAATAGTTGGCGAGGCGACAACGATGCTACGATGGAGATCAAGGTGTCGCGCCGGTGGCGATGGTGATCATGACGGTGCTTGAGATGGAATCACAAGCACAAGATGATGATGGCCATATCATATCACTTATATTGATTGCATGTGATGTTTATCCTTTATGCATCTTATCTTGCTTTGATTGACGGTAGCATTATAAGATGATCTCTCACTAAAATTATCAAGAGTGTTCTCCCGAGTATGCACCGTTGCCAAAGTTCGTCGTGCCTGGACACCACGTGATGATCGGGTGTGATAAGCTCTCGTCCATCTACAACGGGTGCAAGCCAGTTTTGCACACGCGAATACTCAGGTTATACTTGACGAGCCTAGCATATGCAGATATGGCCTCGAACACGGAGACCGAAAGGTCGGCGTGAATCATATAGTAGATATGATCAACATAAGATGTTCACCATTGAAAACTACTCCATCTCACGTGATGATCGGTTATGGTTTAGTTGATTTGGATCACGTGATCACTTAGATGACTAGAGAGATGTCTGTCTAAGTGGGAGTTCTTAAGTAATATGATTAATTGAACTTTAATTTATCATGAACTTAGTCCTGGTAGTATTTTGCAAATTATGTTGTAGATCAATAGCTCGCGTTGTTGCTTCCCTATGTTTTCATATGTGTTCCTAGAAAATTGTATTGAAAGATGTTAATAGCAATGATGCGGATTGGATCCGTGATCGAGGTTTATCCTCATTGCTGCGCAGAAGAATTATGTCCTTAATGCACCGCTAGGTGACAGACCTATTGCAGGAGCAGATGCGGGCGTTATGAGCGTTTGGCTAGCTCAATATGATGACTACTTAATAGTTTAGTGCACCATGCTTAAACGGCTTAGAATCGGGACTTCAAAGGCGTTTTGAGCGTCATGGACCATATGAGATGTTCCAGGAATTGAAGTTAATATTTCAAGAAAATACCGAGTTGAGAGATATGAAGTCTCCAACAAGTTCTATAGCTAAAAGATGGAGGAGAATCGCTCAACTAGTGAGCATGTGCTCAGATTATGCGAGTACTTCAATCGCTTGAATCAAGTGGGAGTTAATCTTCCAGATAAGATAGTGATTGACAGAATTCTCTAGTCACCATCACTAAGTTAGTAGAACTTCGTGATGAACTATAGTATGCAAGGGATGACGAAAAAGATTCTCGAGCTCTTGGCGATGCTAAAATCGGCGAAGGTAGAAATCAAGAAAAACATCAAGTGTTGATGGTTGACAAGACTATTAGTCTCAAGGAAAATGGCAAAGGAAGAAGGGAACTTCAAAAGGAACGGCAAGCAAGTTGCTGCTCGAGTGAAGAAACCCAAGTCTAGACCTAAGCACGAGACTAAGTACTTTTGCTGCAATGGAACTGGTCCTTTGGGCGGAACTACCCTGAATATTTGGTGGATAAGAAGGATGGCAAAGTGAACAAGGTTATATTTGATATACAGGTTATTGATGTGTACCTTACTAGTGTTTATAGTAGCCCTGAGTATTTGATACTGTTAGGTTGCTAAGATTAGTAACTCAAACAGGAGTTACAGAATAAACGGAGACTAGTTGAAGGGAAGTGACGATGAGTGTTGGAAGTAGTTCCAAGATTGATATGATCATCATCGCACACTCCCTATACTTTCGGGATTAGTGTGGAACCTAAATAAGTGTTATTTGGTGTTGAGCATAAATATGATTTGATCATGTTTATTGCAATACGATTATTCATTTAAGTAAGAGAATAAATTGTTGTTCTGCTTACATGAATAAAACCTTATATGGTTACACACCCAATGAAAATGGTTCATTGGATCTCGATCATAGTGATACACATATTCATAATATTGAAACCAAAAGATGCAAAGTTAATAATGATAGTGCAACTTATTTGTGGCACTTGCCGTTTAGGTCATATTGGTGTAAAGCGCATGAAGAAAACTCCATGCTGATGGACTTTTGGAATCACTTGATTATGAATCATTTGATGCTTGCGAACCGTGCCTTTTGGGCAAGATGACTAAAACTCCGTTCTCGGAACAATGGAACAAGCTCTGACTTATTGGAAATAATACATACCGATGTATGCGATCCAATGAATGTTGATGCTCGTGGCAAGTATCGTTATTTTCGACCTTCACAAGATGATTTGAGTAGATATGGGTATATCTACTTGATGAAACATAAGTCTGAAATAGTTGAAAGGTTCAAAGAATTTCAGAGTGAAGTGGAAAATCATCGTAACAAGAAAATAAAGTTTCTGCGATCTGATCGTGGAGATGAATATTTGAGTTCGAGTTTGGTCTTCAATGAAAACAATGTGGAATAGTTTCACAGCTCACGCCACCGGAACACTACAACATTATGGTGTGTCCGAGCGTCGTAACCGTACTTTATTTTGATATGGTGCGATCTATGATGTATCTTACCGATTTACCACTATCGTTTTGGGGTTATGCATTAAAGACAGCTGCATTCACGTTTAATAGGGCACCATCTAAATCCGTTGAGATGACACCATATGAACTATGGTTTAGCGATAAACCTAAGCTATCGTTTCTTAAAGTTTGGAGTTGTGATGCTTATGTGAAAAAGTTTTCACCGATAAGCTCTAACCCAAATCGGAGAAGTGCGTCTTCATAGAATACCCAAAGGTGACTATTGGGTACACCTTCTATCACAGATCCGAAGGCAAGTTTTTCGTTGCTAAGATGGATCCTTTCTAGAGAAGAAGTTTCTCTCGAAAGAAGTGAGTGGGAGGAAAGTAGAACTTGATGAGGTAATTGTACCTTCTCCCTTATTGGAAAGTAGTTCATCACGAAATCAGTTCGATGATTCCTACACCAATTAGTGAGGAAGTTAATGATGATGATCATAAAACTTCAGATCAAGTTGCTGCCAAACCTCGTAGGTCTTCGAGTAAAATCCGCACCAGAGTGGTACGGTAATCATGTTCGGAAGTCATGTTACTAGACCATGATGAACCTACGGACTATGAGGAAGCGATGATGAGCCCAGATTCATGAAATGGCTTGAGGCCATGAAATCTGAGATAGGATCCATGTATGAGAACAAAGTATGGACTTTGATTGACTTGCTCGATGATCGCAAGCCATGTTAAATAAATGGATCTTCAAGAGGAAGACAGATGTTGATAGTAATGTTACTATCTACAAAGCTCGACTTGTCGCAAAAGGTTTTTCGACAAATTCAAAGTGTTGACTACAATGAGATTTACTCAACTGTAGCGATGCTTATGTCTGTCCGAATCATGTTAGCAATCGCCACATTTTATGAAATCTGGCAAATGGATGTCAAAACTACATTCTTTAATGGATTTATTAAAGAAGAGTTGTATATGATGCAACCAGAAGATTTTGTCAATCCTAAAGGAGCTAACAAAATGTGCAAGCTCCAGCGATCCATCTATGGACTGGTGCAAGCATCTCGAGTTGGAATAAGCGCTTTGATAGTGTGATCAAAGCATATGGTTTTATCTGAGACTTTTGGTGAAGCCTGTATTTACAAGAAAGTGAGTGGGAGCACTACAACATTTCGATAAGTATGACATATTGTTGATCGGAAATGATGTAGAATTATTCTGCAAAGCATAAAGGAGTATTTGAAAGGAGTTTTTCAAAGAAGGACCTCGGTGAAGCTGCTTACATATTGAGCATCAAGATCTATAGAGATAGATCAAGGCGCTTGATAAGTTTTTCAATGAATACATACCTTGACAAGATTTTGAAGTAGTTCAAAATGGAACAGTCAAAGGAAGAGTTCTTGCCTGTGTTACAAGGTGTGAGATTGAGTAAGACTCAAAACCCGACCACGGCAGAAGATAGAAAGAGAATGAAAGTCATTCCCTATGCATCAGCCATAGGTTCTATAAAGTATGTCATGTTGTGTACGGATCTATTGCATACCCTACCACTAAGATTGGCAAGGGAGTGCAATAGAGATCTAGGAGTAGATCAATGGACAGCGGTCAAAATTATCCTTAGTAGAATAAGGATATGTTTCTCGATTATGGAAGTGAAAAAAGGTTTGTCGTAAAGAGTTACATCGATGCAAGCATTTTACACTAATCCAGATGACTCTAAGTCTCAATCTGGATACATATTGAAAGTGGGAGCAATTAGCTAGAGTAGCTCCGTGCAGAGCATTGTAGACATAGAAATTTGCAAAATACTTACGGCTCTGAATGTCACAGACCCGTTGACTAAAATTATCTCACAAGCAAAACATGATCACACCTTAGTACTCTTTGGGTGTTAATCACATAGCGATGTGAACTAGATTACTGACTCTAGTAAACCCTTTGGGTGTTGGTCACATGTCGATGTGAACTATGGGTGTTAACCACATATAGATGTGAACTATTGATGTTAAATCACATGGCGATGTGAACTAGATTATTGACTCTAGTGCAAGTGGGAGACTGAAGGAAATATGCCCTAGAGGCAATAATAAAGTTATTATTTATTTCCTTATTTCATGATAAATGTTTATTATTCATGCTAGAATTGTATTAACCGGAAACATAATACATGTGTGAATACATAGACAAACAGTATGTCACTAGTATGCCTCTACTTGACTAGCTTGTTAATCAAAGATGGTTATGTTTCCTAACCATAAACAAGGAGTTGTTATTTGATTAACAAGGTCACATCATTAGTTGAATGATCTGATTGACATGACCCATTCCGTTAGCTTAACACTTGATCGTTTAGTATGTTAATGCTTTCTTCATGACCCATACATGTTCCTATAACTATGAGATTATGCAACTCCGTTTACGGAGGAACACTTTGGTACTACCAAACGTCACAACGTAATCGGGTGATTATAAAGGAGTACTACAGGTGTCTCCAAAGGTACTTGTTGGGTTGGCGTATTTGAGATTAGGTTTTGTCACTCCGATTGTGGGAGAGGTATCTCAGGCCTTCTCGGTAATGCACATCACTTAAGCCTTGCAAGCATTACAACTAATGAGTTAGTTGTGAGATGATGTATTACGGAACGAGTAAAGAGACTTACGTAGCGAGATTGAACTAGGTATTGGATACCGACGATCGAATCTCGGGTAAGTAACATACCGATGACAAAGGAACAACGTATGTCGTTATGCGGTTTGACCGATAAAGATCTTCGTAGAATATGTAGGAACCAATATGGGCATCCAGGTCCCGCTATTGGTTATTGACCGAGAATAGTTCTAGGTCATGTCTACATAGTTCTCGAACCGTAGGGTCCGCACGCTTAAGGTTTCAATGGCGGTTATTATGAGTTTATGTATTTTGATGTACGAAGGAGTTCGAGTCCGGATGTGATCACGGACATGACGAGGAGTCTCGAAATGGTCGAGACATAAAGATTGATATATTGGATGGTTATATTCGGACACGGAAGGTTCGGAAGTTTCGGAGAAAACCGGAGTCTTGCCGGAGGGTTACGGAACCCCGGGGAAGTTATGGGCCTTATTGGGCCAAGAGGGAGAGAGGGCTGCACCAGGAGGTGGTGCGCCCCCCTCCATGGGAGTCCGAATTGGACTAGGAGGCGCGCAGCCCCTTCCCTCTCCTCTCCTCTCTTTCCTTCCCTTCCCTCTTCCTAGTAGGACTAGGAAAGGGAGTCCTACTCTACTAGGAGGAGGACTCCCCCCTCCTGGTGCGCCCCAAGGCTGGCCGGCCCTCCCCTTGCTCCTTTATATCACGGGGCAGGGGCACCCTAGGACACACAAGTTGATCTGGATCGTTCCTTAGCCGTGTGCGGTGCCCCCTCCACCATATTCCACCTCGGTCATATTGTAGCGGTGCTTAGGCGAAGCCTGCGACGGTAGAACATCAAGATCGTCACCACGCCGTCGTCTTGTGGAACTCCTTCCCGACGCTTTGCTGGATCGAGCTCGGGGATCGTCATCGAGCTGAGCGTGTGCCAAGAACTCGGAGGTGCGGATGCGGTGCTTGGATCGGTCGGATCGTGAAGGCGTCGACTACATCAACAGCGTTAATATAACGCTTCGCTTTCGGTCTCACGAGTGCGTGGGCGGATACTCTCCCCTCTCGTTGCTATGCCATCACCATGGTCTTGCGTGATCGTAGGAAAATTTTTGTAATTACTACGTTACCCAACATTACCCTCAGCTAGTTTCTATCTATTCTGCAACTCCTGTTTCGAGTTACTAATCTTAGCAACTGAACAAGTATCAAATACCCAGGGGTTACTACGAGCACTAGTAAGGTACACATAAATAACATGTATATCAAATATACCTTTGTTCACTTTGCCATCCTTCTTATCCACCAAATATTCAGGGAATTTCTGCTTCCAGTGACCATTTTCTTTGCAATAGAATCACTCAGTTTCAGGATTTGGTCCAGCTTTGGGCTTCCTCGCAGGAGTGACAACATGCTTGCCATTCTACTTGAAGTTCCCTTTCTTTCCCTTTGCCCTTTTCTTGAAACTAGTGGTCTTGTCAATCATCAACACTTGATGCTCTTTCTTGATTTCTACCTTCGTCGATTTCGGCATCAAGAAGTGCTCGGGAATTGTTTTTGTCATCCCTTGCATACTATAGTTCATCACGAAGTTCCAGTAACTTGGTGATGGTGACTAGAGAACTCTGTCAATCACTATCTTATCTGGAAGATTAACCCCACTTGATACAAGCGATTGTAGTACCCAGACAATCTGAGCACATGCTCACTGCTTGAGCTATTCTCCTCCATCTTTTAGCTATAGAAATTGTTAGAGACTTTATATCTCTCAACTCAGGTATTTTCTTGAAATATTAACTTCAACTCTTGTAACATCTCATATGGTCCATGACGTTCAAAACATCTTTGTAGTCCCGGTTCTAAGCCGTAAAGCATGGTGCACTAAGCTATCAAGTAGTCATCATACTGAGCTTAGCCAAACGTTCATAACGTCTGCATCTGCTCCTGCAATAGGTCTGTCACCTAGCGGTGCATCAAGGACATAATTCTTCTGTGCAGCAATGAGGATAAACCTCAGATCATGGACCTAGTCCGCATCATTGCTACTATCATCTTTCAACTTAGTTTTCTCTAGGAACAAATATAAAAACATAGGGAAGCAACTACGCGAGCTATTGATCTACAACATAATTTGCGAAATACTATCAGGACTAAGTTCATGATAAATTAAAGTTCAATTAATCATATTACTTAAGAACTCCCACTTAGATAGACATCCCTCTAATCATCTAAGTGATCATGTGATCCAAATCAACTAAACCATGTCCGATCATCATGTGAGATGGAGTAGTTTTCAATGGTAAACATCACTATGTTGATCATATCTACTATATGATTCACGCTTGACCTTTCGGTCTCAGTGTTCCAAGGCCATATCTGCATATGCTAGGCTCGTCAAGTTTAACCTGAGTATTCTGCCTGTCTAAAACTGGCTTGGACCCGTTGTATGTAAACGTAGAGCCTATCACACCCGATCATTACGTGGTGTCTCAGCACGAAGAACTGTAGCAACAGTGCATTCTTAGGGAGAACACTTATACCTTGAAATTTAGTAAGGGATCATCTTATAATTCTACCATCGAACTAAGCAAAATAAGATGCATAAAGGATAAACATCACATGCAGTCAATATAAGTGATATGATATGGCCATCATCATCTTGTGCCTTTGATCTCCATCTCCAAAGCACCTTCACGATCATCATCATCACCGGCGCGACACCTTGATCTCCATCGTAGTGTCGTTGTCGTCTCGCCAACTATTATTTCTACGACTATCGCTACCGCTTAGTGATAAAGTAAAAACAATTACATGGTGACTGCATTGCATACAATAAAGCGACAACCATATGGCTCCTGCCAGTAGCTGATAACTCTGTTACAAAACATGATCATCTCATACAATAAAATTTATCATCATGTCTTGACCATATCACATCACAACACGCCCTGCAAAAACAAGTTAGACGTCCTCTACTTTGTTGTTTGCAAGTTTTACGTGGCTGCTACGGGCTGAGCAAGAACTGTTCTTACATACGCATCAAAACCACAACGATATTTCATCAAGTATGTGTTGTTTTAACCTTCACAAGGACCGGGCATAGCCACACTTGATTCAACTGAAGTTGGAGAAACTGACACCCGCCAGCCACCTGTGTGCGCGGCACGTCGGTAGAACCAGTCTCGAGTAAGCGTACGCGTAATGTCGGTCCGGGCCGCTTCATCCAAAAATACCGTTGAATCAAAGGATGACATGCTAGTAAGAAGTATGACTAGTATCGCCCACAACTCACTTGTGTTCTACTCGTGCATATAACATCTACGCATAAACCTGGCTTGGATGCCACTGTTAGGGAACATAGTAATTTCAAAAAAAATCGTACGCACACGCAAGATCATGGTGATGCATATCAACGAGAGGGGAGAGTTTTGTCCACGTACCCTCATAGACCGAAAGCGGAAGCGTTATGACAACGTGGTTGATGTAGTCGTACGTCTTCACGATCAACCGATCCTAGTACCGAACGTACGGCACCTCCGCGATCTGCACACGTTCAGCTCGGTGACGTCCCACGAACTCCGATCCAGCAAAGTGTCGAGGGAGAGTTTCTTCAGCAAGACGGCGTGATGACGCTGATGATGAAGCTACCGACGCAGGGTTTCGCCTAAGCACCACAACGATATGATTGAGGTGAATTATGGTGGAGGGGGGCACCACACATGGCTAAGAGATCAATGATCAACTTGTGTGTTCGAGGGTGCCCCCTGCCCCCGTATATAAAGGAGCAAGGGGGAGGCCGGCCAGCCTTGGGGCGCGCCAAGGAGAGGGGGGAGGCCGGCCAGCCTTGGGGCGCGCCACGGAGAGGGGGGAGTCCTCCTCCTAGTGGGAGTAGGACTCCCCTTTCCTAGTCCAACTAGGAAGGAGGAATGGGGAAGGAAGGAGAGGGAGAGAGGGAGGAAAAAGAGGGGGCGCCCCCCCTCCTTGTCCAATTTGGACTCCGAAGGGGGCGGCGGCCAGCCCTAGGCCCTCTCCTCTCTCTCCCACAAGGCTCATGTTGGCCCATTAGTTCCCCCGGGGGTTCCGATAACCCCCCGGCACTCCGATAAATATTCGGTGACCCCCGGAACTCATCCGGTGTCCGAATATAGTCGTCCAATATATCAATCTTTATGTCTCGACCTTTTCGAGACTCCTCATCATGTCCGTGATCACATCCGGGACTCCGAACTATCTTCGGTACATCAAAACACATAAACTCATAATACCGATCGCCACCGAATGTTAAGCGTGCGGACCCTACGGGTTCGAGAACTATGTAGACATGACCGAGACATATCTCCGATCAATAACCAATAACGGAACCTGGATGCTCATATTGGCTCCCACATATTCTACGAAGATCTTTATCGGTCAAACCGCATAACAACATATGTTGTTCCCTTTGTCATCGTTATGTTACTTGTCCGAGATTCGATCGTCGGTATCTCAATACCTAGTTCAATCTCGTTACCGCACTACAAAAAAAGACACATCTGTGACATGTTGGGGTGAACGAATTTTTTTCTGTCATACTTATGACACTTCTATGACAATAATTGTGACATAACCCGGTATCATCATAGATCTGGTGGGCTCCTACTTCTATGACAAAAAATCATGACAGAAAATGGGCTTCTCGTCCTGGGAGGGCCGGAGACGCAGCTGCATGACATTCTTTGGGCCGTCCATGATGGAAAAAACCGTGGTAGAAGTGAGGGCGAGGAAAATTTCGGGGAGTTCCCGGTTACGGTGGGTTGTCGGGGGCCGAGTGATGCGCATTTCTCGTACGTCTGTGGCGTGTGTGCGGCGTTGAACTGAACCCGACCCGGCGGGCGTTGGGCTCTAATCGAACCCGGCGATTGCACTCTGATTCTGGCGTTCTTCGAACTCGGCGATCGATCGATGGCTGTTAACTCAACAAGATGGGCGATTCGCCGCTCTGCTGCTAATGAAGTCGATCGATGCTGCCTCTGGATGAGCAGTGGCGTTGCGGGGAGGGGGGGTTGGATGAACAATGGCGGTGGGGTGGATGAACAGGACCCGTGGCGTTGCCTCTGGATGAGCGGGACCCCGATCGGTCGAGCGGTTGGGGCTGAATGAACAGGACCCGTGGAGGCTGGATGAGCAGGGCGACCACATGGAGGACTGGATGAACGATGAGCGGTGGAGGGTGCCCATGGAGGGTGGTTGAGCAGTGGCGGTGGAGTAGCGCCGATGGAGGCTGGATGAGCGAGGAGCTGTGGAGGCTGGAGGAGGTCGACGGTGGAGCTGAGCAAAGTATCCGTGGAGTCCGTTTTGCGATCGCCACACCCTCCCGATGAACAGGACCCCGTTTCGACCGTGGCGCTCCAACACAAGTCCGTTTCATCCGTTTTGCGATGCCACACCCTCCCTATCAACAGGACCCCGTTTGATCATAGGAGGTCCGTTTCCTCCGTTTGCGATGCGCGGACCCTCCCGATGAACAGGATCCCGTTTCGAACATGACCGGTCGAACACAAGGCCGTTTCCTCCGTTCTGTGGTACGCCAGGCCTCGTTTCCATCGCATGTTCCCTCCAAGCCCTCCCGATGAATACGACGGCGCATTCCGTTCTGACCCAGCCGGTTGGCTCCCCATGAACACGACGACGACGCTGTTCCGTTCCGACCCAGCCATGTACATGAGCCATGGCCATACGTATGCGCGATTAGGCGTTCGAGACCCCACCCATATGTACACATACGTGGTCGTATTTTCTTTCTTGCACACTAGCCGCTGTACGTATGTGTACATGCTACGTGCGCGTCTCTACTACGACACGTGCGGGCCTCTACATCGACCAATATATATGTACGTACATGTTCGTGACCAGAATGACAATCCTACGTACGCTTCGACCAGGTGGGTCCTGACTGTCAGGCACTTCCTTGCGTGCGAAGATGTAGCTGGTGGGTCCCAGCGGTCGGGCGGTGTTTTTGCGGACGCACTTCCTTGCGTGCGAAGGTGTAGCTGGTGGGTCCCAGCAGTCAGGGGAAACGTTTTTCGCGTACGGTGGCCCGTCCGGTGGGTCCCTGCTGTCAGGTAGAGGAATAATTATTTTGCGTAATAAGGAGGCACTTCCTTGTGGCTGCCGTGGACCCAGCTGTCAGCCTCTCCACGTACAATACTCTTCCGATGGAAGTCAGTCATTGACCACATTGACCATGCCGCGCCGAGAGCACCACGGCGGTGGATGACGCCGAGGCCTAGGAAGGGGACGACACGGAGCCGGGGAAGACGCAGTAGTGGATGCCCATGCGAAGAGGAGTATGAGGGTTCACTGGTTCGGCTCTGGTGTGAGGCTGCCATCTCTGGAGAATAACAGGGGGTGTGGGTGAGTAGAGGGATCGCATGGCCAGTGGTGGGAGTAGTAGGAGGCGGTGAGGCCTCCGCGGCATAATAGCCGGCCACGGGAGGCAGGAGCACGCGGCATGACTAGCGCTAATTTGGCGGCTGGAGCAAGAAGACCAGAGGTTGAAGAAGCACTACGGTCGTTGGATGAACATCGTACGGTAACAGGAGCTAGAATCGTTCATATTGACTAAGTTGACAAAGCCCTCCGTCCCCGTCAACTTGGTAGGCCCACAAGTCAGCCTCCCACTATGCTGGGTTCCAGCTGGCAGGGGGAGTATTCATTTTTTTGTGCGTAATAAGGAGGCACTTCCTTGTGTGCGAAGCTAGTTGGTGGGTCTGACCTGTCAGCGGGGGGCACCTTTTTTTCGTGAAATAAAGAGGCCCTTCCGGTGGGTCCCAGATGTCAGGTGGAGGAATCATTATTTTGCGCGTAATAAGGAGGCATTTCCTTGTGTGCGGCCGTGGACCCAGCTGATAGCCTCTCCACGCACAGTCTACTTCCGATGGTGTCGTTCATTGACCACGTTCACCACGCCGCGCTGAGCGCATCCAAGGTGGTGGACGACTGCGAGGCCCCGGACATCGACGAGCTAGAGATGGGAAGACGCGGGATTAGAGTCGCAGACGGAGAGGTGTACGAGGTTAACTGGTTCTAGTGCGGTGTGGTTCGGCAGTCGGTGGAGAAGAACAGGAGGTGTGGAGGGGTGGAGGGATGGCCTGGCCAATGGTGGAGTTGTGCTTCATAGCGAAGCGTGCTAAGCAGAGCTGCTAGTAGAGGAGGCGGGAGGTTATCCCGGCGGTGCTGGAGGAAGAAGACGAGAGATTGAAGATGGATGCCGGTCGTTGGATGTAAATCCTACGGCTAACATGTCAGAATCTGTGTTGACTAAATTGACAACAACTTGCGTTGGCTTATTGTCCCACATTTCGGCCTCCAAAAATATGTCACGTATTCAACCCATTTTTTCGGAATTTACAGTCTTTTTTTTTGCGCGGTAGAATTTACAGTCAATTTGATCTTCTTTTTTTGAATTACAGCCATTAGCTGGGCTGAGTGGACAAATAATGTAGTGTCCATGCGGCCCATTTATTTTATTCCCTAAAAAATTACAGGCCATTTGCACTTTCTCGAAATACACGATTTTGCTGGGCTGATTCTAATTACAATGTTGGGTTGGGCCAGCAATGTTATCAAAAAATAAAAGGGGGCTGAGCATTTTATTATAAATATATTCAAATAATAAGTGATATTATTACATTCGTCCTTAAATGTTACCAAGCTTTTGTACACAATCACTAGGATTTTCATGCCAAAACAATCCATGATTTTATTGTTAAGAAATTATTTTTATAAGTTAATAAGATGTGGGATATTGTTTTCTTACATATGTAAGTATCTGTTAAATATATGATGACAGTAAAAATAATATATAATAACATATAAAATAATTTAAATATATATAATATAGTTAGAAGGGAAACATAAGTTGGACCTGGCATTCCTATTCTTATATAGAAAAATAGAACAGACCTCTGCGTTTTCTTCAAAAAAATACATAAATTGGGCTGCCAATATTCAGGAAAATAAAACCTCGGATGGGAGGTCTATAGGCCGGTCGATACATGACGGCCCTCAAGAAAATACAAACAGGCCTATGGAACTCCCATCCAAGGTCGTGGGCTGCGCATGTTAAAAATGAAAACCTAGATGGGGCAGCCCAAAACCCAGCTGATACTTGCTGCCCCAGTGATAATAAATGATACCTGCCAGCTCCCCGGCTTCGTTGTGAATTTATCTCCTATAGTAACTACGTTGAAGCACCTAAAAAAAGTAACTATGTTGACAAACACGTGGGCCCCAATGTCAGTATAGCATTAGGAGGAAGTATTTTTTCGATGAGGCACTTGCTTGCGTACGGCCATAGACCTGGTGGGTCCCGACTGTCCGCCTCTCCATGTACAGTCCTCTCTAGATTCCTCTCGTTTGTTCAGCATGTTCACATCGGCAGACATCTCACTACTAGGAAAAGGCCTACTAATGGCGCACCTGTTTTGCCTACTAATGGCGCACTACAGGTGCACCATTAGTATCACGCCACTAGTATTTTTTACTAATGGCGCACCACCGGTGCGCCATTAGTATCTGATATACTAATGGCGCACCACGATCGCCATTAGTTTTGCCTGATCGCCACTAGTAAATCTGCTATACTAATGGCGCACCACATGGTAGTCGCCATTAGTAACAAGTTTTTTAATTTTTTTGTTTTTCTTAATCTCAGGTCACTATTTCATATATGAGATATCCAACACATAAATATACAACAAGCATCCATATAACAATCATAGCCAACACACAAGTTCCATCATATACACATACATAGCCAACACATAGTTCCATCGTTACATATTACAAAAGTTTCACATTGTTCATCCAACACCGTTATCCATCAATTCACAAAAGTTTCACATTGATACAAAATAAAAACACAAATGGAAAAGAAGCACTCCATCCATGCAAGCTTCCATGAATTAAATCAAATCTGCAAAATGATAAACAAGAAGTTAGAAGAAGAAGAAGAAGAAGAAGAAGACTAGAAGAATACTAGAAGAAGAAGAACACTAGCAGAAGAATAAGAAGAATTTTGGAGCCAACTGAGGTAAAATGAAGCTAACCTATGTCATTTTGGAAAAGAAGAAGAATAAGAAGAAGACTATAAGCTTATTATGTAAATTTGATCATTTTGTGCTAACATAAGTTATTTTGGAGCTAACCTATAGGAAACTAAGCATATAAGCTCTAAGTTAGCATATTAGAGCCAACTTAGGTAAAATGAAGCTAACCTATGTCATTTTGGAAAAGAAGAAGAATAAGAAGAAGACTATAAGCTTATTATGTAAACTTGATCATTTTGTGCTAACATAAGTTATTTTGGAGCTAACCTATAGGAAACTAACCATATAAGCTCTAAGTTAGCATATTAGAGCCAACTTAGGTAAAATGCAGCTAACCTATGTCATTTTGGAAAAGAAGAAGAATAAGAAGAAGACTATAAGCTTATTATGTAAACTTGATCATTTTGTGCTAACATAAGTTATTTTGGAGCTAACCTATAGGAAACTAAGCATATAATAAGCTCTAAGTTAGCATATTAGAGCCAACTTAGGTAAAATGAAGCTAACCTATAGGAAACTGAGCATATTAGAGATAACATAGGTAACTAAGTTTATATATATATATATATCATTTGGAGATCGACATACGACATAGTTCAGTTCTCATTGTTCTTCTTCTCCTTCCTCACTTTGATCGCCAAGAGCGGCGGGCGGTGGAGGCGATGGAGGCGGTGGGATGTAGTCTTCTACCACAATTGGCGTGGTCATGTCGCCCAGGTGTGGGATCGCCGGCGCCACCACCGGTGCGTGGTCATTGTCGAGCACCACCACCATCGCGAGGCCACCTTGAGCGGGGCAGGCACGACCATCACTAGGCCATCCTCAGCCACCTCCATCTCTTGCCCATGGTCAGCCACCACCACCATCTCCTGCCCATGGTCAGCCACCACCATCTCTTACCCTTGGTCAGCCACCACCAGCGCTAGGTCATCCTCGGCTGATGCCCATCGTCATCCTGCAGCTCCTCATCCCCACTTTGCTCCTCTTCTCCCGCCTCCAGTCCGGATCATCCTTCTTGTTGTCTATGCTGCTGCCAGATCGCTGCTTGCTTCGCTTCTGACCAGAATCGTTCTTTGCTTTCGCTACAGCCATAGTTGTTCTTGCTTTGGCTGTAGCGATGTCATTCTTCTGCTGCTCCATTACCTATCCAAATGCAACAATGACCGTTAACAATCGATGTGAGACAAAGCCAAATGTAGAGGAATAAGAAGAGGCGAGCGTATCGGCATCATCATCGTCGGCGTGGCGCATCGACACATAGTCGCGTTGAACACCTTCACAATGAGCATGGTGGCGTCGTCAGTCGTACAAGAAGAAGGAAGTACCCCAGCCGCAGGTCGTGAGCACGGTAGTACTTCTCCCACCCACGAGACAAGTACATGTGGCCCTCCTTGATCACCAACTCCACATCCCACTGCTGCGAAACCCGCTGCCGGCTGTCGCAGCTTCACATTATTGGCGGATCTTCACCCATCGGCATGTTCATAAAACTGTCGGGCAACCTCTGCAGTTTGGGACAATGAGTGATGTAGCAAACAACAGATATCATAATGAGATGGGTGAAGGGGAGATCTCTCGTTTTATATACCTGCGTCATGGATGATACTGAAGTTCCAAGTATGAATCTTGAAGAAATCGGAAGCATCCAACTCATCTTCTTGATGTCGCAGAGCGCGGCGGTGGCTACTTCCCCATCTCGATAAGCAGCGAAGAGACCAATTAGTACCCTTACAACAGATCATAAAACATGCATGATAACAGGCTATCTTGAAAGGCCAATTGTCTTGGACTATAAATTAGGGTAACAATGACACGTAAGATGGGAGCACCTAGTACACATTAGCAAAACAAAAAGGTACCACGCTTAAAAGGAAAGATCACTTGGCTCTATTGCCACCTATGGTTTAATGCAGCAAGAATAAAGGGGCAGTTGATCCTACTTAACTAAGTACTAAGATACCCCGGCCCATGCATTAGTCTCAAGTACCCCATATGTCCTATTTTAGCAAAGTCATGCTAAAATTCACGGAAAATTTCAGCATGAGCTTTGCTGAAAATAGGACATATGGAGTACCAATTCTGCGGAGCGGAAGTTAATCGACATTCCGCAAACTCAAGAACCTCTCGAGTACAGCAGCAGCATCACAAGTTGACAAATTAGATATAAAGGCCGCAAAGCTTAGTCCGGATGCCTTAAATCTTAACCACATTTTGCTATTGCTAATTTCTAGAAGTGAGCTCTGACAGCTTTCTATAATAAATTAGTCAAGATAAGTTCCTAAGCTCCTGATATGACGAAACTAGCGTACATATACCAATAAATGCAATTTGTAACAAATTGTTGTACAACAATATATCTTCTAGCCATGAAACCCTATCTTGATTCTCCTTTCTCCCTCTTGCCGAAGAAAAGTTGGCTGCAGAGGATGGTCCAACTCAGATCAGGCTACAGAAGTTCATTGTATAATTCTGTTTAGTTCCAAGCAGTAGTTCAGGAAGTGCAAATTGCAGAAGTTTGAGAAAGCACTAACTGGAAAGTCTGGTGTTTCCTTGAAAATATGAAAGGGCCTGACTATGCAAACAATTTTACAACAAGACATCCACCATACAATATATGTACACCTATATATCATCATTTTCATTTCATTCTCATTTCTTTTCACGTATATATGTATGCTATCCTCTCCACAAACCTAGATAGCCCATTTCTTACTCTAGATAGGGTACCCAATTCACAGCAGCTTAACTGATTGATTTTAATTATCCACCTGCTTGTATCATGGGCTAGGATTACAGTACCTGGGGAGGAATCAGCAACGGAGAAGAGACGGGTGCTGCTGGTCGTCGGCCTGCCGCTCGTCCCTGACCTCCACTGTCAAATTTCATTTAGGGCAAAAACTAAATACAGTTGACAGTTTGGACAGTTTAGAGAGCAAAATCTAAAGATTTGTGAACATTTGTTAATTTTGAAAATTTAGAGAGAAGAAAAGGGGATACCTCGAGCTTGGATAGCCTGGCTCCGGCTTGGGCTTGGGAGGCGGGGCGGCGCGTAGTCCCGCGGCGGGGGGCGGGGACGTCTGGGACTTGGTCGGCCGGTGGTGCGCCTCGTAGGGCGTGGGGGCGAGCCTGAGCTTGGGCGCGGGCGGCGAGTTCGGCACGAGGGCAGCGGGGGGCGCCGACACGGCCTTCTCGGGCGCCGGCGTCGAGGAGGTGGTGGGCGGCGATCCGGAGGAAGGGGCCGCCTTCTTGACCTTCTGAGCAGAAGAAGGCACGCAGGCGGTTAGAGGAGGAGGAGGAGAAGCTAGGGGAAGGAAGGAAGGGGAGGTCTTGCGGCGGGCGGCCGGCAAAGGCGGCGGGGGACGCACGACGGGCGGCGAAGGAAGGGCGAAGCGGGGAGGCGGAGGGTGTGCGGCGGGCGGCGGCGCTGGGAGCTGCAGTGGTGGGGGCGCGGTGGGGGGGGGGGTTGAGCGGGCGAAGTGTCGATTTGGATTTGGCGAGGGAGAGGGACGAAGGGATCTGGAGAGGGAGAGGGTGGAATTAGCTAGGGGGGAGATTACTAATGGCGCACCCCGCAGCGGTGCGCCATTAGTATGTTCTTTTATTACAGTTCGAGCCCTCGGGTTATATTCCACCTAACCCAGTCTAGATCAGAACCCACCCACTAGCCCGACTGATCAGCACGCAGCACACACACTAGGAGGTCATGGGTTCGATTCCCAGGCTCCCCAATTTTTATTTTTATGCATTTAAAATGTTGTTTGATATTTATTTGTGTTTAAATATCTCCAAACTTGTTTAAATCATAACGGTAATATTTTTTTTATAAAAACAGTAATAATGTTTTAAAAAATATGTTCAAATTTGTTATTTGAAAATATTTATGAATATGAAAAAGGTGGAGTGGAGGGTGCGGCGGGTCATCGGTGACGGTGGAGTGGGGGAGGGTGGCAGCGGCCGGTGGAGCGGGGGAGGGTGCGGTTGGTCGTCGGCGGCGGTGGAGTGGGGAGGGTACAGGGGCGTCGTCGGGGACGAAGACATCGACTCTGTGGATGTTGCCGTCACGGGAGGCGATCTGATCGGAGATCCGGGACGGTGAACTGCTGCGGAGGCCGAAGTCAAGTCAGTCGGGGAGGGAGGCGGAGGGAGGAGAGGAGGAAGAGAGGACAAGAAGATTACCTGACCACGAGGTGGTGGCGGGCGGAGGCAGCGGATGGCGGAGACAGCGAGCTTGGGGAGGCGGGAGGTCGCGGGCCTCTGTCTGGTGGGCGTGGGGCCTTCTCTCCCTGGTAGGCGTGGGCGGCCGAGGCTCCAAGTCTCCGCGGCTCGAGGTTAGGGAGGGAGGCGAGGCGGCGGCTTCATGGGGGCGGCGCTCGGGGCGGCGGGCTCGGGGGGAGGCGGCGTGCGGCGGCGGGGGCGCGTGGCGGCTGCTGGCTGCTGGGCGGATGGAGGAAGGGGAGAGGGAGGCGGGGGGCGCGTGGGCGGTGGCGTCTGGTGAATCTGTTATTTGAAAAATATCATCAAATTTGTTATTTGAAAATATTTATGAATATGAAAAAATATCATCAAATTTGTTTTTTGCAATTTAGTTGCATTCCTTTGTGATGGTGGAGCGGGCCGGGAGGTGAGGGGAGAGGTGTGGGTGGTCGCCGGGCGGCGGTGGAGTGGGGGACGGTGCGGGCTGGGGTGTGGCGGCCGTGGA
The DNA here is from genome assembly GCA_021605205.1 of Aegilops longissima. Lineage (NCBI taxonomy): Eukaryota > Viridiplantae > Streptophyta > Magnoliopsida > Poales > Poaceae > Aegilops > Aegilops longissima. Next base: position 46,702,627 of record CM038678.1, on the reverse strand, counting down.
GCGGGGAGGTGCGGTGGGACGTCGGCGCTGGTGGAGTGGGGAAGGGTGCGGGTGGTCGTCGTCGGCGGTGGAGTGGGGGAGGGTGCGGGCCGGGGGTCGGCGGCGGCGGCCGATGGAGCGGGGAAGGGTGCGGTGGGATGGGGGGTCGGTGGAGGGTGCGGTCGGCGGCGGCGGCCGTTGGAGCGGGGGGTCGACCCTGGAACCATTAGAAGTTTTGCAAAAAAAGAGTATATATTCTAATGGCGCACTCTGTGTCGAGTGCGCCATTACTAGTTAGAACTAGTAATGGCGCACTTCGCTCGGATGCCCATTAGTATGTATGGAAAAATGGAAAAAAAATATTTATTACTAGTGGCGCACCGTGTGTCTGGTGCGCCATTAGTGTCTTCCATACTAATGGCGCATCAACAAATGGTGCGCCATTAGTATATAGTAGTGGCGCACTACCTGACAGGTGCGCCATTAGTACCCATCCCATCCATAGCCCTTTTCCTAGTAGTGGCTACGTCGCGACGAGCGCACAAAGGCGCATGAGGGGATCCGACCACCTAAGGAAGTGCCTTATTATTAACGAAACTACTGAACTAGCCTAGTGGCCAAGTGACACTACCCGACAGCTGTTCCGCCCGGGTTCGATTCCACCTGTCCAGGGAAAATATCTCCAAATTTTTTGCCTCTGCCTTCATTGACAGGTGGGTCCCCATTGTCATCTACGCACACCACGTCCAACACTTGCCAAAACTTCGTCCCTCGTTTTCTCTGTATTTCGCACACTCGACATTGTGTGGGCATTTTGACTGTGCATCATATGAAGATGTGCTATGCGTGAATGTTGATCAGCATGATGTTAACTGGTTGGTAGTTCCATTTTCGACCATGAATAAAACTTCCAACATGATATTAACCCTGTTTGAAAAGGCCGTGTTAATATAAATGCTCTGTCTCTGAAAGTTGCAGTTTCTTATCTGAAACTGAACTTGCAATTTCTTATCTGAAATTGAAACTTGCAGTTTCCTCTCTGAGAATCACGTTGTCTGCACTTTTATACTCCTATGAAACTACATTTTTTAAGTGCTTAAAATAGATCTCTAGAATTCATAAAATACTTCATATGCTCAATACTGCAAATCTGAAATTCAAAAGACATTCATATCTGAAAGTACTCTCAAAATACACAACACAAAACACAATTCACAACCTGCAAATCTGACAACCCTAAGCTCCTCCCCGACAATTCACAACCTGCCCGACTATTGGGCTGGGGAGGCAGTCCCTCCTATTCCTCGGCGAGATAGCCGCCCGTGAGATGATGTGAATGGCGAGGAGAGGATGGCGGGAAGCGTCCTCGGCCAACTGCTTTTCTCCTCTTGCGTTGGGTTCGGTCGACGAAGACTCCACCGCTCGCTCTGGCAGGACACCACGACAAACGGCACTCTGTAGATGCTCGATCCTTCAATCTCTGGTGGATGCTCCATCTGGGATCGATACTCCCACCACCTCTCCCTCACGATCGGATTCGGTGAATCTGTTTGCTCCATGGCCCAGAGGAGCAGCTCTATGTACTCCCGTGCGACTCCCTCCGGGAGTATCGCCACCTTTTCGCTCTGTTGCATATATTTGGCCATGGATGTCGCCGTCGCTGCTAGTTGGTCCTTGTTGTCAAACCAAGATTGTATCTCCAACATCCTAGCTAGCTTCACAGGGTCACCATTTGCGATCCTTACGTATCGGTTGTACTCCTTCATCGATCTACTTCTCCACAGCACCTTCACTCGCCGGCGGTGGTTTTTGAATGGAAGAGGAGAGGAGCAGCGCTGGTTTTGGATTAGAACGGGAGAGGAGTGACGCTGGTTTTGGACTGGAACAGGAGAGGAGGGGCGGTGGTTTTGAAATGGAAGACGAGAGGAGCGGCGCTGGATTTAGATTGGAACATGAGAGGAGCAGTGGTGGTTTAAGAGGAGAAGAGCGGAAGAGCGGCGCTGGTCTTGGAAGTATTTCTTTGTTGTTTTGCATATTTTGGGTCAAAGTTTGACCATGTACTGTATTTGACAAGCAAAATGTGAATGCATGTCACCAAAAATTGTATCGTTTGGTTCGTATCTGAATGCACTTTCAAATTATATTATTTTTGCAACGTATAACCTATATTTTATGTGCGAAAATCATGGTCAATTATGACCCGGAATAAAAGGGAGACTAGTTAATGCAGGGTCGCTTTCTTAATTGAAGGGTAAATTGATTTTGATTTTGATCCAGTCACAGCGTGCTGGCCCTCTCGTCCAATCCTAAATCACTGCCGCACGCTCCTCTCCCTCTTCTCCATTGCAAAACCACCTCCTCTCCTCTCTCATCTCCATTCCAAAACCACTGTTCCGCCTCTCCCTCTTATGATCTTCTCCATTGCAAAACCACCTCCTCTCCTCTCCACCATCTCCACTCCAAAACCACCGTATCGCCTCTCCCTCTTCTCTATTGCAAGACCACTGTCTCTCCTCCCATCTTCCAAAGCTAGCACCGGACCACTCAGAAGGAAATCTATGGAGAGGATGCAGCAGCGAATCAGGCAGATCGCCGGCGGCGACCAAGCAAAGTTAGCCAGATTGAAGGAGATCCTTACTTGGTTTGACAATGAGTGGGAGATTTTGAGGACGGTGCGGGCCATGTGGAAATGTATGCAAAAGAGCGAGACGGCGGTGATGAGGGCGGCGATGTACATGTACTCCTCGGCGGTAGTCATGCCGCAGTCCTCCGAGTTCATCGAGTATCTCCTCTGGGCGATGGAGCAGACAGATTCGCCTGAGGCGACAGTCATGCGGAGGTGGTGGGCGTACAGGTCGAAGGTCGAGCACCCAGAGGATAACGAATCGATCAAGTATGGTGTGTCGTTCGCGAGGGTGCAGAGCCAGCCGGAGCCACATGAGTAATCGTTCTCCCACCGCAAGAGGAGGTCAGATGGTGCGACATTGCTTCCCCGCCATTCTCCACGGTTCCCTCGACGCTCACCTCTTTTCAACGGTGGCGGTAGTGTTTAAGGTAAGCTTCGCACTAACCTAATCTTCCACCTGCTCATGCTTACAATCAATGTGACAGCTAATGAAAATCATGCTTACAATCAGTCTCCGAGTACTACGCCAATCACCCTAAAATAGCTCTGCACCATTGGGTCAAAGTTTTGACACAGTGTACAGATAAAGAAAAATAGATTGGCGCTTCTTTTAGAAAAGAGTACTCCCTAGAAAACTGCCAATATAAGCTACTAGTATTTTGTTAGAGGATTTGCTGCCGAGAAAGATCCGTCCATAGAGAGCGCCACACATCCCACTGGTGGTGATGGATGCCAATGCGTGCATGCAGCATGGTTGGTGTCGGTAATTTTTTACTTGGCACACCTCACAATCTGCATATATGCCGGTTCCATACGTACATTTGTGCAGTTCCACCAAAATGCAGCTGAATAACCTTGTTTGCACAAATAATGAAAAAGCGCGATTACATTATAGTGGCACTAGTTGATGAAACACAAAAAATAAATAGAAGAAAATATTGCGATAGTATCATAGTATGCCATGCTGCGAGGGCGAGATGGGCCTCATGACGCCTCATCTGATGCGCCTCATCTTGGACATCGTCCCAAGTCTCCCAGATACACCTTCTGCCAGTGATGAACATCAGTGTACAGCGGTAGTACAAGGAGGCACCTTGAGACATTCAAATGTCTATTTTTGTACAGACCAACTAAAATTAAGCACCCCAGTTTGCAGAAACGCTTAAACATTAACAATGGGACTAGTTGATGAAACATACATTAACAAAGAGAAGCACTTTCTTTATCTACATTGGAAATGAAATGATAGAGAGGACACTCGCTCTAATTTAATTGTATTATTACTTCATTTTATCAGTGACACTTGGGTCGAGCAGGTGGCAAACGAGGTGTACCGTGCATCGCAAGGATGGAGGCCGGGGTGCTTAGGCGGGATCTTTGAAGCTGGCTCTTTCAGGTCACCAACATGGATGATTCAATTCATGGGACCTTTTGGTGCAGTTCACCTAAAATGAAGCAATGTCCCGTGAGCTAGCAGCTTCTTCTTCAATTTTTTTAAAGAAAAGGGCTCCAGCCCCGATTCCATTTCCATCAGAAAACGAAACCCACAGAGCTTCTTCTTCATTAGTTGCAACAAAATTGAGCAACATCAAGGTTGGTTGTGAAGCTCCTGGAATGCTCAACTATAATTTGGATATCATTTGTGCAATTCAACTAAGATCGAGCGTGAAATGTATATCTTTGTTTGCGTGGAAAGGAGAGTGAGTAACAAGTGATGAAGCATGCATCAAATGAAAAGAAGCATGTTCCTTATCTGAATGGCAATCCTACAAGGACAGTAGCAATTTCTAAAGCAGTGGCATTGCTAGATATTAGTGTGGCCATTAGGATTAACTATGACAACCGTTAAATACGACATTACTTTGGGCAGGGGAGAGTAGGCGGACCAGGACAGTTGCATTTCTAACGAAAAGAATCAACTTATCTTAATGGGAAATTTAACAGGACATGTAAAAAAGTGCCATTGATTCATATTACTGGAGGCATTACATTGAAAACAACATTGGTTTAACATGTCCTTACTTTTAACAGTGCGACTGCTACATTTTACCAGTGGCATTACATAAGAGTGGCTCGGGGCAACAAACATCAGAACATGATATCTGGGTTGGTCCCATTTTTTCGGTATAGCCACCTTATACTGTGTAAGGCTAGCAAATCTAGTGCTGGACTTACTCTGTTGACTTGTCCCCCAGTCCCCACTTTCTTTCCTTTTTCAACCAATAGATCGGGTTTATATTGAGTTTGTATTGCGTTTCCCTTTATTTCCCTATTAGACCTAGAGACCAGTTGGATAGTCAGTCTCTGCTACTTTTCGCCCCCATTATTTCCTCTTTCGACCAAGTCCTAGATTCAGGTAACAAATCCTCCCCACCCCCACCCCTTTCTTCCTTGTTTGAACCAAGTAGTACTAGATTGAGTGCATGAACTAGTTTTACCTCTTAAACGTAAAAAAAATTAGGTGGTTTTCAAACAGCCGATCGATCCTATCTACGAGGGGGCCTGAGAAATAGTAAAAGATACAAGCGACGTCAGGAGCTCGGGAGCCGGTTTCGAAGGAAGTTATACCTGATGGTCGTCGGGATGTCACTAGGTGGGCGGCGGGAGGCCGGATCTGCCCACACTATGGCAGCGAGGAAGAAGGGGTCGGAGGCCCTCCCTCGCCAGCGGTGCTTGGGAGAGAACGACAAGGCAGGCTAATCGGGACGCGCCAGCAGTGGGTAAGAGCTATCGCCGAGGACGACCGCGTGAACGTTGCACCTTCTCACCTTCCCCGGCGGAGAGGATCCGGTTGGATCTGTGACCAGCATTGAGCAGAGAGAGAGAGAGAGAGAGTGTGGCCACCGCTGCCGTGTTTAGATCTGGAGAGGTCGAGACAGTGTGAAGAGAGCAACACTAGCAAGCAAGCGCATAGGCTCCTGCCTATATAGTGGAGTAGTACTAGTTTTCTTTTGTCTACCGGAGCTGGCTTGACCTCGTCAATGACTGTCGAGAAGTCTTCATGCATGTGGCCCGGAGGCGCAGTTGACGTCATTTTGATCTGAAGCGCCGGATTATAACATATAACACGAAACAATGCCACATGACAAGAAATCATAACCTCACTGCCCAAAGGAGACAACATGAATCCCGCGGACAAACTAGACGAGGAACAAAGCTTAAATTAAAGATAAACTCGTAGAAAAGGGGTCCATCGATAGATGTCCTAATTAACATAGGCGGCTTGACCTAGATGGCAGCCGAGTAGTCTTCGTGCATGTGCCCCAAATGACTATCCCAACTCAGTTGTCACTGTTTAACCCTCGCAATGATCCGAAGCACATGACACCTAATTTTGCAAGATGACAAGAAACCTTTTTTTAGATTTCTCACCACAACTATAGCCATGTACAACACAGCCTGCACGATACGTAGACGATAGCCAATCCAGGTGTGTCTGCTAGAGTCTGGTCACATGCATGGACGAACTGATCTTCCGTGTCTTGCAGGGATCGTCCAGGCACCAACGTAGTACAACACTTCTCTAGTACTATCGCTCGTCTCCCTCTTCTATTAAGTCACCCGACTTGCGGGACCGGGGAGTGTGCCTATGGTCAGTTCTCAATTTTGTTCCCACATGTGTGTGCAAATGCAATATGACGCGCGTTCCATTCCGAGAGCAGCGTGCCAGACCGACCGACCGTCTGGGGTGCGACGCGAACGTGACGGGCGTGTTGTATACTCCGTACATGTGTACCGTTGTTTTCTAGAGGCTTTGCTCCATGGCGCAATCCATGGATACAATATTAGTATACTGTACTATTTAAAAGTCGAGGGAGGGGCTTTTCCTGCACGGTAGGCGGGGCAGTTCCGCCTAGTCGGTTCGACAGAGACGCGAGAAGGCGAGGGAGTAGGCTGCTGCAAACGTAGGGATGTGTGATTTGACAGGGAGTTACTGCTGGACAGGTGGGTCCACGCGATTTGACTTGCCATTATCATTTTAACTGCGGCGCTACGACCGGCGTGAGTCTCCTGATTCCTGACCACCTCCATACAGGTGCCTCTCCCAATGCTCCACCATGTAGTAGAGGCTGGCTCTTGCATGAGAGCCCACTTCTCCACTTTTTCCTTGCCTCTCTTTCCTCCACATATGCAAAAATGCCATGTAAAGCGCACTATTGTACTTAGGTTGGTCGTAATGGAGAGTATCATATACTAGTATCATGCATATGATACTTTTGTATGATACTACATCTATAATGCATTGTATCATGTGTTGGTATCATAGGATAGTTTATTTATTGTCATGCATGACACATAGTAGCACATCATTTAATATGATACAGTATCATATTATGATACTCAACTCTCTCTTTTCTTCATTTAATTCGTAGTCACCTCATCAAGATTGCATAGTTGGCATGCATGATACTGCCTATGATACTCCCATTACAAGTAGCCTTACTTGCTCCTACAGGTGCTAAGCTTGCCACATAGGTATAAAGTCTGATGTGGCAAGTTAATCAAGAAGAGAGAGACTAGTTTGGTGACCCAAGGAAGAAACGGTGCTAAGCGCCTGTACCTAGGTGAAAAGACAATTTTGAGTCTATAGCTAATTAAATGAAGCAAACTTAGCAACAAAAACCTAATAAGCACACCATTTCATTGGAAGAGGTCACTCCTTGGCAAATACAATAAATACTAGTACTCCCTGTGTCCCATAATATAATAACGTTTTTGGCACTACACTAGTGTCAAAAACGTTCTTATATTATGGGACGGAGGGAGTACGAAGAAAGAGATAGAGAGAAGTAAAGAAATACACTTATAGCCAACCTTATAGCTGACCATGTTGTAGTATGAGTGACTAAGTGATGACTATGTATGGCATGCCAGCATCAGATAGCCTAACGCACCGTGTTAAATATTCAAGGGCACGACCGCGCGAGCGACGCGATGGTCGTGGTAGGCGCAACCATGATACAGGCTGCTGGCAGCCCTTGGATCTGAGATCAAACGGTCGCATGCTAAGTTGCTGAAAATTTACAGAATAACCCTCCAGGATAGGATATTTACCCATAGGTATAGAATCACGCCATGCAACCGTTCGATCTCAGATCCAAGGGCTCTCGGAAGCCCATATCATGGGAGAATGGAAAGCCACTACCCTGCCGTTCGCACGCTGGCAGTTCGCTCCTACTCGTCCCTGCACGTCCTTTAATACTACGTCGGTTCGCTCCTAGTCGTCTCGTCCTTTCACATTACGGCAGTTCCACTAATCCTAACCCTCCTCCCAAATCCATGGCGTCCCAAATCTCCATGATCGGTGGTGAGTACAAGGTTAGAACCATCACCGGCGTTGAGTTTGAAGTCATCTACACATGTTCTTCTGCGACGGTGAAAGGAAGCCTTTGTCGCTTCAGAAGCATGTTCGAAAACTCAGATGATGAGTGGGTCGCTGGGCTAGATGTTGAATACACCACAGTCCTAGGACGAGAGAAGGATCTAAATGACGTAGAGAGGAAGAAGCCCGCCGTGATCCAGGTTTGCGTGCATGACTTATGCTTGGTTTACCACATATGCCATGCCGACGTTGAATGCCTGGATTTTAAGAACTTCCTCGAGAGCAAGCTAGACAAATTCGTTAATGTAGACTTTAGGAACGACAAAGAAGTCCTGGGTCGGATAGGCCTCGTTGTAGGCAAACCCTTCGACCTCCAGAAGAATCGGCTGGTATCCTCTCGTCAGCCTTCAATGCTGACCCAGGCAGGAGCCATGGTTCATCCTTCGTACGATAAATTGGAGAAACCTCCATACACGTTTCATCGTTATGCATGGCAGCGGAATGTACTAGATATAGACCACATCCACTACGCTGCAATGGATGGCTACCTTTGTTTCAATATCTACAAGGGTTGGATGAAGAGCCCCCGGCAAAACTATGTTATGTTTCTTCTCGTTACTTTAACTCTTCAGTACGTACATACTAGTATTTCTTACATTTCATCTTTTAGTTGGTATAGTACTACCACTCGTTTCTTCACATTATATACGTACAATATATATGGCCAACATCATATAGCCAGTAGTTTAGTTGTCAAAGAATTCCAGGATGCTTAGTTTTAATTGAGGGGTGAGTTGTGCTGGACACCATTATTGTTACTAGCCTTTTTAATAGTACTATATGGATAATTTGGCGTCGAGCGCTCTCTATATGTACCACCTTTTTTTAATTTCAAGTTTTGCTCCATGGCGCAATCCATCGATACTACTACTGTACAAAAGTATACATTTTTTAAAAGGCTAGAAGGTGAGGTAGTCTAGCTTGGTCGATTTCACGAGAGGCGAGGGCTTTTGTGATTTGACGGCTCATTACTGCTGGAAGGCGGGGCCTTGTGATTTGACTGCTTGTATAAATGCGCCGATGACCTGAGGAGGAGCAAAGAACCATGCGGTATACTCAAGTTTTCCACTGGAGTAGTACTACAACGGAGGAGCACGAAACACGACAGCCCAGTGCCATATGGCCATAAAAATGATCTAATTTGCTAGTCATCTCATTATTAGCATTGTTCTATTCATTCCCTCGAAAAAAGCATTGTTCTATTCATGCCTCGCAGAGAACGTGACACGTGCGGCGAAACACCCGAAGCAAAAGATGAAACACAGGAGCAAAAGAAGAAGGAAGATTATCACCCCAAATGATCTAATTCGCCGCAGAGTCGTAACTACTTCTTCATCGCCTCCACAACCTCCATCTCCTTGCGCGTCTCCTCTGCCATCTTCTTCATTCTGTCCATGACGCGGGATTTCTCGACGCGAGCCTTCATCATCTGTTCCACGGCCGCATTACGTACCTTGACAACAGCCGGGTTCTTGATGCGGAGCCGCGCAACTCCTCCTTCATTCCATGGCGAGGGCCTGCAGCATCTTCATCGAGGAACTACTATTCTCATGCAGCTTCTTCCAGCCGGCGTTCTTCTCCTTCAACAGGTCGATCTTGTGGCAGAGCATCACCTTGTCCTCCTGAAGTCGCAGGATTTCGCCGGTCGCCTTCTTCTCCGAGGCAATGCTCTTCTTCAGCAGCATCACCAAGCCGGCGGTCAACTCCCACTGCTTATTGAGCTCAGTGGGGATGTCGTCGAGGCTCTCCTTCAGCAGCTCCACCAAGCCTTGGATGAACTCCTTCTGCTTATTGAGGTGCTTATTGAGCTGATCGGGCATGCCGTCGAGGGATAACAACTCCAGCGCCGCCGGCTCGACATGTTCGCCTCCGTGGCTAGGGCGCTCCTGGGAGCCATCGCCTGCCCGTGAGAGATCTTTCGAGGTCTCTGCGTGGCGACGAGCCCTCTTCTTCTTTCCACAGCCTTGGTTGCCGCTCCCTTGTTACGAGTAGTTCTCGACATAGAGCTCTGATCACTGGCCATGGCAAGGATGGACGAAGAAGAAGCAGTTATGAGGAGGAAAGGTAGAGTACTTTTCGGTTAGGTAGTTCCCCTTTTTATAACCTAAGTACTAGCACTAGTACTAATACCTGCATAGTGGGAACACGTACAGGTTTGGTACGTACTAGTAGGTGTGAGCAGGCTTTCGAATGGGATGGGAACAAGGTAAAGATTAATTGATGGTTTTTGTTTCGAGGCCCGAAACGGCGCCCGATGAGTTTCGTGGAACATAAATTTCAAGTAGACTAAACTGCTCAAATGCGTAAATATTGTGTTGCTGTCAAAAATTGGCACAAAATACGAAGGATACCAATGGAAGTACTACTTGCAACCCATGATTTAACTACTCGCATGCGCGCAGTGGAGTAGTAATGTCTTTCTTCCGCCCTCACGTCCAGTCAATTTGCATGCGCTGTATTAATTGACCATAAACGAAGTGAACGACTTTACACACGTCAAATTATCACATGGGGTGGATCTTGGTACAAAATTGCGTCCGCCCGTGTACCCGCGTGTGCGTGCGAGGGAATGAGTGCGTGCGTGGCGTGCGTGCACATCTTCACTTCGTGCATGTACCGACAATATGGCTCAGGGAGGACGAGTACATTCTTCTGGAACCAACAGCACGTCATTGTGATCAATCCACACGAGGTCACGACAACGCCTCCACATGTGCCACGTGGCTTCGTGAATGTAGCGTGCCATTGGAATTCTAATTTACGTGTTTTGCACATACTCGAAGTACTAGTAAGGTACACGTGCATTGCACGCATCAGATTTTGCAACCAAATTATGAATAAATACCACACTATAAAATGCAAGCTCTGAGTCATATGTGCCTGATGTAGACCTTCTTTTAATTCTTATAGTTCATCTCATTCAAAATCAATTAGTTTTTCTAAAAAAGTTAGGGCCTCTTGGATTCGTAGGATTTCCAAAAGGCGGGAATAGGGAAAACATGGGATTATAGTGGAATGTCGTCTTGAATCCTAAAGGATTGTACGAGTGTTTGATTGTGCATAGAAAAAACGCAGAATTCTTTCAAAGAGGTTTGACTGGATGGGATGTTTCCTATGAAATCTAGTGCAAATGAATCATATGGAAAAATTCCTATGGTTTACAATCCTACGAATCAAACAACCAAGATAGGAAAAATTCCTAAGGATTAGAATCCTCCAAAATTCCTTTGAGAATCCTTTGAATCAAAGAAGCCCTTAATCTATTTTATGATTCATGGAATTGTGCGTAGTAAAAACAAATAATGGCAATTCAACTAGAAAAAAAGTTTGGGCAGTTATGATACGGAAGATTCTAGAACAAAAGAAAACCACTGTTGTTTTGAGGTTTGTGCATTATGCTTAAGTTCAACCATGGAGTCTGCTAGATTGTACATGGGGAAAAATCCGGTGGGGGGCTAGAATATGGTGTGAGGGGCCGAGTGGAGGGAGACTATGAAGGAATGCACAAGTGCGAGATCGATATTTAGAGAGAGGGGGCGAGAACGTGCGCTGTTGCGCGCAGTGACGGAGCCATGAAAAATAAATGAGCTAGGGGGCCAAGCATTGATAATCCTTTACGAGGAGGGTCAATTCATGAACTTAAACCATATTTAGCAGCAATTGTCTAATGATCACATTCATATTAGCCTCGATATATAGTGATGTTAGGGGGGGCAGGGTCCTTACTGCCCCCGGTCTTCGCCATTGTGAGCGCGTCTGAGAGATGAAGCGGAAGGCATGGATGATGAGAGGGGGACGTTGGATATATAATTAATGTGGGTGTATTAGCTATATATGTTAATCCTATATAGAGAGGTATAGATTGATCAATGTGGACGTGGGAAAGAGGGTGAGACCTCACTGGATATATCGATTGATCGGTTTGTGCGGAAAACTATGAAAGACCTAGCTATATACACACATACATAGAGGAACATCGATCGTTGCGCATGCACGCGTGAGATATAAAGAATGCCCGTTATGATGGAGAGGGGGATGTGTGTGGGTTTGTGCCTTCATGGGAGACCGACCTGAAGAAAAAGATTGCATTTGTGCGATGGATAATGCCGACTGGTAGTGTGTGTGCATGCATGCACGAGAGAAAGTTAGTGGTACAATTATAAAGAGAAGACGACTGTGTGGGTGTAAAAGACTAGGTGAGGTCATAATCAATGTAAAGTTGAATTCAAATATTTGAATATTATATCCTGATGTTTGAAACCCATGCATGCATGAATATAAAGGAGATCTGCGCGGTGTGGTTTGGAAACGAGCATGTTGTAATGTATACACATTGAATAAGGTCAGACTGATTTGAATTTGAGATACCGATGGCAGATATCATTTGGCCACATCGCATCCGTGCACGGACACACTATTCTAATTGGAGATGATGGGTGGCTTTCGCATTACATATCTATATCTATACCCCTATATATATATATTATATTTTATAATTTTTTATATTGTGTGCGGGTAACTTTTACTTTGAAAGATCGTCATTTGATGAGGCGAATCCGATGGTCCAAAGATGGAAAATTTGAGCACTACTGGCCGTTTGATATCATCTAGATTCCACCAGATTTCGCCACATGTATAATCTAGAAGACTCCATGGTTGAACTTAAGCATAATGCACAAACATCAAAACACAAGCACTTCTTCTTTGTTCTAGAATCTTCCGTATCAGAATTGCCCAAATGTTTTTCTACATGATTTGCAATTATTTGTTTTTACTTTATGTCTTACAACGCACAATTCCATGAATCTTAAAATAGATTAGCTTTCTTATAAAAACTAGATGATTTTGAATGAAATGAACTATAAGAATTAAACAAACATCTACATCATGCATATATTACTCAAAGCTTACATGCTATAATGTGGTATTTATTCATAATTTGGTTGACAAATCTCATGCGTGCAATGCACGTGTACCTTATTCTAGTCTAAATGGTGTTTGTGTGTGTGTTGTGCGTGTTGAGGTGCAAATTGTCTTTTTTTTTGGCACACGTTAAGCTTGTTCTTCCGAAATTTCAAGCCGCGCCTTGTTATGCCGAAAATTCAAGCTAGCGTCTTTGTCTATCGTGCTGCGAAACTCCCGCCTCTTCAACCTGCGCCTTCTTAGCCCGAAATATTTAAGATATATCTTTGTCTCGTTTTTCTCCGACAACTCCCTCCATCTCAACCCGCGCCTTGCTATTTCGAAATTACAACGCACGCGAAAACTCCCACCTCCTGTGAAATCACGACACACGAAATGCCCGTGGTACCTGATGAGGATACAGACCCAGGGTAGGGTCATAGGGCTGACCTATATGTCCTACCCAAGGTCACTACCCTAGAAAATGAGAAGTCCAAGAGGCAGTGAGGAATCCCCAGTCAAAGATGTCGAGTGCAATCCACTCGACCAATCATATCACTCGGGCGTCCTCCTACCTGTTGTCACTCGACCATATGAGGAGTCACTCGACCTACTGAAGATCCGGAGTCACTCAGCACTACAACGGTCGGACATTCACTCCGTAGTCTTCAAGGTCATTAATAACACTTATGGCTGGCGTTATCAGTAACGCCCCATCTTTATGTACATTAAGTCCCTTGTAATGGAGGATGGTTGGGGTCCTGGCTCACTCTATATAAGCCACCCCCCCCCCTCCTCAGGCACAAGGGTTAGCACCCCCTGTAACATCACACACATAAAATCCAGTCGACCGCCTCTGGGCACCGAGACGTAGGGCTATTACTTCCTCCGCGAAGGGCCTGAACTCGTAAATCCTGTGTGTACACCTTCACCATAGCTGAGATCTTGCCTCACCATACCTACCCCCCTTTCTACTGTCAGTCTTAGAACCAGGACAGTTGGCGCCCACCTTGGGGCAGGTCTCTTAGCGACTTGTTGGTGAAGTTGCTATTTTTTCGATCCCCATCATCAAGGTTTCCGGTGGTGGATTGGCTGAGGGCCGCGAGATCCGTCTTGGCGCACTCGTTTTCATCGCCGATGACTCCACTTGGCTTCAGGAAGCTCCCCTTGACGCCGAGGCGCTCCTCGTCCGAGGGACGACGCACTTTCGCGCGTGCGTTTGCGGTGTCCTTCTTCGGCAGCCGTCGACCCAGTATCGGTCAGCTCCCATGGTGTCTTCTTTCCCCGCTGTTCGCCGCCGCAAGCGATCCGGTCGGTCGCGGCTTCAGCGGTGGGTGAAACACACGGTGGCTCGACATTCGGCCACCCATCAAGTCGTGGCAATCGAGCCCGATGAAACTCTTCACGGCCTGTTTGATCTGTCGACTGGCTCCTTCGATACCGCATCCGAGTGCGATAGCAGCGACCCTGCGGCTGAAGTCTTGATGGTCGATGGACCACGTAGTCCGCCTGGTTTCCGCCGTGAAGACGGCGGGGATGGTGGTGGCGATCCGTCGCGCGTCCGCGAGGAGTACTGTCCCGAACCCCTCTCTTCGAAGCAGAGGGAAGATCTTCGTCGCCGCAAAATGGATGCACTCGACACGCCCATCGTTGGAGAAACCCCCGAGGCGCGATCCTTGGAAGAGGTGTGTTTGCCTAATTTGGCTGAGCACACTCGACTGGAAAACCTCCAGCGCGCTCTCGACGAGCGTGCTCGGGAGCGGATCCCTGAGTCCAGTCGACGACAGCTTTTCCCGCCTCAACCTAAGGTATGTCGCACTCCGATTCAAAATCTCACAGCTGCGGCCCGAATAGCAGAGTCAATTAAATCTTCCCAGTCGGAGGCTAGCAGAGGTTTGATGCAGATCCGGGCCTTACTCCGGGCAGCAGGAGAACATAACACAGCAGTGTCTCAGTCACGGAATAGGATTCATAGCAGATCCGTGGTAGCGGATACAGTTCAGTCGGCCCACAGTCCAAGATCACCGCTGCGGCGTGAAGTCCATGGACAGTATGATCACCGACTCGACCGCGACAATCATTGTCGAGCGCCCACAACTCCTCCGAGGAGTGCATCATATGTGCCTTGGCAGTAGAAAATAGGCGAAGTCACAGTGGCAAGCGCAGAGCACCAGTCGACCCAAGAGAGCCAGGCTTTGATGCAAGATCTATCCTTGTTCAAGGTCTAGTGAACCGGAACAGAGCGCATAGAGAAGACCCTGGCAGAGATTGTTCGACTGACAGCAGAGTTCATGTTTCGGGTCCAGAGTGTTTCAGCAGAGCCATCAGGGCTGCAGTGATTCCTCCCAACTTCAGGTTGGCGACTGGAGTCAGTAAGTTTACTAGAGAGTCCAAGCCTGAAACTTGGCTTGAGGATTACCGAGTGGCTATGCAGATTGGTGGCGGGAATGATGAAGTGGCAATGAAACATCTTCCTCTGATGTTGGAAGGGTCAGTCAGAGCGTGGTTGACTCAGTTAGCCCCAGGCAGTATATACAGTTGGGAAGAGCTTGCTCGAGTGTTCGTTAGGACTTTTGAGGGCACTTGCAAGTGTCCAACAGGGTTGACAGAGTTGTAGCATTGTGTGCAGAAACCGAGTGAGACCCTAAGGGATTTCATTCAGAGGTGGACCACTTGGCATCACACCGTGGAAAATGTATCGGAGCATCAAGCAGTGTGTGCCTTCAAGGAAGGCGTTAAAGACCGGGAGCTGGTCCTGAAGTTCGATCGGACTGGAGATATGACTCTGACTCGGATGATGGAAATAGCCACCCGGTACGCTAATGGAGAAGAAGAGGATCGACTCCGCAGCGGAAAGGGTAAACTAGTTGGCCAAGATGCCGGTGGGGGTAATTCCAATCGAAAACAGAAACATAAGGCCGAGCCTGCAGCACCCGGTGAGATTGCGGCAGTGGTTCAAAAAAAGTTTAAAGGAAAACCTAAGGGGCCCCGGACCCCTAAGAAGGTAAAGGATCAAGCAGGAAATGATGTGTTGGATTTACCGTGTCACATCCATACGAAGAAGGATGAAGAGGGTAATCTGATTTACCCTAAGCACACCACTCGACAATGTCGACTCCTGATCCAGCAATTCCTAGAGAAACAACCCAGTGAGAAGGAAAAAGAGTCGGACAAAGACGAGGACGAAGAGGAAGACGAGTGTTATCCCAAAGTCAATTCCACCCTGATGATTTTTTCTGATGTTGAGAGCAAGAGTCGGTTGAAAGTTATCAACAGAGAAGTGAATATGGTTTCTCCGGCGACGACGACCACATACATGAAATGGTCACAAACAGCCATCACATTCGACAAGTCTGAACACCCTACGCGTATAGCCACCCCTGGGAGGCAAGCGTTGGTGGTCGACCAAGTGGTCGAAGGCACTCGACTGACCAAAGTGCTAATGGATGGTGGTAGCGGCATGAATATCCTTTATGCTGGAACCTTGAAGCGGATGGGCATTCTGATGTCCAAACTTAGCAAGAGCAATATGAGTTTCCATGGCGTTATCCCTGGAAAGAAAGCCGAATCACTCGGCCAGATCGCCCTTGACGTGGTTTTCGGTGATTCCAAGAATTACCGTAAGGAAACGTTGACGTTTGAAGTTGTGGATTTCCAGAGTGCTTATCATGCCATTCTAGGTAGACCTGCCTACGCACGTTTTATGTCTCGACCATGTTATGTGTACCTCAAGTTGAAGATGCCTGGCCCCAGAGGTGTGATCACAGTTACTGGCAATCGGGAGAAAGCGGAGGAATGCTTCCAGAAGGGTTCCAAAATTGTCGATGCACAAATGGCAGCAGTTGAATTTCAAGAATACCAGAAGAATGTAGATCCGAGTGATTTGCTCCGAGCTAAGAAGCCTGCCATGGATTCTGCAATTCAGTCGTCTGGTGAAACGAAGCCGATTCATATTCACCTGACCGATCCCAATGCGGCACCGACTCATATCTCAACAACACTCGACAGCAAATAGGAAGAAACGCTCATCCAGTTCCTCCGTGAGAACTGGGACATCTTCGCAAGGAAACCTTCTGACATGTCGGATGTACCCAGAGAACTGGCTGAGCACCGTTTGCGTGTCGATCCTAAGGTAAACCCCGTCAAAGAGCATCTTCGGCGGTCCACCGTGTAGAAGAGAAAGGCAATCGGCGAGGAAGTGGCTCGGCTCCTAGCAGCAGAGTTCATCCGAGAGATCTAGAACTCCGAGTGGCTTGCCAATGTAGTCATGGTCCCTAAGAAGGACGATTCACTTTGTATGTGCATCGATTTCAAGCATATCAATCGAGCCTGCCCGGAAAGATCATTTCCCTCTCCCCCGCATCGATCATATTGCTGACTCGACTGTGGGTTGTGAGTGCTTGTATTTTTTAGATGCATATTCCGGGTATCATCAGATCAGACTGTATGGTCACGATGAAATAAAAACGGCCTTCATCAACCCATTTGGGTGCTTTTGCTATGTCACCATGCCATTTGGTCTTAAAAATTCCGGAGCCACATTCATGCGAATGATTCAGAAGTGCCTGCTCACTCAAATCAGTCGGAATGTGGAAGCATAGATGGATGACATTGTGGTCAAGTCACGTAAAGGTTCCGACCTACTGGCTGACCTCGCAGAAACCTTTGCCAACCTAATAAGGTATGATATCAAGCTTAATACATCAAAGTGCACATTCGGAGTTCCAGGTGGAAAGTTACTCGGTTTCCTCGTTTCCGAACGGGGGATCGACGCAAATCCAGAAAAAGTTGATACCATCCTCCGAATGAAACGCCCTGTGCGTGTGCATGACGTCTAGAAGCTTACTGGTTGTTTGGCCGCCTTGAGTCGATTCATTTCTCGTCTCGGTGAAAAGGCCTTACCTCTTTACCGATTGATGAAGAAACCTAATAAGTTCGAGTGGACTGATGAAGCTGACGCAGCGTTTGCAGAGCTTAAAACCCTGCTTTCTGCCCAGCCGGTGCTTGCTGCGTCAATCAGCAAAGAGCCTTTACTACTTTTATTGCAGCCACTGGACAAGTTGTCAGTACAGTACTCACGGTCGTGTGGGAAGAAGAAGGAAAGGCTTACAAAGTTCAGCGCCCAGTGTATTATCTCTCTGAAGTTTTGACTCCATCCAAGCAGCGATATCCACATTATCAGAAGCTTGTCTATGGAATCTACATGACCATGAAGAAGGTTGCACACTACTTCTCTGATCACTCCATTACAGTCGTCAGCGATGCACCATTATCAGAAATTCTGAACAACAGAGATGCAACTGGTCGAGTGGCAAAATGGGCGATTGAACTCCTTCCATTGGATATCAAGTTTGAGGCAAAGAAAGCTATCAAGTCCCAAGCAATCGCAGATTTCCTTGCCGAGTGGATTGAGCAGCAACTGCCGACTCAAGTTCACTCAGAGCATTGGACCATGTTCTTCGATGGCTCCAAGATGCTGAATGGTTCCGGTGCTGGGATAGTATTGGTATCCCCACGTGGAGACAAGCTTAGCTATGTTCTCCAGATTCACTTTGATTCCTCCAACAATGAAGCTGAATATGAGGCACTTTTATATGGGCTGTGTATGGCCATTTCACTCGGCGTCCGTCGCCTTATGGTCTACGGCGACTCAGATTTGGTGGTTAATCAAGTGATGAAAGAGTGGGATGTCAGGAGCCCAGCCATGACCGGTTATTGCAACGCAGTAAGAAAGCTAGAAAAGA
Organism: Aegilops longissima; assembly: GCA_021605205.1. NCBI lineage: Eukaryota > Viridiplantae > Streptophyta > Magnoliopsida > Poales > Poaceae > Aegilops > Aegilops longissima. Next base: position 46,683,993 of record CM038678.1, on the reverse strand, counting down.
AGTTTGAAGGGTTGGAGCTTCACCATATACCCCGACTAAAAAATCAAGCTGCAGATGAATTGGCAAAGATAGGATCTAAGAGAGAGGCCATTCCCAGCAATGTGTTTTTGGAGCATATTAATTCACCTTCAGTTCAGGAAGATCCTTTCACTGAAGAGCCCCCACAGCCTAAGAGCACCACAGATCCGACTGAAGTCGAAATCCCAGCTGTGGTCGACTTAGTCATGGAGGTTTTGGCCGTCACTCCCGACTGGACAGTGCCATACGTTGCATACATTCTTAGTAAAGAGCTTCCAGAGGATGAAGAAGAGGCTCGACAGATCGTCTGACGATCTAAAGCCTTTACTGTGATAAAAGGTCAGTTGTTCAGAGAAAGTGTAACTGGAGCCTGCCAGAAATGCATCACACCAGAAGAAGGCCGAGTGATCCTCAATGATATTCACTCGGGGACCTGTGGTCACCATGCGTCCTCTCGGACCATCGTGGCCAAAGCATACCGAGCCGGATTTTACTGGCCACATGCCAACGAGATGGCAAAAGAAATAGTAGACAAATGTGAAGGTTGTTAGGTTTACTCCAACATGTCCCATAAGCCTGCGTCAGCTCTGAAGACTATTCCACTCGTCTGGCGTTTCGCTGTCTGGGGATTGGATATGGTTGGACCTCTGAGGACTGGCAGGAGTGGATTTAGCCATGTGCTGGTAGCAGTCGACAAGTTTACCAAATGGATCAAAGCCAAGCCCATTAAAAACCTTGAAGCAAGTACAATTGTAAGTTTCATCAGAGAATTGACAATTAGATATGGTGTTCTGCACAGCATCATCGCGGATAATGGGTCGAACTTTGACTCTGACGAGTTCAGAGCCTTTTGTGCTTCCCAAGACACGAGGGTCCATTACGCTTCAGTCGCCCATACAGTCGAATGGGCAGGCTAAAAGAGAAAATGGATTGATTCTCAAAGGACTGAAACCCTGATTGATGCATGACCTTAAGCACGCAGCAGGTGCCTAGGTCGATGAACTTCCATCAGTACTTTGGGGATTGAAGACAACTCCTAATCGGTCGACTAGGCGAACTCCATTCTTCTTGGTCTACGGAGCCGAAGCCGTACTCCCGAGAGATATGCTTCACAATGCGCCCCGACTCGAGCTCTTCTCAAAAGTAGAAGCGGAACAGGCTCGGCAAGATGCAGTTGATCTCCTGGAAGAAGAAAGAGAGATGGCCTTGATTCGGTCGACCATTTATCAACAAGACCTGCGTCGATTCCATGCCAGAAACGTAAGGGGTCGGGCATTTCAGGAGGGAGACTTGGTTCTTCGGATGGACCAGCAGAAACCACACAAGCTCGCCCCTGCTTGGGAAGGCCCCTTCGTCGTCACCAAAGTGCTCCACAATGGAGCATATCGTCTTTTCAATGTCGAGCACAATAAAGACGAGCCACGCGCTTGGAATGCGGAACTGCTCCGCCCCTTTTACTCGTAAGCATTCAGATGGATGAGATGTAATAAGAAATACCTTTTAGTTTGATTATCAAAGACATGATTTTACAGTCTTGTGAATGATTATTGTTCATTTTTTACATGTTCTAAAATCCCCAAGTGGGTGCCTTAGCTGCGAATCCGTTTCACCTAAGTTGAATAGAAAAATCCTATCGAGTGGTGAGCCAGCCTCTCACTCGGGGGCTTAGCTGCGAATTTCGTTTCGCCTAAGTGTTAAAAAATCCTATCGAGTGGTGAGCCAGCCTCTCACTCGGAGGCTTAGCTGCAGTCTAGTATTCGCCTAAGTGTAAAAAAATCCTACCGAGTGGTGAGCCAGCCTCTCACTTGGAGGCTTAGCTGCAGTCCAGTACTCGCCTAAGTGCAAAAAAATCCTACCGAGTGGTGAGCCAGCCTCTCACTTGGAGGCTTAACTACAGTCCAGTACTCGCCTAAGTGTAAAAAAAGCCTATCGAGTGGTGAGCCAGCCTCTCACTCGGGGGCTTAGCTGCAGTCCAGTACTCGGCTAAGTTTGAAAGATTCTACCGAATGGTACGGGTCGACCACGAGCCCCCCCCCCCCCCCGGGGCTGCACTGTCAAGAAGAAGGATGACATTGTGTGAGCGATCCTCACACTCGGGGGCTTAGCTACAGTCCAGTACTTGCCTAAGTTTGAAAAATCCTACCGAGTGATGAGCGATCCTCTCACTCGGGGGCTTAGCTGCAGTCTAGTACTGGCCTAAGTTTGAAAAATCCTACCGAGTGACGAGCGATCCTCTCACTCGGGGGCTTAGCTGCAGTCCAGTACTCGCCTAAGTTTGAAAAATCCTACCGAGTGATGAGCGATCCTCTCACTTGGGGGCTTAGCTGCAGTCCAGTACTAGCCTAAGTTTGAAAAATCCTACCGAGTGACGAGCGATCCTCTCACTCGGGGTCTTAGCTGCAGTCCAGTACTCGCCTAAGTTTGGAAAATCCTATCGAGTAACGAGCGATCCTCTCACTCGGGGGCTTAGCTGTAGTCCAGTACTCGCCTAAGTTTGAAATATCCTACCGAGTGACGAGCGATCCTCTCACTTGGGGGCTTAGCTGCAGTCCAGTACTCGCCTGAGTGTAAAAAATCATATCCAGTGGCGAGCAATCCTCTCACTCGGGGGCTTAGCTGAAGTCCAGTACTCACCTAAGTTTGAAAAACCCAACCTAATGGTACGGGTCGACCATGACCCCTCCCCCCGGGGCTGCACCGTCAAGAAGAAGGACGAGATTGTGCGCACTGCCAAAGGCTCATCCAACAGCTGACGCCAAGGCGAGCTACTTTCAGGAACGTCAAGAGCATTACTGAATGCCTCGCTGATGAGATGATCAATGCTACCAAAGGCTCATGCAACAGCTAGTGCCGAGGCAAACTGTTTTCAGGAACATCAAGACCATTGCTGAGTGCCTCGCTGATGAGCTGATCAATGTTGCTCAAGGCTAGTCCAACAGGTCGACTATGGCCTCTTCCTCAGAAGCTGCATCGAGAGTACAAAAACCAATCCGAGTGAAGAACGAGTTCCGCTCGAAGACAAACACAACATATTCAAAGATAAGCCAAGTTTAGATAAATCCAAAGGTTCCTAACCGTGGATTAAAGTGCTCGGGCGTCAGGCCCGAAGGAGTTTCAATGATTACAAAATCACTCGGCATCCCGAGGCAAATGAGGGTGAAGCATAATGTTTTTTCGATCACTCGGCGAGAGAAGGGCTGGCTGGATCGCAGAAGCTGTCAAGGTCAATGTTGTCCGCAATACGAGTGGCAGCCTCAAGGAAGGTGTCCATGAAAGACTGGAAGGTGTGCTTCTTAGTATTCACAACCTTGAGGGCCGCCAACTTGTCTTCTCTGGCGTCCTTGCAGTGCACTCGAACCAATGACAGGGCGATGTTAGCACCACAGCAAGCGAATGACTTCTTCCACTCCTGCACTCGACCAGGAATCTGATTGAGTCGAGTCATCAGCGACTCGAGATCTTGAGAAAGTTCCGCCTAAGGCCAGAGTTCAGCGTCAACCTGGGTCATCACCGCCTTCAGCCGAGCCAGATAGGCAACGGCTCCGTCCAAGGGTGATTCCAACCGCAGCAAGTTCATCGCAACGTCATATTTCACAGGACAATTGATGGGGTCGAGACCTGTCTCGACCCGCCCGGTTTCAGCTTCAAAATCCAAACAAAGTTCTTCAACATCATGAAAAATAGTGAGTCGACAATATTACAACATGCTTCAATCAACGACAATTAATCAGTCGAGCGTCTATACCTTCAAGATTCAGAACTAGTTTTGCGGCAAGTTGTTCTAGATAGGACTCTAGCTTGCCTGTCTTGGCTCTGAGGGCTCCAACTTCATTGGTCAGGTTCTCCTTGTCCTTCTTCAGTTGCTCGACTTCCCAATTGGCTTCCGAGATGGCGGTCTTCAGCTTCGCATTCTCCTCTTCCAACTTGCCGACTGAAGCCAGCTTCTTGTCCGCGAGCGTTGTTTTCTCACGTGCTTCCTTCTGAGCAGCAGCAAGGTCCTGGTCCTTCTTCTCCAAAGCTTCCTTCATTCTCTCTAAAGAAGCAACACTCTTTAGACGAGCCTGAAGTTGACGGTTTTCACTACGCACATATGCTTGTGTGATGTCACTCGGTTCAAAGAGATTGAAAGAAAAAACAGTGAAAGACACGAGCTACTAGGTGGGCAAGAGTCGATTCGTTACCTCCCATGATGGACGTTTCTACTTGAGCAGTCTTGAGATTCTTCTTTGCGGGTTCAAGATCAAGTTCAAGACTGATATGCTTCTTCTTTAACTCAGAAAGCCAATCTCCAAGATCACAAGACTTCTGCAGCCGGCGAGAGAGATATATCAGTTGACAGAAACAAAAGACAATGACAGTGAAAGTTACTCTAAGACTACTGCCGAATCAAATATTCAACAGTAGTCTCGGGGACTACACCCAGTGGGTGCACTTAGCTTGCCCCCACTTATCTAGATCGACACTCAACATGGTCTGCCCAGCGTGAGTCAATAAAAAACAAGGCAAAAAATAAGATTCTAAGACCTCAGCCGACTGCCAGCAGTCGACCGTGGTCTCAGGGACTACACCCAGTGGGTGCACTGGGCGTGCCCCCACTGGCCTGGACAGAATACTAATACTCAGCACGAGTCGAGTGAAGTAGAAGACTTCCTAAACTCTAGACACAGGCACACCCCAGTGGGTGATCGGATATGAAACGGCATTCAAAAGTTCAGTCGGAGTTCCTGACCTTAACATTGGTCTGCAGGGCGGTGCTGGCGTTATAAGCCACTTGACTGGCCTCGTGCATCACCTTCACCTGCTCCATGACAAGGTTCACCTAACGAAGAGCCTCCCTGGCAACACTTGGTGAATCGTCTGGGGCCTGATATGCAGCGAAGAGTGATGGCTCCAAGGCAGCCGAAGCAGCTACTGGGTCAGACGCGTGGAGTTGTACTGGGGTGGCAGGAGCCGGAGCAGTCGATCCCGACGGACGATCAGTCATCAGTGGGCCGGCGAATGTGACGTTGGTCCGAACCGGATCTCTGGAACGTTCGACCACCGCCTCAAGCGTCGGCGTCGACTGAGGGACTTGAACTTCAAGCCTTCTTCTGCTTGAGCCCCCGCTTCTCTTCCTCCTCTCCTATAGAGGCACTTCTTCTTCATCATCATCAGGAAGCACGACGACCTCTCGCGGAACTGCAGAAAGAGGGAAACATCGGAAATTCAGCAGACTGACAACTCAATCGACTAAATGAAGTCTGGTCGAACGGACTTTCCAGCTCGGGAGGTGGCCGCAATGTCGGTCTCCTCATCTCCTGGATCTTTGTCGATATCCATGTCAGTTGCAGCAGAGGTTGGGCTAGAAAGATACATGATCCATTTGGTCAGAACAAAAGCTTCAGCCGGCCTAGATAAATGCAAGTAAGGTACTCACCCTGAAGCGACGGGAACGTCCATCTTGATCCTCGGCAAAGTCTTTCGAGCCTTTGGAGGAGCAACCTTAGGCTGCTTGGCGACCTTCTCTGTCGGCTCCGGAGTTGACGTCCGGGTGCGTTTCTGTGTGTGGGTACTTGGGGACACATTCTTTCCACGTCCGCTCGTGTGACGCCCCGAGACCGATGCTCGAGAAGACTTCCATATATTCCGGGTTTCGCCGTGTGTTTCATTTGTGCCTGCCCTTTTATTTTTGCATTGCATCATGATCATCACGTGAGTTGCATTCTTCATATTGGTGTATTGGTGTGTGTGCATCTGTCCTTGTTGTCTCTTCTCTCAAGCCATGCCCATGTATCATCACCTCCTTCTTCCTTCTTATTCCTTTCTTTTTGCTAGTGCCATTTTCTGTCCTCCATAAATGTTCATTCTTTTCATATAAATCCTGCTCATTGCCTACACCCTCTCTGCCAATTTTCGGCTCATATGAATATCTTTTGGTTGGGTTTAAAAATGGCTCAAGTTTGAATTTAATTCAAACTTGAATTATTTTTATATCTCTAAAAATGTCCAAATAATTTTATTCAAATTGTTCATAAATACAGGATCTCATATCTATTTCTGCCTCAGTCTACTTCCTTCCAGATGTCCCTGTGCATTTCTGCTCTTGTTATTCTGTCTGAAGAATTAAAGAAAAGAAATGAGGGACAGAGGGAGAGCAGCAGTGCAGCCCAGCCACACCGCAGCAGCCACCTTAGCCCAGCCCGTGCCTGGCCTTTTCTCTTCTTCCCCTTGGTAATTTTCTATCCAGTGAAATCCTTCAGACCCACATGTCATCCTCACTCCTTCCTCCTTTCTTCCACCTTGGCATTTTTCTTCTCTCACAGTAACTCTCGGGAGAGATCACGCACATGGCCACCGTGGCTACCACGGCGCCCGCGCCCCTCCTATAAAGCCGCAGCCCCGCGCCCTAGGGTTCCCCTCTTCCCCTCTCGCCGCCGCCACCTCTTTCCCTTCCCTCTGCTTCTTCCACAAATCAGATGCACCGAGAGCAGGGAGATAAACCTGCTGACGTCCGTCGTCGTTCTCGCGGCCGGAGGGCCTCAAGCTCGTCTTCGACATGTCCTCCTGCACCAGGTCTCCGTCCTCGGCCGATTCTGATGGGTGGTTGAACTCGATCGCCTCCATGCCGTCGTCCACGTCCATGTCGTCGTCGTCCTCCCCTGCTTCCTCTTCTTCAGGAGACCGAGCTTCTCTCCGGCGTGATCCGACAAGCAGCTGCCGTCTTCTTCGTCCGGAGCCTCTCGTGCCTCGCCGTCGTCTCCCTCGACTATGCACACGTCCACACGGTCCCGTAGCTCCTTCCATGACGTCCTCTACATCGTCTTCTTCCTCCAGCTAATACATCGCCGCCCCGATCAGCGCGCCTTCTCGCCGTCTTCGGTCTCCGACGACCTCGTACAACTCCAGCAGCACCCCCCTCGGTGAGCATACGCTCCTCCCAGCCCCTCTCTTGCGCAATCCGTCGCCGTAGTTGTCTTCTCGAGCCGCCAACTCCATGTCCGCCATGGCTGAGTTTCTGGAACTCACCTCTCTGCCCCTGCACACTCCCGCACGCGCTCAACCCTCTCTGCTCGCTCCAGCACGCAAGACCGAAGCGCTGCACGCGCAGCAGCCGCGGAACGCCACCCGCGCGGCTTCGGTCGTCGCCTTCCCCATGTCTAAGATGAGCTCCTGCTCGTGCACAAGTGTCTACAAGCACGCCACCCCCGGAAGCAGCCTTCGCTCGCAAGCGCGCACCCTCGCACATTTCCTCACCCCCGCCGATGATCCGCTGCACCTGTAGCCGTTGCTTTGCTCGTCGTCGTCGCCGGCAAGTTGTTGTGCGTTCATGGCGGTTCCAAGGTTGAGCCTCTGCTTGTTCAAAAGAGCCATGCCCCTTCCTTATCACAAACACTCAGTCAGGCCAGCTGGTCAGCGCGTTGCTCCCCTACGCAGGAGGTCGTGGGATCAAGTCCCAGCCGGCCCCATTTTTGCTCTGTTTCCTTTTATTTTTCTCACTCACACTCATCCATTCCGGGTCAGATCCGCTTTGGGCCTTGCACAGTGTGTTGCATTCGGCCCGCAGTTTTTTTTTCATTCTGTGATTTTTTCATATATCCAGGGCATGCATATTTACAGGAATGCCATCATTTTGAATTGCATACAACTAAATAACCATGCATCCAAATAAAACATGTCATATATGCATCTTATTCAGCTGTTTAAGTTCTTTAACAATATGCAACTTTCATCCCTGTTAAAAATGTTTAAAATTGTTGTTTGCAATAATTTGCACAAATGTCATGTTAAAATGGTTTATTTCATAACTAAATAACCGTAGGTCGGATTTAAATGTTCTTTATATGTAAATGGGGTGGAAAATGCCTAGTTTAACATGGTGCACTTTATTTTCCTGTTTAACAACTCTAAAATTATGTATAGGGCAGAACAGTACCAAATTCATATTACGCATATGAGGAGTTTTTCCGGAATTGTTGTTTGTTGTTTCCGGCCTCATTTAAACTTGCCTAAATAGGTGGTTTGCTCATACTTCACCTCTTGCCATGTTTAATAACATTTAATGTTGTTGGGTACCTAACCGAGAGAGAACTAAATAATTGATGTGGTGTTTTCGTCGATATGCAACTCGTTGCATATTGGGCTCCATTTAACTTGTAGTTTTGTTTGTGCATATTGCCATGCCATGCATATTTAAACCGGACATGCATCATACTTGTTTGTGCATCATGCCATGATTATGCTTGTGTGTATACCATGTTGATGTTTGTTTCTTTCCGGGTTGCTTCTCTCGTTAGCTTCGGTTTCGTTCCGGAGTTGTGAGGATTCGTTCGACTACGTCCGTTTGTCTTCTTCATGGACTCGTTCTTCTTCCTTGCGGGATTTCAGGCAAGATGACCATACCCTCGAAATCACTTCTATCTTTGCTTGCTAGATGCTCGCTCTTTTGCTATGCCTATGCTACGATGCCTATCACTTGCTTACCATGCCTCCCATATTGCCATGTCAGCCTCTAACCTTTTTCACCCTTCCTAGCAAACCGTTGTTTGGCTATGTTACCGCTTGGCTCAGCCCCTCTTATAGCGTTGTTAGTTGCAGGTGAAGATGAAGTTTGTTCCTTGTTGGAACATGGAGATGTTGTTCCTTGTTGGAACATGTTTACTTGTTGGGATATCACAATATATCTTCTTTAATTAATGCACCTATATACTTGGTAAAGGGTGGAAGGCTCGGCCTTATGCCTGGTGTTTTTGTTCCACTCTTGCCGCCCTAGTTTCCATCATACCGGTGTTATGTTCCCGGATTTTGCGTTCCTTACACGGTTGGGTGATTTATGGACCCCCTTGACAGTTTGCTTTGAATAAGACTCCTCCAGCAAGGCCCAACATTGGTTTTACCATTTGCCACCTAAGCCTTTTTCCCTTGGGTTCTGCAGACTCAAGGGTCATCTTTATTTAACCCCCCGGGCCAATGCTCCTCTGAGTGTTGGCCCAAACTAGAGTGCTTTGCAGCGCCCCCTCAAGGAAACTTGAGGTCTGGTTTTAGTTGTACGGACTACTCATCCGGTGTGCCCTGAGAACGAGATATGTGCAGCTCCTATTGGGATTTGTCGGCACATTCGGGCGGCTTTGCTGGTCTTGTTTTATTGCTGTCGAAATGTCTTGTAGTCCGGGATTCCGAGACTGATCGGGTCTTCCCGGTAGAAGGAATATCCTTCGTTGACCGTGAGAGCTTATAATGGGCTAAGTTGGGACACCCCTGCAGGGTATTATCTTTCGAAAGTCGTGCCCGCGGTTATGAGGCAGATGGGAATTTGTTAATGTCCGGTTGTAGAAAACCCGAAGTTGACCTTAATTAAAATACACCAACCGCGTGTGTAACCGTGATGGTCTCTTCTCGGCGGAGTCCGGGAAGTGAACACGGTGTTGGAGTTATGCTTGACGTAGGTTGTTCTAGGGTCACTTCTTGATCATAGTTGTTTGACCGTGCTTTTTCCTCCTCTTCACGCTCTCTTTTGCGCATGGTAGCCACCATATATGCTAGTCGCTTGCTGCAGCTCCACCTCACTACCTTCTCCTACCCATAAGCTTAAGTAGTCTTGATCTGGCAGGTGTGAGATTGCTGAGTCCCCGTGACTCACAAATACTTCCAAAACCAGTTTGCAGGTGCCGATGAAACCGTGCAGGTGACGCATCCGAGCTCAAGGAGGAGCTCGATGAAGATCTTGCTCATTGTGTTGTTTCGTTTCAGTTGATCAGTAGTGGAGCCCAGTTGGGATGATCGGGGATCTGTGTAGCATTTGGGGTAGTCTTCTTTTATTTTGGTTCCGTAGTCGGACTCTGATTGTATCTGTATGATGTAATGTTTTACTCATGTATTGTGTGAAGTGGCGATTGTAAGCCAACTATGTATCTCTTTCCCTTATGTATTACTTGGGTTGTGTGAAGATTACCTCACTTGCGACATTGCTTTCAATGCGGTTATGCCTCTAAGTCGTGCTTCGACACGTGGGAGATATAGCCGCATCGAGGGCGTTACAGCTCGCCGGGTCATGGTGTTGCTTGGATCGGCGTTCAGAACGCGGCGGCGAGTTGATCCCTTCCTCGTTGCCTGACTCCTCGCTCTCCTCCTCCTCGTCTTCATCCAAAGATTCCCATTCACCGCTCTCCTCCATGCTGGCCTCTCCCTCCTGGTCCTGCTCCAGAGCTTGTTCACCGTTGGGCATCGAATATATGTCAGTAAAAACCTACAAGACAAGAAGTCGAGTGAAAGTCAGTCGAGCTCAAGCACAATCAGAATGAGTATGCAAAGACAGTCGGAATAAAGAACGTACCTTGTCGGGCTGATTGTCATCACTGAAGGGGATGACTCTCCTGGCTCCTCTAGGGTTTTCCTGGTTGCCTGTAATGCTCTTCAACCACATGGCCACGGTCTTAGCTGGCACTTCCTCTGGATGAACGCGAGCGATGTCGTCGGACCCAGAGTACAACCACATGGGATGGTCACGGGCCTGAAGAGGTTGGATGCGTCGACTGAGGAATACTTCCAGCAGATCCATGCCAGTGACACCCTCGTTAATCAGTTGGACCACTTTCTCGACCAGCATCATCATCTCCACATTCTCAGCAGCAGTCACTTTCAGTGAGGAAGGAGTCTGGACATGGTCAAAAGTGAAGTGGGGAAGGCCAGTCGACTGACCTGGAGTTGGGAGGTCCTGGCAGTAGAACCAGGTCGACTGCCAGCCCCTAACTGATTCAGGGAGAGTCATGGAAGGGAAAGAACTCCTCTGTCTCTTTTGGATACCCAAACCCCCACACATCTGAATGACGTGGGTCTTCGAGTCACTCGTTTTCGCTTTCTTCACCGACTGGGAACAGATGGTGAAAATATGTTTAAAAAGGCCCCAGTGCGGTCGACACCCCAAAAAAATTTCACACATCGACACGAACGCGGCAAGGTACGTGATGGTGTTGGGAGAAAAATGGTGGAGTTTGGCACAGGAGAAATTCAGGAAGCCCCGGAAGAAGGGGTGCGGAGGAAGCGAAAAACCCCGGTCGACGTGTGTAGCGAGCAATACACACTCACCCGGTCGAGGCTGCGGCTCCGTCTCCCCCTCAGGCAGCCTTGCTGCACCCTTGGCGATCAGGCCAGACTCCACCAGCTCTTCCAGATCTTCTTGCCAGATCAAAGACCGGATCCAATCGCCCTGGATCCAGCCTGGCGGCAGCCCCGAGCGCGATGAAGACCCTCGATTCTGCTTCTTGCCTTCCGCCACCCCTGTTGCCTTCTTCGCGCGCTCCAGCGCCGCCGTCTTGTCCTTCACCATGGTGGCGGAGTGGCAGCGTCGAGAGCAGAGGAGCTGGGAACGGTGAGGGAGCAGAGGAAGAAGAAAGAGAAACAGGCGCGCACAGTGCAGACGCCTCGGCCCCATCGCCTTATAACGGGCTGCTTCCGAGTGGCTGACGCGTGGGACCAGGCGATCCTGTCAAATCCCGCAACAGTCACGCGCAACGTACGTGGCTAAAAATTATCCACCCCGCTTACTTCGGCGCGCCCGTCCCACACGCTTTCCTGAAATTTCGTATCCCGCGAAATCCGGGATACACTTCAGTCAATCGCGCCAAAGATTCTGCACCCCAAGACAACACTCGGCAGATGATGCTACAAGTTCAGTCGACAACTTTCGGAATGGATCAAGGCGACTGAATCAACGCTGAAGTACCAACGAGAGCCTTCCATCTCGCGTAAAACACTCGCGAGGTGCAAATCCCGGAATAAGTTCAACTTCAACCTACTTTCCACTCGAACCTTAATCCATTCGGGGGCTACTGATGAGGATATAGACCTGGGGTAGGTTCATAGGCCTGACCTCTACGTCCTACCCAAGGTCACTACCCTAGAAGATGAGAAGTCCAAGAGGCAGCGAGGAACCCCCAGTCAAAGATGTCGAGTCTAATCCACTCGACCAATCATATCACTCGGGCGTCCTCCTACCTGTTGTCACTCGACCATATGAGGAGTCACTCGACCTACTGAAGATCAGGAGTGACTCAGCACTGCAACAGTCGGACATTCACTCCGTAGTATTCAAGGTCATTAATAACACTTATGATCGGCGTTATCAGTAACGCCCCATCTTTATGTACATTAAGTCCCTTGTAATGGAAGATGGCTGGGGTCCTGGCGCACTCTATATAAGCCACCCCCCTCCTCAGGCACAAGGGTTCGCACCCCTTGTAACATCACACACATATAATCCAGTCGACCGCCTCCGGGCACCTAGACGTAGGGCTATTACTTCCTCCGCGAAGGGCCTAAACTCGTAAATCTTGTGTGTACACCTTCACCATAGCTGAGATCTTGCCTCTCCATACCTACCCCCCCTTTCTACTGTCAGTCTTAGAACCACGACAGTACCCCTGAACCGAAAGAACCGCCTCAAATAGGTGGTGGTACTTTCATAACTTACCCCACATTTTGGACAAGCGCGTCCCTAAGCCATGGTTCCCCACTACCATCCCATCCGCGCACCCATTCGTACGCCGAGGCCGCAAAAACCCACGACAAAACCCCACACCCTGCTCCGTCCGCCATCCAGCCAGAGCCTCTTCCCCGACGACATCGTCCACAGCAACACCTCGACGTCCCTCATCCACCGTACCGGATGAGGATCCTTCATCGATCTTGTCGTCCCGCCGGTCCAGCAACCCCATCCTCCACCTCCAAGGAGCTGCCCCGATGTTCCCCTCGTCTTTCACGCCACCTCCATTCCCACACCGCCGTCTTCACCTGCACCACCGGAAGAGCATCATCATCACCATTTCCTGGATGAAGCTGCGGCCTAATCGGCGCCACCAAAGAGGTTGTACACTAATCGCCGCATTTTCTTCTTGATTCGATCTTACGGTGCTGCCGGCGCTCGGTCCCAAGCCGACACGGCATGGCTCCATCCACGTCGGCGTCGCCGGCCACTTCCTCCACGGCGTCGCTCCCTGGGCGGCGATGTCCACATCAGTAGGAGCTGCTGCTGCTTTAGCTCTCGCTCGCGCTGCTGCTCTGCTCTTGCTCTCGGTCCCCTGCCTGGTCTGCCCTTGCTACTGCTCTTGCTCGCGCTGCTGCTCTCGCTCTTGCCTGTGATGCTGCTCCGATTTAGCTAAACTTCAGTCGACTGAATCGACTTTTGGGTCAGTCGATTTTCAGGGGGAGGGGGGGCTCGCCGGGGTGAACGAAGAACCAGCCATAGCGGGGAGGGGGCTCGCCGGAGAGGTACCCCACTATCTATCTTAGGGTTCAGGGTGGGGGCAGTGGTCGCCGGCGGTGTCGGGGCATTGGCGGGGCGGTGGCATGGGGATCACCGGAGAAAAAGCTCGGCCTGGGGGGGGGCCTATAGGGATGGCCGGGGCGGCGGCGGACCGGCAGTGGGGAGTGTTTTCAGGGCGGGCGGGGCGGCACACCGCCGGCCGCGGGCGGCGGGGGGCTGCTGTTTGGCCGGTGGTGGTTGGCGGCTCAGGGGGGTAGAGGTTGAAGATGAACCACAGGCCCTTGATTTCGTATCCAACGGCTGCAAAATTGACTGACCAGAGATGAAAAAGTCAGTCGACCGACGTGTAGCCTCACCTTGCTAGTGCGTTCAGTTTCGACAGCAACATTCAGTTTCGATGGTTAAGTTCAGTTTCGATGGTGAAGTTCAGTTTCGACAGTTAAATTCAGTTTCGACAGTTAAGTTCAGAGATGAGTGGCTGATGTATTTTACATCTAGCATTTTGTGGTTATGTATTTTACGTCATGTATTGGAGATGCTATTAGAATTCCACTCAGGTTAACATTGTCTCTCTTGTCCTGCTTCAGCCTCGGCGTCGTACAACTCACCGGAGCTGCTCCAACGATGAAACACTCCATCACAGCGGAGCAGTACCTCGGGCTCCATCTCCAGACGCCTAAGTTCTTCTTCCCCTCCTCCGACAGCCAAGTCAGCCAGAGCATCCTCACCGGCCAACCCAATCACGCTGAGATCGACATGGCTTCGCCAAAGAGGTTGTACACTTGTTGCATCTCTTTTTTACTCTACATGTTATATATATTGTCCACTGAGCACTTTCGTAGTAACGGAAATCGATTATTTTATCCTACTATATGACAAGCGGTGAGGTACCGGGCAACTTAGCTATCCGTGATGGACTCTCTTGAACGCCATCATTATTTATCTATCTTGCGTTTGAGCTGTGCATTTGTCGATGGGCCTGGGAGTTGAGCTAGTATGGCAGTGGCCTGGGTCCAAAGTAATAGAAGTAGCAGAAAAACATTTTTTTAGTGTAAGATTTTCCTTGCTCAAGCCTACCTACTAGAATCACCAGTGCTTGAAAGGAAAAGTGAATGAAAAACATAGGAATTGGAAAGTTTCCTATGATACTACTTTTCATGAATTTGGTGCAAACGAATGGAGCAAAGGAAAACTGTAGGATTTGTTCCTTTAGTGTCTCCTTGAAATAAAAACCGTAGGAATTATAATTTCCACTTGTCCTCCTTTTCATATTCCTATTCATCAAGCACAAGACTAAGAGATAGTAGCATAATAGCATTATAACCGTACATTTTCTTGTGGTTTGACTTAATCTCACCATGCTTTTTTGCATCTTGTGATCTTCGAATTGTTGTGAATCAAACACCTAGATTGGCAGAAATCCTGTGTTTTTTAATTCTCTATTTTGCACGTGCATTCCTATCCTATTCCTGTCTATTTCCTATCCATGCATTGTTAGAATCCTCAAATTCAAACAAGCCCTTACTCAATTACTTCTGTTACAGATATGTGTCAAAGAAAACCTTGTGTGGTTTGTCCTGCTCCTAAGGCGCAGTGTTCCACCCTAGCTCAGCTGCTCCAATGATGGAAGGGTTCACCACAGCAGGGATCCGCTCTCCAGACTGTCTTTCGCCGCCTCAGATCTTCTTCCCCGCCGCCGGCAGCCACGACAACTGCATTACCATCATCAACTGAGCAGATGACCTTGAGGACTACACGGGTGCGCAAGAGAGGTCGCACTCTTCCGTGTCTGCTTACGTTATGCGTCGCTTAATATGATGGCATGCTACATTATCGTCGTGTTCACCTATTAGACTCTGAGTCAGGTCCAAACTAATGCTGAAACTTGAGTTTTTAAATGGTTGTGGGGTACATATTGGGGCAGCAATCAGTATTATATGTCTACTATCTGGTTAATCTCCGGTGTCTACTATGAGTTTCATGTTGGGTGCAAACAAATATTAAAGGAGCCATTATCTGTGTTTTTTAACTAAAGCTATTATCTACCTGCTATCATTGGTTTTGGGTCTATCCACGGTTCGCTACCATCACTCTGGATTTGTGCATGCACTCCTTACATAATCTCACTATGTTTTATTCCTATGCATGACAGATATTGTACACAATGGAACTGATCATGTAGAGCAAAAGAGACAAGCCTTGCGTGGCAATAAAATTTCATGCAGACGTCGTTCCATGGTGGGTGCAAAGGCAGCCCCCACTCCACCCATTTCGGATCATAATCAAGAGGAAGATAACTGTTCTGAGGGGGATTCAGAAGGACAAGACCACTCCTATTTACCCCATGAGGTCTTCGCTCTAACTTGGCATGCTGATGTTGGTAATATCATGCATATGGTGCCTTGCATTGCTTACTGTATACATTAAAGATGTCATCTGCTTAGTTTAGACATGCTTTGTGTCAATGCCATCTGTTTAGTTTCTTTATCGTATATGTGAATCATGCAATGCCATCTTGTTTAGCCAGGCATCATATATGTGAATTTTGCAATGCCACCCTGGTTAGCCAGTCATCTTATATGTGAATTATATCATGCCATCATTTTTTATTACGTGTTAAATTTGTCAACAATTTTAGTACATTCAATTACTCTTCCTGTGCATCAGCCATTCGGCACAGTCATGGAAAAATATGGAGTGGAAACAAGGTCTTGAAAGCAGACAATGCTATCTGACGAACCACATGTCTTGCTGGTTACCGATAACTCCTCAGAGGAGGATTCATAGACAGATGACCAGTCATATCCCCCCCCCCCGAGGTGCGTGCTCTAACTTGGCAGGGTTATGTTGCTCATATCGTGCGTATGGTATCTTGCATTGCTATGTCATTTGCTTAGTTTAGACATGCTTTGTGGGAATGCCACCTGTTTACTGTCTAATTACCATATATGTGAACTATGCAATGCCATCTTGTTGCAAGACATTATAAATGTGAATTATGCAATGTTATCATGTTGCAAGGCATTATGTATGTGAATTATGCAATGCCATGCTGTTTAGGCAAGCGTCATATATGTGAATTATATCATGCCGTCCTTTTTTTGTATTTCTCATTGCTTTTGTCGAGAATGTTTGTATATTCAACTCCTCTTCCTGTGCATCAGCCATTTGAATTGGAGATGGAGAAATCTGGAGTGAAAACAAGGTCTTCAGAGCAGACAATGCTACCTGCTGAAGCAGATATCTTGCTGGTTACATATAGCTCTTCAGAGGAGGATTCAGAGGCAGATGACCAGTCCTATTATCCCCCTGAGGTGTATGCTCAAACTTGGCAGGGTTATATTACTCATATCATGCATATGTTGTATTGCAATGCTTAGTTTTTACATCATATACACAATATTGAATGCCATCTCCTTAGTTGACACATCATATATGCGATTGCCCTCTGCTCACTTCCTTAGTATATAAATCATATATTTGTATTATGTCATGCCATGATGTTTACATAGACAACATGTATCTGAATTATGGCATGCCAACCCATTTTCTAAAGACATAATATAGTTATATCATCTCATCCTGTTTACATAGTCATCATAAATTATGTCATTCTATCCGTGAATTATATCATGCCATCATGTTTCCATCGACGGCATGTTTGTGATTTATGGCATGCCAACCACTTTAGTAGACACATCGTATAGTTATATCATGTCATCATGTTTACATAATTATCATATTTTGAAGTATGTCATTCTATCATGTTTAGTTAGCCATCATACATGTGAAATTGTGTCATGCTATCCTGTTTAATTAGCCATCATATATGTGAAATTATGTCCTGCTATTCTGTTTGGTTAGACAACATAAATGTGAATTATTTCATGCCCTGTTTTCTTCCCTACTAATCATTGCACCTATCTATCTTACAATGTATGTACATTCAATTACTTTTCTTGTTTATCACCCATTTCAATTCGAGGGAGTGATGGCAGTATCTGTGGGAGTAAAAACACGGTCTTCAGAAAATATGTGCTACCTGTCAATGCAGATAGAACCACGGTTGTACTTGCCCAAGAACCAGCCCCACCACACATAACCCACACTCATGTAGATTATACCCCTACCCAGTTGGACAGAGAACCAGCTAAACCCCTAATAACCCCAACCCCAGCAGATAGACACCCAGTTCCCGTTGACACAGCACCGTCTCCACCACAGAGCACTCAAACATGAGCAGTTAGTAAGGCAACTGCAGTGCCCAAAGCATGAGGAACACCACTCCGAACCCCAAGTCAACGCTTAAAGCAAAAGAAGAATTGTTCTCAGGTTAGGTTCCGTAGCTATCGTTCATACTACTTTGCTCTTGCATCACTGTATTTACTCATACCAACTAATTTCAAATTTGAAGGATGCAATTGAAACTCCAATGGCGCAACAGGTATGTTTTAAACCTGTTTCTTCAACGTGTTTGGCTGTTTGCTGTTGTAACTTGCTCTATGTTGATTTCAGTTTCAATTGAATAAACAGTTATGTTCTCATTCCATGCACATTACAAGTGTTGCTATTGCTGTGTAGTTTCCCACACTTATATTTTGTCTATGCTGCTTGGTCTTAAATAGATATGATTCGAACTGTATCAATCTTGATTTGGCAACATCAACTAGAATGGTATAGACCATACAGTGACCATACTACATAGATATATTTTTGTTTCATGCTGTTATCCTGTCCACCTTACTACTGAACTGGTTTACCAAAATGAGTTTCATATACTACATTGTAAACCTGTGATGTGTTTGTTTGTTTCTCTTTTAGAACGTGGATAAAATATTGGAGAAGAGTACCCCATTTATGCAATGGTAAAGGAAGTAATGCAGTAAGGTTCAAGATAGTGAGACATCCCTGTTGGTCTCCAAGAAAGCTGATAAAAACTATATTGAAGACACTGAGACAACCCCAAAGTCCTGTCTTGATGTAGTGTTCGAGTTACTGGCTACTACTGCTGGCACCAGCTCTTCGAAGTCGTTGCCTGAATCAGTTCGGCTTCTTGAGACTCAACATCAAGTTGAAAGACATCGATCAGATGTTATGCGATAGGAAGCTAAAGGACTGAGGAAGTCCCTGCAAAATTCAGATGCATACTTTCTGGTGCAACAGCAAGTGCTGGAGGACTTAAGCGCCAAACAAGATAAAGTTAATAAGCTTGTTAAGCTTCTTGCCAGCATTACGGGTACCCAGAATATTGTTTCTTGAGCTCTTCTGAAGTGGTTTTAGTTCTGGACTTGTTTTGCTGCGGCGTTTATATGTTGTTGTGTTCCCTATATTTGCACTGGTGGCGAACTTTGATGCCCAGTGGATGTAATATGTGTAATAGCCGTGATAGCCTAGCGTAAGTTGCTTGCTTGTTTATTTCCTTATTGTCTTGTTTATTTCTTTGCTTGTAGTCAGTGCAGTTCTTTTTCCGCTGTTTGCTAGTGGCCGCAATAACCTATTTTTAAAAACTAGGCCACAATAATCATGGGCTACATATTTACTGTAGTTACCATTTCCCTCCTACGGGCCGTAGAAACAATGGGCCTTCTATGTGTCGTAGACACAATGGGCCTTCTACGGGCCGTATCATCAATGGGCCTTGTACGGGTCGTATGATCAGTTGGCCAAACATGGGCCAATAACAGACCGCATTATGGCCGTAAACGGGCTAGAGTTGGAATCGTCTGTTCATAGGCCGACCATAACGGGACGTCGTTAATCGGCCGTATTTGATGATGCTATGAAAAAGGCCCAACGTAT
The DNA here is from genome assembly GCA_021605205.1 of Aegilops longissima. Classification (NCBI taxonomy): domain Eukaryota; kingdom Viridiplantae; phylum Streptophyta; class Magnoliopsida; order Poales; family Poaceae; genus Aegilops; species Aegilops longissima. The sequence goes on along the minus strand of CM038678.1, from coordinate 46,664,939 downwards.
TAACAGGCCACAAAATGGGCCGACTGTAACCTCAGGCTGAATTTAGCCCACAAGCAGAAAATGACAGTATCGGGCCGTAAGTAAACAAATGTTGGAAATGAGCCCAAGAGTAAATGGGCTCTGAGAAGGCCGAAAGATAACATGGGATGGAAACGGCCCAACGGAATAACGGGCCGTTAATGGGTATAAAGTGATACACTGTTCATTACGGGCCAGTTTCACCACGGGCCGTTAATGGGTATAAAGTGATACATTGTTCACTACGGGCCAGTTTCACCACGGGTCGTTAATGGGCCAAGAGTTCCAAAGGGCCTCATATGGGCCGAAAGATGTCATGGGCCATACATCGGCCAGAAGTGAAAACGGGCTGGAATCATATTGGATGGCCCATATGACGCTACTGGGCCTAATTCCGATAGGGCGTAACGGGCCTTGGGTTAGCGGGCTGTAAATGGGCTATATGCGAACAGGTCGTTAACAGGCTTTCCATGGGCCGGGCCGCCACCTTTTGACCAAGTCAAACGGGCCGGCCTTTTCACAGGAATTGGCCTCTATTGGGTCGTGCCACGTGTCGACGTATCATAGGCGCCTTCTGTCCAATGAGTGGATGACATCTGTCCCAACGATGAGCCAACACGTGTTTCTTCCAGCCAATGATGATTTTACACGTGGAAAATCCCCATTGGTCGGGGCTGTTAACGGGTTATCGGATCCAAAACCCGACCCAATAGCTTAACGGCGTTCCGTTACGGTGGATGCCACGTGTCGGTCACCCTTGACGAAAGCACTTCTGTGACGCGCGATTTATCATCATGGAAGTGGACACTTCCGTGATGATAATTCTGGTAATATCATGGAACACTTCTACGACAGCACATGTATGACTATCTTGATTCTGTCATAAAATCGTCATGGATGTACATGCATGACAAAAAACGCGACCTACTGTGACAAACACGTATCATCACGGAAGTGTATTTTTTTTTGTAGTGCCGGCAAGTCTCTTTACTCGTTCCTTAATACATCATCCCGTAAATAACTCATTAGTCACATTGCTTGCAAGGCTTATAGTGATGTGCATTACCGAGAGGGCCCAGAGATACCTCTCCGACAATCGGAGTGACAAATCCTAATTTCGATCTATGCCAACCCAACAAACACCATTGAAGACACCTGTAGAGCACCTTTATAATCACTCAGTTACGTTGTGACATTTGGTAGCACACAAAGTGTTCCTCCGGTATTCGGGAGTTGCATAATATCATAGTCATAGGAACATGTATAAGTCATGAGGAAAGCAATAGCAACATACTAAATGATCAAGTGCTAAGCTAACGGAATGGGCCAAGTCAATCACATCATTCTCTAATGATGTGATCCCGTTTATCAAATGAAAACTTATGTCTATGGCTAGGAAACTTAACCATCTTTGATTAACGAGCTAGTCAAGTAGAGGCATACTAGTGACACTCTGTCTATGTATTCACACATGTACTAAGTTTTAAGTTAATACAATTCTAGCGTGAATAATAAACATTTATCATGAAATAAGGAAATAAATAATAACTTTATATTTGCCTCTAGAGCATATTTCCTTCACCATCCACCAGGACTGAATTCATATATCCATTCAATAGACTTATTCTATGCAAACAAAAACCAACACTTAGCATAATTCATTCACTTACTTTCTGCAAACTAAAAAACACCTACACATTAACTGAATCCACTAGGCATAACTGAATCCACTAGGCATAACTGAATCCACCCAGCATACTCAATTACTCACCTGAACAGGGCATCCATTGTAGCCTCTTTCGATAAGTAAGAGTGTCGAACCCAACGAGGAGCTAAAGGTACAACAAATATTCCCTCAAGTTCTATCGACCACCGATACAACTCTACGCACGCTTAGCGTTCGCTTTACCTACAACAAGTAGGAAACTAGAAGTACTTTGTAGGTGTTGTAGGATAGGTTTGCAAGAATATAAAGAGCACGTAAATAAAAACAAGGGGCTGTTTAGATAAAGAAGCAATAAAGTTAGTATAACGAGTGTGGAAAACTGGTGGTAGGAGTTGCGAAATTGTCCCTAAGAAATTGACTACTTTACTAGACCGATAGCAAGTTTTATGTGGGAGAGGCCACTGCTAGCATGTCATCCCTGACTTGGAATTATATGCACTTATGATTGGAACTATTAGCAAGCATCTGCAACTACTAATGTTCATTAAAAACCCAACCATAGCATTAAGATATATTGGTCCCCCTTCAATCCCGTATGCATCAATTTCTATGCTAGGTTGAAGCTTCTGTCACTCTTGCCCTCCAATACATAGTCCTATCAACATACAACTAACCCTATGGTGTGATCCACGCGCACACTCATATGATGGGCACCAAAGGACAGCAACATAACCACAAGAAATTAAACCAATCATAGCAATTCATCAATTGCCGATAGGACAACGAAAATCTAGTCAGACATCATAGGATGGCAACACATCATTGGATAATAATATGAAGCATAAAGCACCATGTTCAAGTAGAGGTTACAGCGGGTTGCGGGAGAGTGGACCGCTGCATATAGATGGGGGAAGGTGATGGAGATGTTGGTGAAGATGACGGAGGTGTTGGTGTAGATCGTGGTGATGATGATGACCTCGGTGGCGTTCCGGCGCCACCGGGAGAGAGGGAGAGAGAGCCCCCTTCTTCTTCTTCTTCTTCTTCTTCTTCTTCTTCTTCTTCTTCTTCTTCTTCTTCTTCTTCTTCTTCTTCTTCTTCTTCTTCTTCTTCTTCTTCTTCTTCTTCTTCTTCTTCTTCTTCTTCTTCTTCTTCTTCTTCTTCTTCTTCTTCTTCTTCTTCTTCTTCTTCTTCTTCTTCTTCTTCTTCTTCTTCTTCTTCTTCTTCTTCTTCTTCTTCTTCTTCTTCTTCTTCTTCTTCTTCTTCTTCTTCTTCTTCTTCTTCTTCTTCTTCTTCTTCTTCTTCTTCTTCCCTCTGGTCCATGGTCTCCATGGCGTGGGAGGGGCGAGAGCTCCTCCGAGATTGGATCTGTCTCTCTGTCTCTCTCTGTTTCTGCATTCCCTGATTATATTCCCGGAGATCTGTAACTCCGACTGGATTGAAACTTTGAAAATGATTTTTTTTCGGATATTAGCTTTCTTGCGGCGAAAGAAGGGCAACAACTGCCTTACGGGGTGTCCACGAGGGTCAGGGGCGCGCCCAACCCCCAGGGACGCGCCCCCTTCCTTGTGGGCTCCACGAGCTTCGTCTCGCATTGATTCTCCTTCCCAAAATTCATAAATATTCCAGAAAAAATTCTGTCCGTTTTTATCCCATTTAGACTCCGTTTGATATGGATTTTCTGTGAAACAAAGAACATGCAACAAATAGGAACTGGCACAGGGCACTGGATCAATTTTTTAGTCCCAAAAATAGTATAAAAAGTTGCCAAAAGTGTATGAAAGTTGTATAATATTGGCATGGAACAATCAAAAATTATAGTACGACGGAGACGTATCAGCATCCCCAAGCTTATTCCTGCTCGTCCTCGAGTAGGTAAATGATAAAAAGATAATTTTTGATGTGGAATGCTACCTAGCATAATCTTGATCATATATCTAATCATGGCATGAATATTAAGACACGAGTGATTCAAAGCAATAGTCTATCATTTGACATAAAAGAATTTAATACTCGGGCATCCCAACAAACAATCATGTCTTTCAAAATATCAATGCTAAAGAACGCTATCCCTGAAAAATCATATAGTCTTGTATGCTCCCTTTTCTTAACACAAGGTACCCCTCATGCCCATCCCGGTGTCAGCCAAGCAATTGGTCTATACTTTTTAACGCGCTTCAGCTTTTTTAACCCTCACGCAATACATGAGCGCAAGCCATGGATATAGCACTACAGGTGGAATAGAGTATGATGGTGGAGGTTGTGTGGAGATGACAAAAAGGGAGAAAGTCTCACATCAACACGGCTAATCAACGGGCTATGGAGATGCCCATCAATTGATGTCAATGCAAGGAGTAGGGATTGCCATGCAACAGATGCACTCGAGCTGTAAGTGTATGAAAGCTCAAACTGAAACTAAGTGGGTGTGCATCCAACTTGCTTGCTCATGAAGACCTCGGGAATTTGAGGAAGCCCATCATCGAAATATACAAGCCAAGTTCTATAATGAAAATTCCCACTAGTATATGAAAATGATAACTCAAGAGACTCTCTATATGAAGAACATGGTGCTTGATACGTCTCCAACGTATCTATAATTTTTTATTGTTCCATGCTATTATATTACCTGTTTTGGGTGTTTATGGGCTTTACTATACACTTTTATATCATTTTTGGGACTAACCTATTAACCTAGAGCCCAGTGCCAGTTTTTTCCTTGTCTTTGAGTTTTACAGAAAAGGAATACCAAACGGAGTCCAATTGACGTGCCACTTTTTGACGATTTTCTGTGGACCAAAAGAAGCCCCTGGAGTGAAAGAGTTGGGCCAGGAGAGTCCCGGGCTGGCCACGAGGGTGGGGCATGCGCCCACCCCCCCTGGGCGCGCCCCCTGCCTCATGGACAGCCCGGAAACCCCCCCTGACGTGAGACCTACGCCAAAAATTCCTATAAATACTGAAACCTCCAGAAAATAACCTAGATCGGGAGTTCCGCCACCGCAAGCCTCTGTAGCCACCAAAAACCAATCAGGACCCTGTTCCAGCACCCTGCCGGAGGGGGAATCCATCACCGGTGGCCATCTTCATCATCCATGCGCTCTCCATGACGAGGAGGGAGTAGTTCACCCTCGGGGCTGAGGGTATGTACCATTAGCTATGTGTTTGATCTCTCTCTCTCTCTCTCGTGTTCTTGACGTGATACGATCTTGATGTATCGTGAGCTTTGATATGATAGTTGGATCTTATGATGTTTCTCCCCCTCTACTCTCTTGTGATGAATTGAGTTTTCCTCTTGAAGTTATCTTATCGGATTGAGTCTTTAAGGATTTGAGAACACTTGATGTATGTCTTGCCGTGCTTATCTGCGGTGACAATGGGATATTCATGTGATCTACTTGATGTATGTTTTGGTGATCAACTTGCGGGTTCAATGAACCTATGCATAGGGGTTGGCACACGTTTTCGTCTTGACTCTCTGGTAGAAACTTTGGGGTACTCTTTGAAGTACTTTGTGTTGGTTGGATAGATGAATCTGAGATTGTGTGATGCATATCGTATAATCATGCCCACGGATACTTGAGGTGACATTCGAGTATCTAGGTGACATTAGGGTTTTTGTTGATTTGTGTCTTGAGGTGTTATTCTAGTACGATCTCTATGATAGATCGAACGGAAAGGATAGCTTCGTGTTATTTTACTACGGACTCTTGAGTAGATCGATCAGAAAGGATAAATTTGAGGTGGTTTTGTACCCTACCATAATCTCTTCTTTTGTTCTCCGCTATTAGTGACTTTGGAGTGACTCTTTGTTGCATGTTGAGGGATAGTTATATGATCCAATTATGTTATTATTGTCGAGAGAACTTGCACTAGTGAAAGTATGAACCCTAGGCCTTGTTTCCTAGCATTGCAATACCATTTTCGCTCACTTTTACCACTTGCTACCTTGCTGTTTTTATATTTTCAGATTACAAAAACCTATGTCTACCATCCATATTGCACTTGTATCACCATCTCTTCGCCGAACTAGTGCACCTATACAACTTACCATTGTATTGGGTGTGTTGGGGACACAAGAGACTCATTGTTATTTGGTTGCAGGGTTGTTTGAGAGAGACCATCTTCATCCTATGCCTCCCACGGATTGATAAACCTTAGGTCATCCACTTGAGGGAAATTTGCTACTGTCCTACAAACCTCTGCACTTGGAGGCCCAACAATGTCTACAAGAAGAAGGTTGTGTAGTAGACATCAAGCTCTTTTCGGGCGCCGTTGCCGCGGAGGTGAGTGCTTGAAGGTATATCTTTAGATCTTGCAATCGAATCTTTTAATTTCTTGTTTTATCACTAGTTTAGTTTAGACAAGAAAACTACAAAAAAATGGAATTGAGTTTGCCTCATATGCTTCATCTTTTTAATATCTTTCGTGAAAATGATGGTAAGGAAAATTGTGCTCAATTGCTAGAAGAAGAATGCATTAAAATGTTTGGTACTAGATCTTTGTATGATGAGCATGATTGCAATGTTGTTAGTATGAATTCCTTGAATATCCATGATGCTAATGATATGCAAAGCCACAAGCTTGGGGAAGCTATGTTTGATGAAGATGATATTTTTTGTCTCCCAAGTTTTGATGAGCAAATTTATTATGATGAAAGCATGCCTCCTATTTATGATGATTATTGTGATGATACGTATGCCATAAAGAATAAACTTGCTTATGTGGAGAGTAGTAAAATTTCTACGCAAGTAGATCATGAAAAGAATGCTTTATGTGCTGGTTATATTGTATAAGTCATTCATGATGCTACTTAAAATTATTATGAGGGAGGAACATATGCTTGTAGGAATTGCAGTAATATCAAGTTTCCTCTCTATGTGCTTAAATTTTTAAAATTATGCTTGTTTTGCCTTCCTATGCTAGTTGATTATTGTTCCCATAAGTTGTTTGCTCACAAAATCCCTATGCATAGGAAGTGGGTTAGACTTAAATGTGTTAGTAATATGCGTCATGATGCTCCCATTATGTTTCAATTCTTATCTTTTATGCGAGCATCATCGAAATCATCATGCCTAGCTAAAAGGCATTAAAGAAAAGCGCTTGTTGGGAGACAACCCAATATTTACCTTTACTGTTTTTGTGTGTTCACATGTTTATGCTACTGTAGTAATCATGTTTCATAGCTTTTGTTTCAATAAAGTGCCAAGTAAGACCTTTAGGATAGCTTACGGTGATAGTTGTGTTGATCCTGTGGAAAATCAGAAACTTTTGCACCCAGTAAATTAGTTTTTATAATTTACAGAAACGTGATTTTAATCTAATTCCTTTTGCTATAGAGCGCAAATTTCTCAGTTTTCCTAATTTTGTAGAATTTTTTGAGTTGCAGAAGTATTCTAATGATACAGATTAATACAGACTGTTCTGTTTTTGACAGATTCTGTTTTCCATGTGTTGTTTGCTTATTTTGATGAATCTATGAGTAGTATCGGAGGGTATGAACCATAGAGAAGTTGGAATACAGTAGATATTACACCAATATGAATTTAGAATGAATTCACAACAGTAGCTAAGTGGTGATTTATTTTCTTATACTAACGGAGCTTATGAGTATTCTGTTAAGTTTTGTGTCGTGAAGTTTTCAAGTTTTGGGTAAAGATTCAATGGAATATGGAATAAGGATTAGCAAGAGCCTAAGCTTGGGGATGCCCAAGGCACCCCAAGGTAATATTCAAGGACAACCAAGAGCCTAAGCTTGGGGATGCCCCGGAAGGCATCCCCTCTTTCGTCTTCATTCATCGGTAACTTTACTTGGAGCTATATTTTTATTCACCACATGATATGTGTTTTTCTTGGAGCGTCATTTCATTTTGTTTTGTTTTGCTTGCTGTTTGAATAAAATAACAAGATATGAAATTATTAAATGTTAGAGAGTCTTCACATAGTTGCATAATTATTCGACTACTCATTGATCTTTAGTTATATCATTCGGAGTAGTTTGTCATTTGCTCTAGTGCTTCACTTATATCTTTTTAGAGCATGGTGGTGGTTTTATTTTGAAGAAATAGATTAGTTCTCATGCTTCACTTATATTATTTTGAGAGCCTTTTAGAACAGCATGGTATTTGCTATGGTTATAAAATTGGTCCTAGAATGATGGACATCCACGTTGGGTATAATAAAAACTATCATAGAAAGTGAATTGGATGCTATGATCAGTTTGATACTTGGTAATTGTTTTGAGATGTGAGGATGGTAATATTAGAGTCATGCTAGTGGAGTAATTTTGAATTTGAGGAATACTTGTGTTGAAGTTTGTGATTCCCATAGCATGCACGTATGGTGAACCGCTTTGTGATGAAGTTGGAGCACGATTTATTTATTGATTGTCTTCCTTATGAGTGGCGGTCGGGGACGAGCGATGGTCTTTTCCTACCAATCTATCCCCCTAGGAGCATGCGCGTAGTACTTGTTTCAATAACTTGTAGATTTTTGCAATAAGTATATGAGTTCTTTATGACTAATGTTGAGTCCATGGATTATACGCACTCTCACATTTCCACCATTGCTAGCCTCTCTTGTGCGCAAATTTCACCGGTACCATACACCCACCATATACCTTCCTCAAAACAGCCACCATACCTACCTATTATGGCATTTCCATAGCCATTCCGAGATATATTGCCATGCAACTTTCCACCGTTCTATTTATTATGACACGCTCCATCATTGTCATATTGCTTTTGCATGATCATGTAGTTGACATCGTATTTGTGGCAAAGCCACCTTCATAATTCTTCCATACATGTCACTCTTGATTCATTGCATATCCTGGTACACCGCCGGAGGCATTCATATAGAGTCATATTTTGTTGTAATCTTGAGTTGTAAGTAAATAAAAGTGTGATGATCTTCATTATTAGAGCATTATCCCAAGTGAGGAAAGGATGATGGAGACTATGATTCCCCCACAAGTCAGGATGAGACTTCGGACTTTGAAAAAAAAAGAGAGAGGCCAAAAAAAGGGAGAAAGGCCAAATAAAAAAATAAAAAAATGAGAGAAAAAGAGAGAAGGGACAATGTTACTATCCTTTTACCACACTTGTGCTTCAAATTAGCACCATGATCTTCATGATAGAGAGTCTCCTATGTTGTCACTTTCGTATACTAGTGGGAATTTTTCATTATAGAACTTGGCTTGTATATTCCAATGATGGGCTTCCTCAAATGCCCTAGGTCTTCATGAGCAAGCAAGTTGGATGCACACCCACTTAGTTTATTTTGTTGAGATTTCATAAACTTATAGCTATAGTGCATCCGTTGCATGGCAATTCCTACTCACTCACATTAATATCTATTAATGGGCATCTCCATAGTCCGTTGATACGCCTAGTTGATGTGAGACTATCTTCTCCTTTTTTTTCTTCTCCACAACCACCATTCTATTCCACATATAGTGCTATGTCCATGGCACACGCTCATGTATTGCATGAAAGTTGAAAAATTTTGAGAACATAAAAGTATGAAACAATTTCTTGGCTTGTCATCGGGGTTGTGCATAATTAAATACTTTGTGTGATGAAGATAGAGCATAGCCAGACTATATGATTTTGTAGGGATAGCTTTCTTTAGCCATGTTATTTTGAGAAGACATGATTGCTTTGTTACTATGTTTGAAGTATTACTATTTTTATGTCAATATGAACTTTTATCTTGAATCATTTGGATCTGAACATTCATGCCACAAATAAGAAAATTACATTAAGAATTATGTTAAGTAGTTTTCCACATCAAAATTTCTGTTTTTATCATTTACCTACTCGAGGACGAGCAGGAATTAAGCTTGGGGATGCTTGATACGTCTCCAACGTATCTATAATTTTTTATTGTTCCATGCTATTATATTACCTGTTTTGGATGTTTATGGGCTTTACTATACACTTCTATATCATTTTTGGGACTAACCTATTAACCTAGAGCCCAATGCCAGTTCCTGTTTTTTCCTTGGTTTTGAGTTTTACAGAAAAGGAATACCAAACGGAGTCCATTTGACGTGCCAATTTTTGACGATTTTTTGTGGACCAAAATAAGCCCCAAGAGTGAAAGAGTTGGGCCAGGAGAGTCCCGGGCTGCCCACCCCCCTAGGCGCCCCCTGCCTCGTGGACAGCCCGGAAACCCCCCTGGCGTGACACCTACGCCAAAAATTCCTATAAATACTGAAACCTCCTAAAAATAACCTAGATCGGGAGTTCCGCCGCCGCAAGCCTCTGTAGCCACCAAAAACCAATCGGGACCTTGTTTCGGCACCCTTCCGAAGGGGGAATCCATCACCGGTGGCCATCTTCATCATCCCGGCGCTCTCCATGATGAGGAGGGAGTAATTCACCCTCGAGGCTGAGGGTGTGTACTAGTAGCTATGTGTTTGATCTCTCTCTCTCTCTCTCTCTCTCTCTCTCTCTCTCTCTCGTGTTCTTCAAGTGATACGATCTTGATGTATCGCGAGCTTTATTATTATAGTTGGATCTTATGATGCTTCTCCCCCTCTACTCTCTTGTGATGAATTGAGTTTTCCTCTTGAAGTTATCTTATCGGATTGAGTCTTAAAGGATTTGAGAACACTCTATGTATGTATTTTCGTGCTTATCTGCGGTGACAATGGGATATTCACGTGATCTACTTGATGTATGTTTTGGTGATCAACTTGCGGGTTCAATGAACCTATATGCATAGGGGTTGGCACACGTTTTCATCTTGACTCTTCGGTAGAAACTTTGGGGCACTCTTTGAAGTACTTTGTGTTGGTTGAATAGATGAATCTGAGATTGTGTGATGCATAATCATGCCCACGGATACTTGAGGTGACATTGGAGTATCTAGGTGACATTAGGGTTTTGGTTGATTTGTGTCTTAAGGTGTTATTCTAGTACGAACTCGATGATAGATCGAACGGAAAGAATAGCTTCGTGTTATTTTACTACAGACTCTTGAGTAGATCGATCAAAAAGGATAACTTTGAGGTGGTTTCATACCCTACCATAATCTCTTCGTTTGTTCTCCGCTATTAGTGACTTTGGAGTGACTCTTTGTTGCTTGTTGAGGGATAGTTATATGATCCAATTATGTTATTATTGTCGAGAGAACTTGCACTAGTGAAAGTATGAACCTTAGGCCTTGTTTCCTAGCATTGCAATACCATTTTCGCTCACTTTTACCACTTGCTACCTTGCTGTTTTTATATTTTCAGATTACAAAAACCTATATCTGCCATCCATATTGCACTTGTATCACCATCTCTTTGCCGAACTAGTGCACCTACACAATTTACTATTGTATTAGGTGTGTTGGGGACACAAGAGACTTTGTTATTTGGTTGCAGGGTTGTTTGAGACAGACCATCTTCATCCTACGCCTCCCACGGATTGATAAACCTTAGGTCATCCACTTGAGGGAAATTTGCTACTCTCCTACAAACCTCTGCACTTGGAGGCCCAACAACGTCTACAAGAAGAAGATTGTGTAGTAGACATCAGTGCTACTCTGAAGCACAAGTGTGGTAAAAGGATAGTAATATTGCCACTTCTCTCTTTTTCTCTCATTTTTTTATTTTCTCTTTTTTATTTTTTTTATTTTTTTGGTGGCCTTCTTTGGCCTCTTTTCTTTATTTGGGCTTCTTTGGCCTCTTTTATTTTTCATAAAGTCCGGAGACTCATCCCAACTTGTGAGGGAATCATTGCTTCCATCATCCTTTCCTCACATGGGACAATGCTCTAATAATGACGATCATCACACTTTATTTACTGACAACTCAATATTACAGCTCGATATCTAGAACAAAGATATGACTCTATATGAATGCCTCCAGCGGTCTACCAGGATGTGCAATGATCTAGCGTAGCAATGAAATCAAAAAACGGACAAGCCATGAAAACATCATGCTAGCTATCTTACGATCATGCAAAGCAATATGACAATGAATGCTCAAGTCATGTATATGATGATGATGGAAGTTGCATGGCAATATATCTCGGAATGGCTATGGAAATGCCATGATAGGTAGGTATGGTGGCTATTTTGAGGAAGATATAAGGAGGCTTATGTGTGATGGAGCGTATCGTATCACGGGGTTTGGATGCACCGGCGAAGTTTGCACCAACTCTCGAGGTGAGAAAGGGCAATGCACGGTACCATAGAGGGTAGCAAATTGCGAAAAGGTAAGAGTGCGTATAATCCATGGACTCACATTAGTCATAAAGAACTCATAAACTTATTGCAAAAGTTTATTAGCCCTCGAAGCAAAGTACTACTACGCATGCTCCTAGGGGGGAGGTTGGTAGGAGTTAACCATCGCGCGCGCCCGACCTTCACGCAAAGATAAACAATCAAAATACAATGCACGCCAATTTGGTTACATAGTTAGGAGACCATATGTGCATGCTTCGGGAATCACAAACCTTAACACCAATATTATTACTAAACACAACCATTTACTAGAACCTCCCACATATTATCATCTCTATATCGCAAAACTATTGCAAGGAATCAAACATATCATATTCAGTGATCTACAAGTTTTATGTAGGATTTTATGACTAACCATGTGAATGACCAATTCCTGTCATCTCTCTAAATAGATATAAGTGAAGCAAGAGAGTTTAATTCTTTCCACAAAATATATGCCCACGCTCTAACAAATATAAGTTAAGCAAAAGAGCATTCTACAAATGGCGGTTTTCTATGTGAAGAGAAACAGGCAATCCAAACTTCAAATGATATAAGTGAAGCACATGAAGCATTCTAAAAGCTGTACTCAAAAGATTTAAGTGAAGTGCAATGAGCATTATATCAACCATGGACTATCTCATACCAGCATGGTGCATAAAAGAAAAGTGAAAACTAAATGCAAAAGACGCTCCAAGATTTGCACATATCACATGAATGAAACAAATCCGAAAACATACAGATACTTGTTGAAGAAAGATGGGATGCCTTCTGGGGCATCCCCAAGCTTAGAAGATTGAGTCTACTTGAATATTTATTTGGGGTGCCTTGGGCATCCCCAAGCTTGAGCTCTTGCCTCTCCTCCTTTTCCTCATATCGAGACCTCCTCGATCTTCGAACACTTCATCCACACAAAACTTCAACAGAAAACTCGGTAAGATCCGTTAGTATAATAAAGCAAATCACTACTCTAAGTACTGTTGCAAACCAATTCATATTTTGTTTTTGAATTGTATCTACTGTAATATAACTTTTCCATGGCTTAATCCACTAATATAAATTGATAGTTTCATCAAAACAAGCAAACTATGCATCAAAAACAGAATCTGTCTTAAACAGGACAGTCTGTAGTAATCTGAACATTCACCATACTTATGGTACCCAAAAATTATTAAAAAATTAGTAAAAATAAACAATTTGTATAGAAAGACAGTGCAAAAAGTTTCAGAACTGTTTGACGTCCCAGTAAAAAATGTAAAATCGTGCACTACAGCCAAAGTTTCTGTCCTGCACCGCACAAACCAACAAGCATTGTAAACATCCTAAAGGCAAACCTTGGCACATTATTTTTATAATTCGATGGAATTGTACAATGGTATAATTATTTTTGATGAAAAGTTTCTGTAATTAAGATTCACAAAGTTTCCGTGAGCATGAACAAAGTTCAAGGAGCTCCCCCACTTCAATAATGCTTGTCTTTCTCACTTTCACTTTCCTTCTTGAAAAGTTTTGGGTTCCCCTCTTTATTTTTTTTGTTTTTAAACTCTATGAAAGCACTCAACAGAAATAAGTGACTCTCTAAAAATTCCGGGTTGTCTCCCTGGCAGCGCTTTCTTTAAAGCCATTAAGCTAGGCATATAGTGCTCAAGTAATGGATCCACCCGGATCCCAAGGTATATCAAAGCCAAATTTAGTTAACAATGATTTGTAATTTAGTAGTGAGCACAAAGTAACATATATAATGCAACAACAAAGTCGAACTCGCTTCCTATGCATCGGCATGTCATAAAAGAACAATGCATGCACACCAAGTAAAGGCCAATGCATAGTATAAGCAGTTTCTTGCAATTTTATCATATTGGAAACATAGAGAGGTGGAGATATAGTTCCTCTCTCATAATAATTGCAAGTAGGAGCAGCAAGCACATGCATATTATATCTATCAAAATCATCATGTGTAGTAGTAAAACGCAACCCATCAATATAATCCTTAATAAGGGCAAACTTATTCGATATAGTGTAGTCGGGAGAATTCAAAAAGATAATAGGACTATCATGCGTGGGTGCAATAGCAACAATTTCATGTTTAACATAAGGAAATATAGCAAGTTCATCTCCATAAGCATAATTCATATTGTCATCTTGGCCACAAGCATAGCAAGCATCATCAAAAAGGGGTATTTCAAGAGAATCAACGTGATCATAACAATCATCATAGCAATCATCCTTCAGTAAGCATGAAGGAGAATTAAACAATGTATGAGTTAAAGAATTACTCTCATTAGAAGGTGGGCACGGGTAGCTAATCGCTCTTCCTCCTTTTGTTCTTCGCTCTCCTCATTATCTTTTTCATCCAATGAGCTCATGGTTTCATCAATTTCTTCTTCCATAGACTCCTGCAAAATATTAGTCTCTTCTTGGAAAGCGGAGACTTTCTCAATAAATGCATCAATATCGGAATTATACACATAATTCTCATAACAATATTTAAGTATAGCAAAATTTCCAGGTCTGTAAACAGCATCATCAAGATTTTCACACTCTTTAAACAAAGATTCAATTTCATAAGCACCCATAAAAGCAAAGAATTCTTCTATTTGTTCCACATCATAGTAATCATATATACCATTCGCATAAGAAGGCAAGGTTTTATTATCATTAAATCTACATGAAAAGGGAAGGTGTGGAGCCTTCATCCTAGAGCAACAAGTATAATCATATCTCAAGCATAGTTGCCGAGCATACCAATGCAACATATAAATTTGATCCCATAATAGTTTCCCTTTTTGAGTCAAGAGATAATCCCTAAAGTATTCATGTTGATCCAATGTGTCTCCCATAACATAATTGAATGGGGTATTCTCAGGATTATTAAAGTAGTACATAATATCTTTCACATAATGAGCATCGAGGGTTTTAGGAGGTTCCCCATCTCCAAGAGTAGCAAGTACACCAATTTTTTTGGTATTTCGTGTTCCATATCCATAACTAAAGATAGAGAACAACTTAGAACAGCAAATAAAAATTACTTAGTAATAAAGCAAACAAGCACACACGAGAATATTCACCCCACGCCATGACTCCCCGGCAACGGCGCCAGAAAAAGGTCTTGATAACCCACAAGTATAGGGGATCAATTGTAGCCTCTTTCGATAAGTAAGAGTGTCGAACCAAACGAGGAGCTAAAGGTAGAACAAATATTCCCTCAAGTTCTATCGACCACCGATACAACTCTACGCACGCTTAGCGTTCGCTTTACCTACAACAAGTAGGAAACTAGAAGTACTTTGTAGGTGTTGTAGGCTAGGTTTGCAAGAATATAAATAGCACGTAAATAAAAACTACGGGCTGTTTAGATAAAGAATCAATAAAGTTAGTATAACGAGTGTGGAAAAGTGGTGGTAGGAGT
Source organism: Aegilops longissima (assembly GCA_021605205.1). NCBI lineage: Eukaryota > Viridiplantae > Streptophyta > Magnoliopsida > Poales > Poaceae > Aegilops > Aegilops longissima. Next base: position 46,649,637 of record CM038678.1, on the reverse strand, counting down.
TGCGAAATTGTCCCTAAGCAATTGACTACTTTACTAGACCGATAGCAAGTTTTATGTGGGGGAGGCTACTGCTAGCATGTCATCCCTAAATTGGAATCTATGCACTTATGATTGGAACTATTAGCAAGCATCCGCAACTAATAACGTTCATTAAGGTAAAACCCAACCATAGCATTAAGATATATTGGTCCCCCTTCAATCCCGTATGCATCAATTTCTATGCTAGGTTGAAGCTTCTGTCACTCTTGCCCTCCAATATATAGTCCTATCAACATACAACTAACCCTATGGTGTGATCCACGCGCGCGCTCATATGATGGGAACCAAAGGACAGCAACATAACCACAAGCAAATTAAACCAATCATAGCAATTCATCAATTACCGATAGGACAACGAAAATCTACTGTGACATTATAGGATGGCAACACGTCATTGGATAATAATATGAAGCATAAAGCACCATGTTCAAGTAGAGGTGCATCGGGTTGCGAGAGAGTGGACCGCTGAATATAGATGGGGGAAGGTGATGGAGATGTTGGTGAAGATGAGGGAGGTGTTGGTGTAGATCGCGGTGATGATGATGACCCCGGCGGCGTTCCGGCGCCACCGGGGGAGAGGGGGAGAGAGGCCCCGTTCTTATTCTTCCTTGACCTTCTCGCTAGATGGGAGAAGGGTTTCCCCTCTGGTCCATGGTCTCCATGGCGTGGGAGGGGCGAGAGCCCCTCCGAGATTGGATCTGTCTCTCTGTTTCTGAGCACCCTGATTTTGCCCTTTCACCGTTTCTTATATTCCCGGAGATCCGTAACTCCGATTGGATTGAAACTTTGAACATGATTTTTTCCGGATATTAGCTTTCTTGCGGCAAAAGAAGGGCAACAACCGCCTTACAGGGTGTCCACGAGGGTCAGGGGTGCGCCCACCCCCCTGGGGCACGCCCCCCTGCCTCATGGGCCCCTCGAGCATCGTCTCGTGTTGATTCTTCTTCCCAAAATTCATAAATATTCCAAAAAAAATCTCCGTCTGTTTTTATCCCGTTTGGACTCCATTTGATATGGATTTTCTGCGAAACAAAAAAACATGCAACAAACATGAACTGGCACTGGGCACTGGATCAATATGTTAGTCCCAAAAATAGTATAAAAGGTTGCCAAAAGTATATGAAAGTTTTATAATATTGGCATGGGACAATCAAAAATTATAGATACGATGGAGACGTATCAGCATCCCCAAGCTTAATTCCATACACTACTAGAATCTGGTTTTGTCCCGAGTTCCAATACTTCATCGAGTTCATTCTATCGGAAACTCGGCGAACTTCTCTCTGCCGAGTTTGATCCAAAATCCGACTCGGCGCGTTCAGTCTGATGGTGTGGTTCGCTGAGTTGTTTCAGACCGAAACTCGGCAAACATTGTTTATATATTCACTGAGTTCTCGATAGAATTCACTTGGTAGTATTAAAGATTGCCGAGCCCCGTCCAACCGAGTGCGTTGCGCCAAGTTTGGCACTTCATAAAGATTTCGCCGAGTTTAATATGTGCTCTGCCGAGTTTAAATGAAACTCGGCATAAATGGCGATTCTAGTAGTGATAGCATCCAGACATTTATTTTTGTAAACTCTCATTTAACATTACTACTACCACCAGGACAAGTGTTTTTGTTGTAGAAGAACCTTTTAATATGAAACACATTTTGATTTTTCATGGACTTGCTCTTTAATTGGTTTTAGGGGCAAGAGATGGCACACATATTTTTCACCTTTTTCTGTAAGGCAGTACTTTCACTGTTTCACATTTTGTCAACTATATGTTTTGGCATGAGAATGCCCAAAGTATAGGATGAGCTCATCATTCCAGCTTTTCAGAAGTTCACTGAACAAGTTGAAGGAAGAAGCTCTCCCAACGACCAAGTGAACCAAAAGTTTGCTCTGCCCAAAGTAACCAAAAGTTCACTCTGCCCAAAGTATTTTTAGGTCTATGATCTTGTTTAGATGTGGTAGTAGTTTGTTAGAAATGAGGGAACTAGTTGTGTACCTGATTTTGAATTTTTACAAATGTCCAGCTCTTATTACTTTTCTGTAGGTTGTTAATGATGAACTAGTAATATTACCTAGATTCTGATTAGTGGATGGTTAAATTGTGGATTATAACTTTTGTGGAAGGTATGACTGTTGGTATAGTGACTTCAATACTTGCTTCCATTTCTGCATCGCAGTATTTTGATGGTATATTTCCTGAACGATGCATCTTGTGAGTAGTTCTGAATAATTATTATTTCAGTTTGTTCTTTGCCGGGAGTCGATTTTCCTAGGTGGAATTGAGGATGAGGAGGAAGAAACTAGAAAGGTCGTGGTGGCTGAGCTGAAGAGAGGTGAGGTCAAGTGAGTGATCACCATGGCTGTCCTTTGATTCAATCATTTTCTTTATTCATTACCATATTCAAGTTTAGTTCATGTGTCTTTGCAATCTGTTCATCAATTTTAGTTTAGATTAATTTGATTCTTAGTTCACACAGTTCTAATTTTAGTTCTAGACCTAAAAGTTTAGTACATCTAATTCAAATTTAGTTCACGAATTCGGTTTTTTAGTTGGCATGCAAAGAAGTTTAGTTCACCTAACTCAATTCTGGTTCACTTATTCAATTTTTTCACCCGATTCAAATTTAGTTCACCTAATTCAAAACCAGTTGACCCAGTTCAAAAATTAGTTAAACAACTGAAGTTCAGCTCACCTAACTCAATTTTAGTTCACCTAATCCAAATTTAGTTCACAAATTTTAAATTTGATCACCTAGTAAAAAATTTAGTCCACCTAATTCATTTTTAGTTTACAAAGTTCTAATTTTGTGAAACCAAATCAAAATTTAGTTCACCTAATTACATATTTGTTCATCTAATTCAAATTTTGTTCACCTAATTTTATTCCAGTTCATCTAATTCAAAATTGTTCACCCAATCCAAAATTAGTTCAAAAAACTATATCTTTGTTCACCCAATTCAATTATAGTTCACACATTTAAAATTTTGTTCACAGAATTCAAAATTTGTTCACAGAATTAAAAATTTGTCCACCTAATTCTATTTTAGTCCACAAAGTTTGGAATTTGTTCACCTAATTCTAATTTAGTTCACCCAATTTTATTATAGTTCACACAATTCAAAATTTGTTAACCGAATTCAAATTTAGTTTACCCAATTTAAATTTGTTCATAAAATTCAAATTTAGTTCTCACAGAATTCAAAATTTATTCATGGATCCAAATTTAGTTCACAAAATTCAAATTTGTTAACCTAATTAAAATTTAGTTCATCTATTTTAATTTTAGTTCACCATATTCATTTCTAATTCGCACAATTTTCCCACCTAATTCAAATATCTCCTTTTCACATGGATTCCGGCTTTTCAAATCCTTTTTCACAGAGATTCTGGCTTTTCAAATGATACTATTCATCTATGCATCCTTTCTTTCTCATAATTCACTAAAATCAAGTGAACAATAATTTTTAAATCATTTCATCAATCTTACTACTAATTCACTAAAATTAAATTTTATTAGGTATTCTTTCTCATAATTAAATTTGTTGTATCACAAATAAAATGAAAATAATTCACTAAAACTAGTTAAGAGTTTTTATTTTAGAAAAAAGTTCATGAAACAATTATTATTTTCAATAATGATGGAAACAATCCTTCGATCATGCAAAAACAAACATCGAAAAAGTCCAGTGAAGAAACTCGATAGCAGACGAAGGAAACAGTTAACGAAACGGTCATGCAACCGAGTGGGCTTTGTAGATGGAGCCAATTCGAAACCACGTATGCACCTGATCTTCTAACCGGCGCTGAATGCACAGAAGTCACTAGTTAAGGAGTACTCGTTGCGAAGATCACTCCAATTCCCTAGGTTGCGACAAGTGACGTGCTGCATGTGCGCCACTTGTCACAACCTGGGAGTTTTCCCTTTTTTTGTACATCTGTTTATTCAAAACGTTTTATCTCTTAAACCGTGTGTCCAAATCTCGAACCGCTTTTGCCATTGGATTCATCGCGTCGAGATCTTCAAAACTAGATCCCACGTTGATAGGTTTTGATGAACTTTTTTTTCACGAAAAAAACCGGACGAAAAAACCAAACTGGGAGTACGGGTTTTTCCCCTTACGAAAGAGGCATGCCCGTGCCTCTGACGAAATCACGACTGTGTCTCTCGCGGAAGCAAAATCATGACTCTCGCGAAAGAAAAAAAAAAGAAAAAACGTGTTTTTTCGCTTCCGAGGAGGCACGGCTGTGACTCTCGTGAAAGCACAACCGTGCCTCTCGTGGAAGCAAAACCGTGACTCTCGCGAAAGAAAAAAAACAGAAAACACGTTTTTTCGTTTCCGAGAGGCACGGTCGTGACTCTCGCGAAAGCACAACCGTGCCTCTCGCGGAAGCAAAACCATGACTCTCACGAAAGAAAAAAAACAAAAATCACATATTTTCCCCGTTTCCAAGAGGCACGGCCGTGACTCTCACGAAAGCAAAACCGTGCCTCTCGCGGAAGCAAAACCGTGACTCTCGCGAAAGAAAGAAAAAAGAAAACGTGTTTTTTGCGCAAAAAAAGTTTTTGAAAAAAAATTGGTCGAAAAGCTAGGAAAGACCGGTGGAAAACCAAAACGTTGAAAAAACCCAGAAAAAGAACCATTTAAAAAGCAGAAAACGCATGCAGAAAAATTAAAAAAAGCCAAAATACGGAGGGAGCGCCCAGAGCGCTACACGTAGCAAATGGCTGAGAGCGCGCCAAGTGGCACTGATCATTGCGAGGCTCCCGGAAGAGCGCTCCTTAATTAGTTGCTCACCCGATTAGAAGGTTCCCATCTCTGGGTTGCTGCTTCGAGGACTGATCAGGACGTGCCTCTCATCAATCGGGCCAATAAACTACCGTAACTCTATGTTGGGCCTTCATTGTCGCGAGTCCGCAAGGTATTGGGCCTTCACGCTTGCAGCTTCTCGCGAATGGACGGCCTCTCTTACCGCTGAAAAAAATAAAAATGCAGCTTCTCTTTTCATGCGGCGGCAATGCAATCATGGCGAGGAAGCTTTACTTTCGCCTTTTCTTCCGTTACTTTTTGAATTAATGGTGAGTTTCCGGTGATGGTTGAATTTCACTCCTCCATATCACTACCCGAATCAGGAGGTATGCCCATAGCCTCAGGCCATCAGCATAGGCCTATGCCGACGGAAACCGTCGGCATACCCCCATTGGCTACGCCGGCATACCCTTGTTAGGCCGTCGACATAGTTTCTCCATCGGCAAAACCTGGACTAGACGGCAGCTAATGGCCCTGTCACGAAGTCCGGCAAACCTGGACTAGCCTGTCGGCACAGGTTTGCATCTATGCCTACAGCTTTGCCATAGGCATAGTCCTGCCACGTGGCAACTCCTAGTAAGACCTGGCCGAGGATGCAAACATATGCCTCTTACCTCGGGCCAAGGCTATGCCAAGGGAAAGCCGTCGGCATACTTACTGATCAGAACCAAAAAAAATATTAGCCAATAAAAAGGCTAGCAGTTTATGGATACAATTACAAGGCTGACCCGATCCAATATTCATAGAGGAGTGAAGTGGAAAAAGAAAAGACATAAAAGTGTTATTGAAGGAAAATACAGGGTTCACAACTTCACATTGTACCTCTGTATCATCCCTCAGATTACAATATTCAATTATAGGCGTCATAACAAATACCAACTTTATCATATATGTACTGAGAACTCAAAAACCGAGAGTAAACAAAAGGCCAAAAGCAACATAACATGGTTGACGCGTGACCCCCTCAGGGCGTGGCGGCAGGGCCCGCCTGCCCGTCCCTGTTCCGTCACGGCGTGAGGGTCCCTGTAATCCGCAGCATGCTGCCTAGCTCTGTGGCGCAGGGCCCCAGCTGAGGAGGTCTTTTCTGGCAAATTGATCCAGAGGTAGTCATTTTGTCCTTTTGGATAAAAATTCAAAAAATTTCTTTTTTGCGGGTAAAGAAAAAAATTGCAGGTAAAATTCAAAAAGTTGGTAAGGGTTCCTCACGGAGATATGAAAAAAAAACACGGAAACCATCTTTTAAAAAAGTGATTTCAAGAAAAACCAAAATACAACTATTTTTTAGACCAAAATACAACTCTATGTCCGGATGCGTCCACTATGGGCTGGAGCCGAGCATCAGTTAGAGTTGTAGTCCAACAAACACACGTACGAGTATTAGATTTCGATCAGTTCCTCTTTGATCAAGTTTTCGAAGTCGCGTCCTTTAAATAAAACTCAGCCTCTCGTCGGACAAAGCAACACGACGATGGCGGAGCACGAGCAGCCCGACTGGCTCTGCAAGATCCCCTTCGACGTCCTGAATCTCATCGCGCAGAGGACCCGCAACGCCGTCTAGGGGCTCACCACCTTCCGCTCAGTCTGCCAGACGTGGGACCAGCGCCGCGCCTGCTGCATGTTGAAATATGAGATGGGCCTAGAGCCCATATGACAATTTCAGATTTAATCTTTAAGGGCCCATGTAGGTGGCATGACAAGGTAGTTGGAAGTTTAATCCCACCTTTGAAGTGGAAGGAGAGTTGGAGTGGTTTATAAGGGATTATCTCCCTCATGCTATTGGAGCTTGAGAAGAGATGAGGCCCTCGCGCACTCCTCCTCCGCTCGCCGCGCCGCGCCGCGCCGCGCCGCGCCGCGGGTTGTGGGATTGAGCCGAGCTCACTCCTATGCGCTTCTTTTTGCCGGTCAGGAACGGAGAGTCTTTGACAGGTGGGGCCATGATCTGAGACGTCGGATCATGGGCTACCGACTTAGACGTGGGTTCAGCCCACGTCTCTCCACGCGCGGCCGCACATATATATCTCCGCCTCCACGCCCACGTCGTTCCTCTGCTGCTGCTGCCGCCGGCGACTCCATCCCGTTCACCGCGTACACGGTTGACGGGAGAGCAGGCCTCCGAAACCACGCCTCTCCGGATCCTGTACGGGGAGAGGGGCGATTAGGTTTTTGGGTAGCGACTACGTGACTGCTCGCTTCTGTACATCTACGTCCGCACCACCTTCGTCATCACCATGTCGACCGACGCCGACCGTGCCGCCGCTGAGAAGGCCGAGGCCGACAAGAAGGCCGCCGAGGATGCCGCGGCTGCTGTCACCGCCACCATCACCGCATGGTCGATTGGAGGGTATACATCGATTATCCCTCTCGTGTTTCTTTCTGTTGTAGCAGTACTAGCGATATGCGTAGATGTTTCTACTATATGCGTAGTACATGCTTTGTTAGATCGTAATCAGTATGTTATCAATGTTGTTCATGTCATGCTCATGATTTATTCATGGATTAATTTAATCGAAAAACTGCCTATTTTCTTATCAATCCAAAAACCTAATTTGTGTAGGAGTTTTCTGAATTCTGGTTTTGCTGCTGCACTGAAATCGTCACCGTTTATGGGGACGTACTTTAAGCGTTGGCAGACTAAAACCACCTTATGGCTCACGGCCATGAACGTGTTCTGGGTCGCCGGTGTGACTCCCACAGGAACGATCGCTCCTGAACAGGAGAATGCGTTTAAGGAGGCCACTGTGGTGTTCCTCGGGGCAGTTCTGAGCGTGATTGGAGATAAGCTGGTCGATGCATATTTACATGTGCGGTCTGCCAAGGACTTGTGGGAGGCGCTCGAATCTAAGTTCGGGGCTGCCGGCGCAGGGAGCGAGATGTATATTATAGAGCAGTTCCACGATTACAAGATGGTTGAAAACCGTCCTGTATTGGAGCAGGCTCATGAGATAATATGCATTGTTAAGGAGCTTGAGCTTCTTAAGTGCGAGTTACCGGGCAAGTTTGTCGCGGGCTGCATAATCGCTAAGCTTCCCAATTCCTGGAGGAACTTTGCCACCACTCTGAAACATCAGAGGCGTGAATTCTCTGTGGAGGATGTCATTGGCCATCTGAGTGTTGAGCAGAATTCAAGGGCAAAGGACTCGCACGGAAAAGGGGTCGAAGGAACTTCTGTGGCCAATATGGTGCATCAGAAGAACTCCAATTCCCACAAGCCCAAGGGAAAGAACGGTGTCCAACATATTGCCGACTTTAAGAAGAAGGGTAAGAAGACCTTCAAGAAGAACAAGAAGGATGAGGGCTGCTTTACTTGTGGTTCGCTGGAACATTGGGCCAACAAGTGCCCAAACAAGTATAAGAAGCAAGGGCAGGACTCCAAGTCTGTCAATATGATTGTGAGCTACAATGAGAGTGGTGCATCTGGGTACGGTAATTTATTTGCTGTATTTTTGTAACACCCCGGATGTAACTTTCCATATTTGTAACTCCAACTCTTGCCATTTTCGGCATTGTGTTATGATATTCCCTCCGTGGTTGGGTTTTTCTTCATTTTTGCATTTTGTCCATGTCATGCATTTTAATCATGTCATCATGTGCATCGCATTTGCATACGTGTTCGTCTCTTGATTCCGAGCATTTTTCCCGTTGTCCGTTTTGCAATCCGGCACTCCTATGTTCCCCGGCGTCCCCTTTTACGTTTTTCCGTGAGCGGGTACTAAACTTTCTCGAAATGGACCGAGGTTTGTCAAGTGGCCTTGGTATATCACCGGCAGACCACCGGTCAAGTTTCGGGTCATTTGGAGCTCGTTTGGTACTCCAACGGTTAACCGCACTCTCGTAAAGGCCTCTTTTAAGTTGCAGCCCAACACCCTTTCAAAACAGCTCAATAACCCATCTAAGTCACTTCCATGCTCTTCTTCGTTCGATCACGATCGTGTGGGCGAAAACTACACCTCATTTGGACTCTCCTAGCTCCCTCTATGCCTATATATACACCCCCCATTCCAAATCCGGGTCCAAACCCTAGCCATCTTCATCCCCGCGCCACCGGACAAAATTCCCGACGTACGGACACGTCCGCCCCGCCCGCGCCGCCGCCGCCCGGCGAACCAGGGCGCGACACGTGGCACCCGGCCACCACGCCGCCACAGCCCGCCGAGCCCAGCGCCAGCCCCGCAGCCGACTCCGCCGCCCAGCAGCCCGACTCCTCCGCCCGCAGCCCGCCGCCTCCGGCCGCCTCGCGGGCGCGGCACCAACTCGCCGCGCCGCCGCCAGCCCGCCGCCCGGGCCGACCCCGCGCCCCGCCCGAGCTCCCGGCGGTCGCGCCGCCGCCATCCCCCGCTGGGCGTGGCCGCCGCCCGCCCGCCCTCCCGGCGCCTTCTCCGGCCGCTCTCGGCCTCCTCGCCCCGCTCCGGCGAGCCCGGCTCCGGCGACCTCGGACCCGGGCCGATCTAGATCGGGAACCCGAGCGGTTGACTTTTCTCCTCCCCCTAAATTTTCTCTAAGTTTTTGTCTCGGTGATTAAATATAACTTTGCACCTGTAGCTCCGTTTTGTGCGTGTAATATGTCAAAATGTTCGCCTCGAAGAGTAGATCATTTCATCTCATTGCATCATTTTCATTTGAGCTCATCTTGATGCCCGAAATACTGTTGGAAGAGGGCTATATGATGTTAGTTTCTGTTTCTTAACAGAACATGCACTTTTGTCATTTTTGCCATGATTGATGTGTGCATCCTATGAATTTGAGTCCTACATGTGTTTTGTAATATGCCATGCCATCTTTCCAGGGGTGTATGTCATGTATTTTTGTGATCTATGTGGTGACTAGCACAAGCATGCAAAGTAGGCTTCCTGATGTTGCTGTTTTCAGCCCTGTTTAGCTGATATTTTGATGCCATGTTAACTTGATGCTACCGAGAGATCCATTCATATTTGGAGATACTTCAGTAAGGATGTTTTGAACATATGGTTATGCTCTATCCATCCATGCCTTTGTTTGCAATTATGGAGTGCCATAGCTTGCGTCAATCGAGCTCTACTTTTGCTATAAAATGTTTCCTGCCAGATTGTTTACATGTTATTCAATTTTGCCATGGTTGTTGTAGTTGATCCGTGTATGCTATGATGTTGTTCTTGCCATGTATGTCTTCTATGCCATGTCTTCTTGATGTAGGTATGCTTAGTTTATCATGTAAGGCTCTGTAGTGAGTGCTTTGAGCTCTTAAACATGCCTACTTGTTATCTGTTTTTGACATGCCCTGTAGCTGAATCTGTTAACGAAACTTGCGATATTGACATGGGTGTTACTATATTTTCGGATCTTTTTTGGCTTATGGTCAGTAAGGGACTTTTGTTCTATGCTTTGAGTAGATTCATTCCGTGCCTTGTTTTGCTATTATAAGTTCCTGTAGCATGTAGTTTTCTTGCTCTGAACATTGCTACCTAATGCTGTTTTTGCCATGTTTAGTAATTTCACTAAGTCTGTGAAGCTGATATGTTTTGCACTTTTGCCATGCTTGTTTGAACCTGTTATGATGTGATTTAGCCGTAGCTCAGTGTTCATCTTTTGTCAAGCATCTTGAGCAGATCACTGCCATGTGCTTTGTTGGTACGTTTGGGTGCAGTAGCTTAATTTCTTGTTGCTTGCTAAGTGGTATCATGCTGTTAATGGCAGATTTGTGCCATTCTTGCTTTGCTTGTCATTTGCAAACCGTGCATCCGATTCCGGTGATCTTTATATCGATTTCGACCAAAATCATCTCATCTTTCCAGCGGCATACTTGGTTTGCCAAGTTGATGCCTGGTTCATCATTTTCCTTCCGGAGCACGCATACGCATTGCATATCACATCTCGCATATCATGCCATGTTTTGCATCATGTTGCTTGTGCATTGCACCGTGATTTATTGTGGTTCCTTTATTTGTGTTCTTGCTTTGGGTAGATCCGGGAGACGAGTACGTGAACGAGGAACCTGTTGAGAACGCTTACGAGGATCAAGCTTTCGACAACTCTGAGAACTTTGCAGGCAAGATGACCATACCCTCGAAATCACTTCTATCTTTGCTATGCTAGTTGCTCGCTCTTTTGCTATGCCTATGCTGCGATGCCTATCACTTGCTTATCATGCCACCCATATTGCCATGTCAGCCCCTAACCATCCTTTCCTAGCAAACCGTTGATTGGCTATGTTACCGCTTTGCTCAGCCCCTCTTATAGCATTGCTAGTTGCAGGTGAAGTTGAAGTTTGTTCCTTGTTGGAACATGGAGATGTTGTTCCTTGTTGGGACATGTTTACTTGTTGGGGATATCACAATATATATCTGCTATAATTAATGCATCTATATACTTGGTAAAGGGTGGAAGGCTCGGCCTTATGCCTGGTGTTTTGTTCCACTCTTGCCACCCTAGTTTCCGTCATACCGGTGTTATGTTCCTTGATTTCACGTTCCATACACGGTTGGGTGATTTATGGGACCCCCTTGACAGTTCGCTTTGAATAAGACTCGTCCAGCAAGACCCAATATTGGTTTTACCATTTGCCACCTAAGCCTTTTTCCCCCGGGTTTTCGCGAGCCCGAGGGTCATCTTTATTTTAACCCCCCCCCCCCCCCCCCCGGACCAGTGCTCCTTCGAGTGTTGGCCCGAACCGAGCCGCCTGCGGGGCCACCACGGGGAAACTCGAGGCCTGGTTTTACTCGTAGCCTGTCTCATCCGGATGTGCCCTGAGAACGAGATATGTGCAGCTCCTATCGCGATCTGTCGGCACAATCGGGCGGCTTTGCTGGTCTTGTTTTATTGCTGTCGAAATGTCTTGTAGTCCGAGATTCCGAGATTGATCGGGTCTTCCCGGTAGAAGGAATATCCTTCGTTGACCGTGAGAGCTTATAATGGGCTAAGTTGGGACACCCCTGCAGGGTATTATCTTTCGAAAGCCGTGCCCGCGGTTCTGAGGCAGATGGGAATTTGTTAATGTCCGGTTGTAGAAAACCCGAAGTTGACCTTAAATAAAATACACCTCAACCGCGTGTGTAACCGTGATGGTCTCTTCTCGGCGGAGTCCGGGAAGTGAACACGGTGTTGGAGTTATGTTTGACGTAAGTAGTTCAGGATCACTTCTTGGTCGCTACTAGCTTCACGTCCGTGCTTTGCTTCTCTTCTCGCTCTCTTTTGCGAATGTAGCCACCATATATGCTAGTCGCTTGCCGCAGCTCCACCTTACAACTCTGTCCTTCCTATAAGCTTAAATAGTCTTGATCTCGCGGGTGTGAGATTGCTGAGTCCCCGTGACTCACAGATTCTACCAAAACAGTTGCAGTGCCGACGAGGCGGTCAGGTGTGACGAACCGAGCTCAAGTGGGAGTTCGACGAGGAACGTGGTCGTTACTATGTGTCTTTTCCCGATGATCAGTAGTGGAGCCCAGTTGGGACGATCGGGGATCTGTGTAGCATTTGGGGTATCTTCTTTTATTTTGGTTCCGTAGTCGGACCTTGAGTGTAATCTGAATGATGGATGTTTATTTATGTATTGTGTGAAGTGGCAACTGTAAGCCAACTATGTATCTCTTTCCCTTATGTATTACATGGGTTGTGTGAAGATTACCTCACTTGCGACATTGCTTTCAATGCAGTTATGCCTCTAAGTCGTGCTTCGACACGTGGGAGATATAGCCGCATCGAGGGCGTTCCAATTTTCAGTTTGGCCGTCCACCGATTGGTGGGTCGACACAGGTGCAGGTGTTCATGTGTGTGCTGACATTTCATTGTTTTCTTCTTACCAGGCCACTGGTCACGGGTCCGTACTGATGGGGAATGGCGCGAGTGCTTCTGTTCTTGGTGTTGGCACGGTCGATCTGAAGTTTACTTCGGGAAGGATCGTGCAGCTGAAGAACGTGCAGCATGTCCCCGCCATCAAGAAGAACCTAGTTAGTGGCTCCCTTCTATGTAGAGAAGGGTTTAAGTTGGTATTCGAGTCTAATAAATTAGTTGTTACGAAATATGGACTATTTGTTGGAAAGGGTTATGAATGCGGAGGCATGTTCCGCCTTTCTCTTGCAGATCTATGTAATAAAGTCGTGAACAATATTCATTTGAGTGTTAATGAATCTGAAGTATGGCATTCACGTCTTTTTCACATTAGTTTCGGTGTTATGACGCGTCTAGCAAAATCGAATTTAATCCCGAGTTTCACTTTAGCCAAAGGTTCTAAGTGCCATTCATGTGTACAATCTAAGCAACCTCGCAAGCCTCACAAGGCAGCAGAGGAGAGACACTTAGCGCCATTTGGAACTCATACATTCTGATCTTTGTGAGATGAATGGTGTGTTGACTAAAGGTGGAAAGAAATATTTCATGACTTTGATAGATGATTCCACTAGATATTGCTATGTGTATCTGTTAAATACTAAAGATGAGGCTCTACACTACTTCAAAATCTATAAGGCGAAGTTGAGAATCAACTTGAAAAGAAAATTAAACGAGTCCGGTCAGATCGTGGTGGAAGTACTTCTCGAAAGAGTTTGATGCCTTCATGCGGAACACGGTATTATTCACGAGAGGACACCTCCCTACTCACCCCAGTCAAACGGGGTTGCCGAGCGGAAAAACCGTACTCTAACTGATTTGGTTAACGCCATGTTAGATACATCGGGTTTATCCAAGGCATGGTGGGGGGAGGCTATAATGACATCATGTCATGTCCTGAATAAAGTTCCGACAAAGGATAACGAGATCACTCCTTATGAGAAGTGGACCAAGAGAAGGACAACACTCTCGTACTTACGTACTTGGGGCTGCTTGGCGAAAGTTAATGTGCTGATCCCCAAAAAGCGTAAGCTTGGACCAAAGACTGTGGACTGTGTTAATTTGGGCTACGATGTGAATAGTATTGGCTATAGATTTCTAGTAGTGAAATCTGAGGTACCTGACATGAAGGTCGGTACAATTATGGAGTCTAAAGACGCTACATTCTTTGAGGACATTTTCCCCATGAGAGATGTACAAAGCACTTCTAGACAGGAATCTGAGGAGACTCCTGAACCTGCCATTCCGATGGAATATTATAATCAAACACATGATGAAAATCCTGAGGAGGATAATGAGGAATCCTTGGTAGGGGCAAGAGACAAAGGACTGTAAAGACCTTTGGTGATGATTTCTTCATATACCTCGTGGAGGATAATCCCACTTCTATTTCGAAGCATATGCATCTCCGTGTGACTCTTTGGAAGGATGCGGTCCGTGGCAGATGGATTCCATCATGGCTAACGGGACTTGGGAGCTTCTTGAGCGTCCTTATGGTTGCAAACCATTGGGATGCAAGTGGGTGTTCAAGAAGAAGCTTAGGCCCGACGGTACAATAGAAAAGTACAAGGCTAGGCTTGTGGCCAAGGGCTACGCCCGAGAGAAAGAAGAAGATTTCTTGACACTTATTCACCCGTGGCGACCGACCACCATTCGAGTATTACTCTCGTTGGCGGCCTCACATGGTCTTCTCATTCATCGATGGATGTTAAGGCGGCTTTCCGAACGGAGAGCTAAAGGAGGAAATCTATATGCAACAGCCTGATGGCTTTGTGATGGATGGTCGAGGAAGGAAAGGTGTGTAAGTTGGTGAAATCTTTGTATGGCTCGAGACAAGCGCCTAAGCAATGGCATGACAAGTTTAATGAAACGTTGACATCTGTTGGCTTTGTTGTTAATGAGGCCGACAAATGTGTATACTATCGCTATGGTGGGGCGAAGGAGTTATCTTGTGTTTGTATGTTGATGACATACGATATTTGGGACTAATCTCAAGTTGATCGAGGAGGTTAAGTCTTTCTGTCTCGAGAACTTTGAGATGAAGGACCTTGGAGTGGCTGATGTTATCTTGAACATCAAGCTTTTGAGAGATGATGAGGTGGGATTACACTACGCAATCCCATTATGTTGAGAAGGTGTTGAGTCGTTTTGGATATTCGGACTGCAAACCATCTCAAACACCATATGATTCTAGTGTGCTGATTCGAAAGTCAAAAGGCACAGCTATAGATCAATTGAGATACTCTCAGATTGTTGGTTCACTCCAGTATCTAGCGAGCGCAACGAGGCCTGACATCGCATTTGCTATTAGCAAACTGAGTCGATTTGTTTCCAGACCGGGTGATGTACATTGGCGTGCTCTTGAGAGAGTTATGCGTTATTTGAAAGGTACTATGAACTATGGACTACACTATACCGGATACCCGTCGGTACTTGAAGGGTATAGTGATGCTAATTGGATCTCGATCTTGATGAGATGAAGGACACAACTGGGTATATGTTTACTCTTGGAGGTGGTGCTGTTTCTGAAGTCTTGCAAGCAAGCGATCTTAACAAGATCGACAATGGAAGCAGAATTAACAGCATTAGACACATCGGTGGCGAAGCGAATGGCCGAGATCTATTGATGGACTTGCCGGTGGTTGAAAAGCCGGTTCGCCATCCTTATGAACTGTGACGATCAAACAGTTATTGTCAAGGTGAAGAGTTCAAAGGACAACATGAAGTCCAACAAACACATAAGAATGAGATTGAAAGCTGTCAGAAAATTGAGAAACTCCGGAGTGACGGCGTTGGATTATATCCAAACGGCTAAGAATCTGGCAGATCCCTTCACTAAAGGGCTATCAAGTGTTGTGATAGATAGCGCATCAAGGGAGATGGGTATGAGACCCACATGAGTTGCCATGGTAGTAACCCAACCTATGTGATCGGAGATCCCGTGAAGTAGGACCTGGGAAAACAAGCGAGTGGTGAACTGACGAGAGTAATTTTACTAACCCACTCCGTTGGAGATGTAATACTTTCGGAAACTGTATGGAAGGATGACTACTGTCTTAATGTGTTCCAAGGCTTATATGCATAAGCAAGATGCTATCCTACAGAGCGATCTTTGGAAGAACACACCTATATGAGCCCGACTGCTGGTCACAGTCTATGAGATTGGGGTGATCTCTAGCAAGCTCATGAATAGGCCAGGAGTGTGACTAATATGCTCCACCTGAGGGGTCGGACTTTGGCAGCCTCGTATCAGTGAGACTTGTGGTGAAACTTCTTGACGCCAAACTGACAATTCAAGGCATAGTCCATTGTTCAGCCAGAAGGAGTGTAACTACTTGGTCTAGGTGGAGCTCAACCTTAATCGGTCTCCACTGAGATGCTGGTATATCAAAACAGTGTTTGGAACAAAGGACAAACTGGGCCCCTGAGATCTGGTGGGGGATTGTTGAAATATGAGATGGGCCTAGAGCCCATATGACAATTTCAGATTTAATCTCTAAGGGCCCATGTAGGTGGCATGACAAGGTGGTGGGAAGTTTAGTCCCACCTTGGAAGTGGAAGGAGAGTTGGAGTGGTTTATAAGGGACTCTCTCCCTCATGCTATTGGAGCTTGAGAAGATATGAGGCCCTCGCGCACTCCTCCTCGTCCGCTCGCCTCGCCAAGCCACGCCTCGTCACGACGCGCCGCGGGTTGCGGGATTGAGCCGAGCCGAGCTCACTCCTATGCGCTTCTTTTTGCCGGTCAGGAACGGAGAGTCTTTGACAGGTGGGGCCACGATCTGAGACGTCGGATCATGGGCTACCGACTTCGTCTCTCCACGCGCGGCCGCACATATATATGTGGGGCGCTGCCAACCCTAGCCGCCACGAAAAACATAACGCATCTCCGCCTCCACGCCCACGTCGTTCTCTGCTGCTGCTGCCGCCGGCGCTCCGTCCGTTCACGCGTACACGGTTGGCGGAGAGCAGGCTCGAAACCACGCCTCTCCGGATCCTGTGCGGGAGAGGCGATTAGGTTTTTGGTAGCGACTACGCGACTGCTCGCTTCTGTTCATCTACGTCCGCACCACCTTCGTCATCACCATGTCGACCGACGCCGACCATGCCGCCGCTGAGAAGGCCGAGGCCGACAACAAGGCCGCCGAGGATGCCGCGGCTCTGTCACCGCCACCGTCACCGCATGGCCGATTGGAGGGTATACATCGCTTATCCCTCTCGTGTTTCTTTCTGTTGTAGCAGTACTAGCGATATGCGTAGATGTTTCTACTATATGCGTAGTACATGCTTTGTTAGATCGTAATCAGTATGTTATCAATGTTGTTCATGTCATGCTCATGATTTATTCATGGATTAATTTAATCGAAAAACTTCCTGTTTTCTTATCAATCCAAAAACCTAATTTGTGTAGGAGTTTTTCGAATTCTGATTTTGCTGCTGCTTTGAACCGTCACCGTTTACGGGGGCGTACTTTCTACGCGTTGGCAGACTAAAACCACCTTATGGCTCACGGCCATGAGCGTGTTACAGGTTGCGGTGTGACTCCCACAGAACGATCGCTCTGAACAGGAGAAGGCGTTTAAGGAGGCCACCGTGGTGTTCCTCGGGGCAGTTCTGGCGTGATTGGAGATAAGCTGGTCGATGCATATTTACATGTGCGGTCTGCCAAGGACTTGTGGGGCGCGCAAATCTAAGTTCGGGCTGCCGACGCGAGGAGCGAGATGTATATTATAGAGCAGTTCCACGATTACAAGATGGTTGAAAACCGTCCTGTATTGGAGCAGGCTCATGAGATAATATGCATTGTTAAGGAGCTTGAGCTTCTTAAGTGCGAGTTACGGGCAAGTTTGTCGCGGGCTGCATAATCGCTAAGCTTCCCAATTCTGGAGGAACTTTGCCACCACTCTGAAACATCGAGCGTGAATTCTCTGTGGAGGATGTCATTGGCCATCCGAGTGTTGAGCAGAATTCAAGGGCAAAGGACTCATACGGAAAAGGGGTCAAGGAACTTCAGGCCAATATGGTGCATCGGAAGAACTCCAATTCCCACAAGCCCAAGGGAAAGAACGGTGTCCAACAGATTGCCGACTTTAAGAAGAAGGGTAAGAAGACCTTCAAGAAGAACAAGAAGGATGAGGGCTGCTTTACTTATGGTTCGCTGGAACATTGGGCCAACAAGTGCCCAAACAAGTATAAGAAGCAAGGGCAGGACTCCAAGTCTGTCAATATGATTGTGAGAAACAATGAGAGTGGTGCATCTGGGTACGGTAATTTATTTGCTGTATGTTCAGTTTGGCCATCCACCGATTGGTGGGTCGACACAGGTGCAGGTGTTCATGTGTGTGCTGACATTTCATTGTTTTCTTCTTACCAGGCCACAGGTCATGGGTCCGTACTGATGGGGAATGGCGCGAGTGCTTCATTCTTGGTGTTGGCACGGTCGATCTGAAGTTTACTTGGGAAGGATCGTGCAGTGAAGAACATGCAGCATGTCCCGCCATCAAGAAGAACCTAGTTAGTGGCTCCCTTCTATGTAGAGAAGGGTTTAAGTTGGTATTCGAGTCTAATAAATTAGTTGTTACGAAATATGGACTATTTGTTGGAAAGGGTTATGAATGCGGAGGCATGTTCCGCCTTTCTCTTGCAGATCTATGTAATAAAGTCGTGAACAATATTCATTTCAGTGTTAATGAATCTGAAGTATGGCATTCACGTCTTTGTCACATTAGTTTCGGTGTTATGACGCGGCTAGCAAAATCGAATTTAATCCCGAGTTTCAATTTAGCCAAAGGTTCTAAGTGCCATTCGTGTGTACAATCTAAGCAACCTCGCAAGCCTCACAAGGCAGCAGAGGAGAGACACTTGGCGCCAGTGGAACTCATACATTCTGATCTTTGTGAGATGAATGGTGTGTTGACTAAAGGTGGAAAGAAATATTTCATGACTTTGATAGATGATTCCACTAGATATTGCTATGTGTATCTGTTAAATACTAAAGATGAGGCTCTACACTACTTCAAAATCTATAAGGAAGAAGTTGAGAATCAACTTGAAAAGAAAATTAAACGAGTCCGGTCAGATCGTGGTGGAGAGTACTTCTCGAAAGAGTTTGATGCCTTCTGTGCGGAACACGGTATTATTCACGAGAGGACGCCTCCCTACTCACCCCAGTCAAACGGGGTTGCCGAGCGGAAAAACCGTACTCTAACTGATTTGGTTAACGCCATGTTAGATACGTCGGGTTTATCCAAGGCATGGTGGGGGGAGGCTATAATGACATCATGTCATGTCCTGAATAAAGTTCCGACAAAGGATAACGAGATCACTCCTTATGAGAAGTGGACCAAGAGAAGGACAACGCTCTCGTACTTACGTACTTGGGGCTGCTTGGCGAAAGTTAATGTGCCGATCCCCAAAAAGCGTAAGCTTGGACCAAAGACTGTGGACTGTGTTAATTTGGGCTACGATGTGAATAGTATTGGCTATAGATTTATAGTAGTAAAATCTGAGGTACCTGACATGAAGGTCGGTACAATTATGGAGTCTAAAGACGCTACATTCTTTGAGGACATTTTCCCCATGAGAAATGTACAAAGCACTTCTAGACAGGAATCTGAGGAGACTCCTGAACCTGCCATTCCGATGGAATATTATAATCAAACACATGATGAAAATCCTGAGGAGGATAATGAGGAATCCCTTGGTAGGGGCAAGAGATAAAGGACTGTAAAGACCTTTGGTGATGATTTCTTCATATACCTCGTGGAGGTAATCCCACTTCTATTTGAAGCATATGCATCTCCGTGTGACTCTTCGGAAGGATGCGGTCCGTGGCGAGATGGATTCCATCATGGCTAACGGGACTTGGGAGCTTCTTGAGCGTCCTTATGGTTGCAAACCATTGGGATGCAAGTGGGTGATCAAGAAGAAGCTTAGGCCTGATGGTACAATGAGAAAAGTACAAGGCTAGGCTTGTGGCCAAGGGCTACGCCAGAAAGAAGAAGAAGATTTCTTGACACTTATTCACCGTGGCGGACCGACCACCATTCGAGTATTACTCTCGTTGGCGGCCTCACATGGTCTTCTCATTCATCGGATGGATGTTAAGACGGCTTTCCTGAACGGAGAGCTAAAGGACGAAATCTATATGCAACACCGATGGCTTTGTGATGGATGGTCGGGAAGGAAAGGTGTGTAAGTTGGTGAAATCTTTGTATGGCCTGAGACAAGCGCCTAAGCAATGGCATGACAAGTTTAATGAAACGTTGACATCTGTTGGCTTTGTTGTTAATGAGGCCGACAAATGTGTATACTATCGCTATGGTGGGGCGAAGGAGTTATCTGTGTTTGTATGTTGATGACATACCGATATTTGGGACTAATCTCAAGTTGATTGAGGAGGTTAAGTCTTTCTGTCTCGTAACTTTGAGATGAAGGACCTTGGAGTGGCTGATGTTATCTTGAACATCAAGCTTTTGAGAGATGATGAGGTGGGATTACATACGCAATCCCATTATGTTGAGAAGGTGTTGAGTCGTTTTGGATATTCGGACTGCAAACCATCTCAAACACCATATGATTCTAGTGTGCTGATTCGAAAGTCAAAAGGCACAGCTATAGATCAATTGAGATACTCTCAGATTGTTGGTTCACTCCAGTATCTATCGAGCGCAACGAGGCCTGACATCGCATTTGCTATTAGCAAACTGAGTCGATTTGTTTCCAGACCGGGTGATGTACATTGGCGTGCTCTTGAGTGAGTTATGCGTTACTTGAAAGGTACTATGAACTATGGACTACACTATACCGGATACCCGTCGGTACTTGAAGGGTATAGTGATGCGAATTGGATCTCTGATGCTGATGAGATGAAGGCCACAACTGGGTATATGTTTACTCTTGGAGGTGGTGCTGTTTCCTGGAAGTCTTGCAAGAAAACGATCTTAACAAGATCGACAATGGAAGCAAAATTAACAGCATTAGACACATCGGGTGGCGAAGCAGAATGGCTTCGAGATCTATTGATGGACTTGCCAGTGGTTGAAAAGCCGGTTCCAGCCATCCTTATGAACTGTGACAATCAAACAGTTATTGTCAAGGTGAAGAGTTCAAAGGACAACATGAAGTCCAACAAACACATAAGAATGAGATTGAAAGCTGTCAGAAAATTGAGAAACTCCGGAGTGACAGCGTTGGATTATATCCAAACGGCTAAGTATCTGGCAGATCCCTTCACTAAAGGGCTATCACGTGTTGTGATAGATAGCTCATCAAGGGAGATGGGTATGAGACCCACATGAGTTGCCATGGTAGTAACCCAACCTATGTGATCGGAGATCCCGTGAAGTAGGACCTGGGAAAACAAACCAGTGGTGAACTGAGGAGAGTAATTTTACTAACCCACTCCGTTGGAGACGCCATACTTTTGGAAACTGTATGGAAGGATGACTACTGTCTTAATGTGTTCCAAGGCGTATATGCATAAGCAAGATGCTATCCTACAGAGCGATCTTTGGAGGAACGCACCTATATGAGCCCGACTGCTGGTCACAGTCTATGAGATTGGGGTGATCTCTAGCAAGCTCATGAACAGGCCAGGAGTGTGACTAATATGCTCCACCTGAGGGGTCGGCCTTCGGCAGCCACGTATCAGTGAGACTTGTGGTGAAACTTCTTGACGCCAAACTGACAATTCAAGGCATAGTCCATTATTCAGTTGTGAAGGAGTGTAACTACTTGGTCTAGGTGGAGCTCAACCTTAATCGGTCTCCACTGAGATGCTGGTATATCAAAACAGTGTTTGGAACAAAGGACAAACTGGGCCCCTGAGATCTGGTGGGGGATTGTTGAAATATGAGATGGGCCTAGAGCCCATATGACAATTTCAGATTTAATCTCTAAGGGCCCATGTAGGTGGCATGACAAGGTGGTGGGAAGTTTAGTCCCACCTTGGAAGTGGAAGGAGAGTTGGAGTGGTTTATAAGGGACTCTCTCCCTCATGCTATTGGAGCTTGAGAAGAGATGAGGCCCTCGCGCACTCCTCCTCCTCCGCTCGCCTCGCCACGCCACGCCACGCCTCGTCACGACGCGCCGCGGGTTGCGGGATTGATCCGAGCCGAGCTCACTCCTATGCGCTTCTTTTTGCCGGTCAGGAACGGAGAGTCTTTGACAGGTGGGGCCACGAACTGAGACATCGGATCATGGGCTACCGACTTGGACGTGGGTTCAGCCCACGTCTCTCCACGCGCGGCCGCACATATATATGTGGGGCGCTGCCAACCCTAGCCGCCACGAAAAACATAACGCATCTCCGCCTCCACGCCCACGTCGTTCCTCTGCTGCTGCTGCCGCGGCGCTCCGTCCGTTCACGCGTACACGGTTGGCGGAGAGCAGGCCTCCGAAACCACGCCTCTCCAGATCCTGTACGGGGAGAGGGGCGATTAGGTTTTTGGGTAGCGACTACGCAGCTGCTCGCTTCTGTTCATCTACGTCTGCACCACCTTCGTCATCACCATGTCGACCAATGCCGACCGTGCCGCCGCTGAGAAGGCCGAGGCCAACAAGAAGGCCGCCGAGGATGCCGCGGCTGCTGTCACCGCCACCGTCACCGCATGGCCGATTGGAGGGTATACATCGCTTATCCCTCTCGTGTTTCTTTCTGTTGTAGCAGTACTAGCGATATGCGTAGATGTTTCTACTATATGCGTAGTACATGCTTTGTTAGATTGTAATCAGTATGTTATCAATGCTATTCATGTCATGCTCATGATTTATTCATGGATTAATTTAATCGAAAAACTGCCTATTTTCTTATCACTGCCTCCTTCGCGTCAGAACGTCGCAGATGTCCTAGACAATTCTGACTACAAGCTCGTATACCCCTTGTCGCGCGGGTGGTCCATCGTCGTTGATGCCCGCGATCTCTCCAGCCACCTGTCGCACCTCACCACGGGCACCACGGTTGCCCTGCCCAAGCTCAACGCTGTCTGCAATGGCGGCGCCGCGTCCGAGATCAGGCATCTGTTTTATCAGCACCTCTCTGATCTAGAAGTGCTTTTCTCTTCCGAAGATCCAGCCGCAGAGTGCTCCGAGCGAATAATTCCTCCCCCTGATGTCGACGGTGCAGGAGATGCCGACGATCAATCCATAGATCAAGACGTGCATTCTTCCTACGACGACTTGTCGTGCGAAGACCAAAAGGAGGACTACATCCCAGATACAGAAACGCCTTCATTCAGCAAGGACAGGGCGTGTGAAGATCACGATGATAAAGCACCCTCTACGGACGAGGGGAGTTCCTGTGAGAAGAGCGTCTGCGAAGATCTCGACGAAAAACCCATAGATGATGAAGCGCCTTCTTCCGAGGATCTGGAAGAGCAGTTCACGGATGATGAAGCGGATTCTTTCGACATGGACAGCTTATATAGAAAATATAATATATCACCTGTGGTGTATCATTATCCTCAGCAGCATAAGATCAAGATCCATGCCGACTACGGTCATCATTCTTACGGCAACTACCACGGACTTTCAAATTACTTCCGCTTCGCCGTTCATATCCCAACTGGTACGCCGACAGGTAGCACGGAAGGCATGGTCATCATGATGTATCACAGGTTGCACGGGAGTAAGGGCATAGTTTTTTGCCGGCCCAGGGACACAGCTTGAACAATGGTTGGTAACCCTAATTCCGACACCATCTTAGTCGATTTTGCCTACTTCGATGGCAAGATGTTTGCTATGGACAGCAACTGTGTCACGTTGGTGTTCGATGCCATGACACTCGAGGTCCTCTACCAGATCGATGTGCCACTAGCGACGTTAAACTTTGGCTTCAAATTGTGCGGTGGCAGCGATCGAGAGGAGTTTGAGTACCCTCACCTTGTTGCACTACCGCACAAGCTGCTTTTGGTCAAGGTCTTGATGAATCGCAACCAACCACATGGCCCATATGCCCCATATGGGTTCCATGTCTTCGAGTTGGTGTCTGGGTCTGAGGATGATGAAGGGCTCGCTTGGCGCAGAGTGACAACGGACAAAGGTGTCGGTGGCAACTACGAAATATTCATGGATGCTTACCACGCTACCTATAGCAACAACGGTGACGGGAGAGGAACTCAAATATATCATGTTGATAACGAGCTCTTTGGCACTGCTAGTTGTGTTTGGGGACACTGTTACAACATGCAAGATGACAAGTTGAAGCGCATTTATCAGCCACCTAAGTATGACTACAACGAGTATTCAACTAAGCCTAGTTGGTTTGTGCCCTAATGAGTTTTTCCCCTAGCTAACTCTAGTTGGGTTCCTCGATTTCTCTTATACTAGATGACAACCTGCACATTGTTGCGGGGATGTTTTGCAACATATTTTTAGTGAGATTTGGTTGTATGAAACATGAATATTTGAATAATAATATGATAAGTAAAACTAGAAATACATATGATTTGTTTTGTTGAATTATTCTATAATTGTAAAATGTTTATTAAATACTCATGCATGTTTGTATGTTAATGTGAGATCTTTTATGTGCATGGTCGCATGTTGAGGTCAAGTTTTTTCCATGCATGTCACAGGATAAAGTGCATTACGAGAGAAATAGGTTCCTGATTTTGATATAGGATATTGGCTCCTTTGGTTTGTAGGGTTTTAGGCCCTCCTTTCGTTCACAGTATTGGAAAACGTAGGAATTTTGTAGACTTGAGTGTTTTATTCACAAGAATTAAAAAGAACTCATGAATCCTAATAAACAGAGGCAAAAAAGTCAAACCACATGGAAAAGTATAATTAGCATGTTATTACCCCACAAAAGATCTTAGTATCGTCCTTTGTGCGTGGGAGTTTGAAAAGGAGGTTCAAGTAGATTGTAAATTTATGCTTTTTAAACTCCTGGGAGTAAAGGAAAATTTCCTCCATTTTTCATTTGCTATATTACTTTGAGCCAAAGGCTTGAATAGGGCCACCATGGGAAAATTTCCTATTGCACTTCACATTGTTTTTGAATCAAAGAAGGCCGATTCTCGCAGGATTTCTTCTCAGGGGATTTTCTTTTTCGGGTTTGCTATTTCACATCTAGATGTGAAATAGTTATTTCTAACATGTGCACCACACGATTAGAGGATGAATTCTCGTGCAAATTTCCTGATTAGGCTATCGTTGTACATCCCGTTCGCTTTGTCCCACGTAGGGGAGTGTTTTTGGGCCTCTTGTTTTCCGTTTGTTCGTCGTCGGGCCACACTTTTTTGTTTATATTTGTCTATTTCCATTCCTTTTTTTCCTTTTCCATCTTTATTTTTGTTTTAAATTCATGAACTTTTTCATTCTACTACATGTTCGCTTTAAGTGTCGTGTAAAACTTGATCATGAGTTGTTTTGTCATGCGCGACCCGTGTCGCGCCGTGCGCTTTGTGTCTGCTTGTGGACTTGTTCGCCCGTGCATATTTTGTTGGGCCATTTTCGCAGCGTGATCCGGGTCCCGTTTCAGATTGGTTTTACTAATTCTCATCTAGATGAGAGTTAAAAATGTCTCATCCGACTCATATATCGTTAGGTGGACGTGCTTCTGAGTCGCGCCATGCGTTTTTGTGTCTGCTTGTGGACATGTTTGCCCGTGCATATTTTGTTGGGCCATTTTCGCAGCGTGATCCAGGTCCCGTTTCAGATTGGTTTTACTAAGTCTCATCTAGATGAGAGTTAAAAATGTCTCATCCGACTCATATATCGTTAGATAGACGTGCTTCTGAGTCGTGTTTGTTGTCATTGCGTCGTCTTTTCTATTCATCCCTCGTGAAGCAGTAATGCCCAATAGGACTTTTTTGATTTGGCCGTTTTTAGGTTTTGTGTATTGGGTTTATTTTGTGGGATGCATCTTGTTTATGGATGGCTACATTTATTTTTATTTCCTGTTTTTTGGTTATTTTGATCCGATCATGCAGTTAGAAGATAGAGTAACTTTTTTTTTGTTTTGGATTTGCTAAATGTCATCTACATGGGATTTAGTGATCTTTCATCCAAGCATGTAACAGTCCAATTTGTTTGCTTTTCATGTTCGCACAAACTCATTCACCAAGCTTGTTCTTTTTTTTGCCATGCATCTTTCTGTTTGTTTTTGTGTTGATGGTCTCGTGTTTATTTTTTACGTCGGCCGATATATGTAGTTGTTGGGGTTTTTGTTTCTTTTTGTTTGTTTTTGTTGTGCGCGTGGCAATGGTGAAGAATCTGTAGAGTCTACCCGAGACGAGAGCCCTTTATATAATGGGAGCAGATGCATGGTTCTTTCTGTCTAGATAAAGGGTGGAAATGTGTAGAGTTTATGTAAGTGGGAGAAGTGCTTGAAAGCTTTATTGTCCATATAACCATTGAATCGCAACTATGATCGTAGTTTCGTAGTTGTTCCAGTTGCAAGTCCGCCATTGACTCGCAACTAGGCTCGTAGTTGTTAGATTTGAAAGCCTACCCTCGACTCCCAACGGGAGCATGTGTTATGTTTTGTAGCCCTGTTGCGAGTCCACACTTGACTGGCAATTGAGCCTGTAGTTTGTTTTCATCCCAGTTGCCCCTTCACTTGCAACTAGGCTCGTAGTTTTATAGTTGTCCAAGTTGGAAGTCTACTATCGGCTCACAATTAAGCTCGTCCTTATCCGAGTTGCAAACCAACCCTCGAATCACAACTGGAGTCCGTGGTTTGTTTTTCATCCCAGTTGCAAGTACGCCATCGGCTCGCAACTAGGCTCATAGTTTGTAGTTGCCCCAATTGCAAGTCCACTCTTGACCCGCAACTCCTTTGGTAGTTTTGTGTAGTTGCTTCAGTTGCGAGTCCACCCTCGACTTGCAACTCATACATTATTTTGTGTAGTTGTCCAAGTTGCAAGTTCACCCACGACTCGCAACTAGGCATGTAATTTGTTTCATTCCAGTTGCAAGCCGACCCTTGACTCGCAACTCGGCATGTACTTTGTCTTTCATCTTGGTTGCAGGTCCACGCTTGAATTGCATCTGGGT
This sequence comes from Aegilops longissima, assembly GCA_021605205.1. Lineage (NCBI taxonomy): Eukaryota > Viridiplantae > Streptophyta > Magnoliopsida > Poales > Poaceae > Aegilops > Aegilops longissima. The sequence goes on along the minus strand of CM038678.1, from coordinate 46,622,997 downwards.
TTGTAGTTTCATCCCAATTGCAAGTCGACTATTGACTCACAACTGGGCTCATAGTTTTATAGTTGTGCCAGTTACAAGTCTACACTCAATTCACAATTGGGTTTGTAGTAGTCCCAGTTGCAAGCCCATTCTCGACTCGCAACTGGAGTCTGTCTTTTCTTTTTATCCCAATTGCAAGTATGTCCTTGACTCGCAACTGAGTCCATAGTTTGTTTCATCCCAATTGCAAGTCAACCCAGAACTCGTAACTAGGTTGTTGCAAGTTCATCCACCACTCGCAAATGGGCTCATAGTTGCCCCAATTACAAGTCTACCCTCGACTTGCATATGGGAATGTGTTTCTTATCTCAGTCGCAAGTCCACACTCGACTCACAACTAGGCTCATAGTTTGTTATTGTCGTAGTTGTAAGTCCACCATTGATTCACAAATGGTATCATAGTTTTCTGTAGTTGTGCTAGTTGCAAATCCACCCTTAGCTCGCAACTAGACCTATATTTTGTTTCATCCCAGTTGCAAGTCCACCCTTAAATCACAAGTAGGCTCGTAGTTTCATAATTGTCCCAGTTGCAAGTCCACCCTTGAATCGCAACTGGGCTCATAGTTTCACAATTGTCCCAGTTGCAAGTCCACCCTCGACTTGCAACTGGGCCCAGAGTTTTGTTGTATACCAGTTGCAAGTCCACCCTCGACTTGCAACTCATATCGTACGTTTGTGTATTTTTTTGACTAGGATAGTTTTGTGTAATTGTCCCAGTTTCAGGTCCACTCTCGACTCGCAACTTGTATTGTAGTTTTGTGTGGTTGTCCCAGTTACAAGTCCACCCTCGACTCGTAATTAGGCATGTTGTTTGTCTCATACAGTTGCAAGCTCACCCTTGACTTGAAACTCCCCATGTGTTTTGTTTTACATCCTAGTTGCAGGTCCTCCCTTGACTCGCAATTGGGCCTGCATTTTTTCCATCCTAGTTGAAAGTCGATCCTCGACTCGTAACTAGGCTTTTAGTTTTGTAGTTGTTTTACTTGCAAGTACATCGTCGACTCGCAATTATGATCATAGTTTTCTGAGTTGCAAGCCCATAATTGACTCGCGACATGAGCCCGTGTTTTTTGCTTTTCATCACAGAAGTCTACCCTTAACTCACAATTGGGCACATAGTTTGTTTCATCCCATTTGTAAGTCGAACCTTCACTCGCAACTGGGTTCGTAGTTTCATAGTTATCCTACTTGCAAATCCACCCTTGACTCGCAAGTGGGATCATAGTTATAGTTGCAAGTCTACCTTCTACTTGTAACTAGGCATGTGTTTAGTTTTTCATCCCAGTTACAAGTCTACACTTCACTCGCAACTGAGTTCATAGTTTGTTATTATTCCAGTTGCAAGTCCACCCTTAACTCACAAATGGTATCATAGTTTTATGTACTTATTCCAATTGCATGTCCGCCCTTGATTCACAGTATGACCATAATTTGTTTCATCCTAGTTGCAAGTTCATCCTTGAATCGCAAACGGGGCCCGTAGGTTCGTAGTTGTCTTAGTTGCAATTCCATCCTTGACATGCAACTCGTATCATATTTTTGTGTATTTTTTTTAGTTACAAGTCCAGCCTCGACTCGCAACTCGTATCGTAGTTTTGTGTAGTTGTCCCAGTTGCAAGTCCACCCTCGACTCACAACGAGGCACGTAGTTGTTTCATCTTGACTCACAACTCGATATGTGTTTCGTTTTTCATCCGAGTTGTGGGTCCACATTGGACACGCAACTAGGCTCATAGTTTGTTTAATCCCAATTGCAAGTCGACTCTTGACTCGCAACTGGCCTCGTAGTTTCGTTTTTATCCCGGTTGCAAGTCCACCCTCGGCTCGCAATTGGTCTCGTAATTGTCTCAAATACAAGTCCACCCTCGACTTGCAATACAAAATTGGGCTTGTAGTTGTCCCAGTTGCGAGTTTATCCTCGACTCGCAATTGGGCTCCTCACTGTCCCAATTTCATGTCCACCGTTGACTAGAAACTCAACCGACCCAGTTGCATGTCCACCCCCGACACGCAGCTCCCACCGAACCAGTTGCATGTCAACCCTTCACCCAAAACTCAAACGACCTAGTTGCATATCCACCTGGGAAACACAGCTCGCCCCAACCCATTTGCATTTTCACCCTTACCCGAAACTCAACCGACACAATTGCATGTCCACCCTCCACATGCAATTTGATCATTTTAGTTTTTCCATTTTTTTGTCGACCGCGTGACTTCTAAAATGTTCATCGTGTTTGAAAAATGCATATTGTATTTACAAAATGTTCATAGTGTATTTAAAAAAAATCATCTTGTCCATAATTGTGTGTGTGTGTGTGTTTACTTTTTTATTTTTCTCCACCGTGCGACTTTTAAAATGTTCACCACAGTTTAAAAAAGCATCACATATTTTTATAAAATGTTGATCAAGTATCTTAAAAAATAATCGTACATAAATATTTCTCTATGTATGTGTTTTTTTCTCTTTTTTTGATTTTTTTCTCCACCGTGAGAATCTAAAATGTTCACCAGGATTAAAAAAATCATCATGTATTTATAAATTTTTCATCATGTCTTTATACAATGTTCAACTCCGCCTCTGTTGTCTCAATATAGCCAGTCCCAAACCCGGGTAAAGGAGGAGGGTTGTGATAGGCTTGGCGAGCCAACGTAAAAACTCAGCCACTCTTATGGAGATGAAACCCAAAAGATTTTTGTTGGGGTGTAACCCTCTCAGCGACGCGCTACATCGGAACCCGGGTGTGGTGGAAAATGGGCAAGGGTCGGGCTGTCACCCCCAAGGTGGCGCGTCGTATCTTGATCCGGATACGGTGGCAAGTGAGCGAGGATCAGGTCGTCGCATCCTTAGTGGCGCGCTATATCGGCGCTCGGATGTAGTGGAAAATGAGCAAGGGTCTTCGCATTTGACTCAACGAGTGCGAAGGGTAAGGAAGCTAGCCGAGCCTAGGAGGATTAGCTTAGGTAGCTGGAATGTAGGGTCTCTGACAGGGAAGCTTCGGGAGCTAGTTGATGCAGCGGTGAGGAGAGGTGTCGATATCCTTTGCGTCCAAGAAACCAAATGGAGAGGACAGAAGGCGAAGGAGGTGGAGGATACCGGCTTCAAGCTGTGGTACACGGGGACGGCTGCAAATAGAAATGGCGTAGGCATCTTGATCAACAAGAGCTTCAAGTATGGAGTGGTAGACGTCAAGAGACGTGGGGATCGGATTATGCTGGTCAAGCTAGTAGTTGAGGACTTGGTTCTCAATGTTATCAACGCGTATGCCCGGCAAGTAGGCCACAATGAGTACACCAAGAGGGACTTCTGGGAAGGCCTGGAAGACATGGTTACGAGTGTACCGATTGGTGAGAGGCTCTTCATATAGGAGACCTCAATGGCCATGTGGGTACATCTGACACAGGTTTTGAAGGGGCGCATGGGGGCTTTGGCTATGTGTAAGGGCATATTTATCCCGTAAGTGTTTTGGTGATTGATGACGGTACTTTTGCGGACTAATCGCATGCTTTGAGTTCCTCAGATGGTTCATCTCTAGGCTCGAGACGATTCGGTGCCCCTCGGAGACTATTGAAGACGGCGTCGTCCTACGTTTCTTTTTGGTGGATTTGAGTCGTAGGAGAGCCGTACTATTAAGAGGGGTCCGCGTCGGAAAGGTTAGGGCGGAATCAACACGCACACTTGTCCCTCCTTTCCTGCACTTTGGAGCTTCCTTCGTTATCCTGGTTGTGCGGAAATCGACAATTGCCACTGTACTTGCGGTAGTACCGCTGGGTGCCACGTAGTACCGCTCCTCGAGAGCGGTAGTACCGCTGCTCCCGTGCCTAGTGCCGCTCGGTCGCGGTAGTAGGGCGGATGTAATTTTTACATCCGCGCCCACCACGGTAGTACCGCTCGTCAGTAGCGGTAGTACTGCTGGGGCCCACGGTAGTACTGCTCCCTATGAGCCACGATCGTGGCCCTCCTACCAAGTACCGTAGATTCACGGTAGTAGGCACGCCTTCACGGTAGTACCGCTCCTAAGGAGCGGTAGTACCGCGTGATTTTCGCACTACCGCAGGTTTCAGCGGAAGTTGGCACGGATGTAATTTATTTCATCCGCGCCTCCTCGGTCGTGACTCCCCTGCCTTGCGGTAGTACCGCAAGGGGAGCGGTAGTACCGCATAGCGGTAGTACTGCCCTTAGTCGAGCTAGTCCCGCTTGTGCTGTTGTCATGGTAGTACCGTGGTTCGCCACGGTAGTACCGCTGTGACATGATAGTACCGCTACCGAGCGGTAGTACCGCGGGTCGCGGGCTGAATAAGTGGATAACGGTTGGATGGTTTCCACGACTATATAAGGGGCTTCTTCAACCTCTAGTTGACCACCTCTTCTCTCTCTAAGCTCCATTGTTGCTCCAAGCTCCATTTTGGCCCGATCTCTCTCCCTAGCCAATCAAACTTGTTGATTTGCTCGGGATTGGGTGACAAGGGCCCGATCTACACTTCCACCACAAGATATTTGATTCCCCCCACTTATCCCTTGCGGATCTTGTTACTCTTGGGTGTTTGAGCATCCTAGACGGTTGAGGTCACCGTGGAGCCATATTCCATTGTGGTGAAGCTTCGTGGTGTTGTTGGGAGCCTCCAATTAAGTTGTGGAGATTGCCCCAACCTTGTTTGTAAAGGTTCGGTTGCCGCCTTCAAGGGCACCAATAGTGGAATCACGACTCTTGCATTGTCGAGGGCGTGAGGAGATTACTGTGGCCCTAGTGGCTTCTTGGGGAGCATTGTGCCTCCACACCGCTCTAACGGAGACGCATTTCCTTCAAAAGGAAGGAACTTCGTAACACATCCTCGTCTCCACCGCTCCACTCTTGGTTATCTTATCCCTTTACTTGTGCAAGCTTATTTGTGTTCCTATCCTTGCTTGCTCGTGTGCTTGTGTTGTTGCATCATATAGGTTGTCCACCTAGTTGCACATCTAGACAACCTTCATTATTGCAAAGTTTAAATTGGTAAAGAAAGGCTTAAAAATTGTTAGTTGCCTATTCACCCCCCCCCCCTAGTCAACCATATCGATCCTTTCAATTGGTATCAGAGCCTCGTCTCTTTTTAAGGACTTTACCATCCGTAGAGTATGGTTGACATCGTAGATGATGTGGGGGAGCACTCCGGTGCAAATCCGACATCATCTACGGGAGATGGGAGTACCTCGATCTCTCGTGAGGAATTCAATGTGGCGTTGGACACATTGAAAAACTCCATGACGAGCGAGGTCAAGGAAATGTTTAAGGAATTCCTAGAAGGGCTTAAACTTTCCACCGCACCCGTGAAAGTGGGTGATCCCGCCAACACGGGAGCGGATGCTAACTCCGATAAGGGGGAAGCTACTAGTGAGAAAGCCCCCTCGTCTAGTGGTAAGAATGGCACCGGCATCTTCGCCCATGTGCAACCTCCCGTTTATGGTGGACCGATTCCTTCCACTCATTTGAATCATGCCGGTCCACCACCTAAGATTGATAAAAAGGAGGATTTTGATTCTTGGGTTTATCGTTTTAAGCGTCATTTAAATCATGTGAAGACTAACCTTTGGAGAATCATTAAAGAAGGTTTCTATCCGCATGATCCGAGCAACTTTTCTCCTAGAGAGGTCGTGGACCATCAATTCAATGAGAATGCTCTCTTCATCATCCAAGAAGCAATCCTTCCCGAAGACGTCACTACTGGAAACTGGGAATTTGCCATCAGCCAGCTCTTTGCCATCTGCCAGCTGATGGCAAAGAACATCTTTGCCATCTGCTTATAAAAAACAGATGGCAAAGAACTGACAGATGGCAAAGAACATGGTTGCCATCAGCCAATTCTTTGCCATCTGCCAGCTGATGGCAAATAATCTTTGCCATCTGCCAGCAGATGGCAAAGAGGTGGGTAGGGTCCAGTGCTGCAACGGCCTGTCAACCCACCTCTTTGCCATCTGCCAGCAGATGGCAAAGAATCTTTTCCATCTATTGGCAGATGGCAAAGAAGTGGGTGGAGCCCAATGGGTAACGGCGTTATAACGGCCAGTAGCCCCACCTCTTTGCCATCTGCCAGCGGATGGCAAAGGCCCATATATTTGCCATCAGCCAGCGGCTAGCAGATGGCAAAGAGGTCGACCCCTCTCTCCCAGCCCGGCCCCTCCCCTCTCTCTCTCTCTCTTCCAGCCCGGCCCCACCCCCTCCCTCTCTCTCTCCCAACCTCACCCACCCACCAGCCAAAACAGCCCCGACGACCAGCGCCGACGACCCAGGCGCCCCGGCTGCCACCCGCCCGCCCGCCCCTCCCGCCACCGCAGCCCTCCTCCGCCCTCCCCGCCACCGCAGCCCTCCCCGCCAGTCCCCGCCCCTCCCCCCCCCCCCCCGCCCCTCCCCGCCCCTCCCCGCCTCCGCCCCTCCCCGCCCTCCACCGCCTCCTCCTCGCCACCACGGCCCTTCCCTGCCCCTCCCCGCCCCTCCCCGCCCCTACCCGCCCCCAGCTCGCCCTCCCCGCCTCCCCGCCACGGCGGCCTCCCCGCCCCTCCCGCCACCGCTGCCCTCCCCGCCCATCCCCGCCTCTCCCACCACCGCCTGTCCCTCCATCGAGCCGGACCTCCCCGCCCCTCCTGGCCACTGCAGCCCTCCCGGCCACCAAGGCGTGCCCATGCCCCGCCTCCATCGAGCCAGCCACGGCGCCCCTTCCCCTGCTGCCCTCCCGCCCACGGCGCCCGCCCCTCCATCTGTCAGGTATGCCCCTCCATCTGTTTGGATCATTGCCCATTTGGTGCTCATTTGGTGCTCATTTGGTTGTTGGCCAAAAAATTGGTGCGCCCACAGCTCCATATCAGGCTTAGGGGCTGTTTGGATTACTACCAAAGGTAACCATACCAAAAAATTGGTTGGCCCATGTGATTTGGCTGTTGTTTGGATCGCTGCCAAAATATAACTGATTTTTGAAGCTAAGAGAGATGCTCGGTTTGATTTTTGAAGGGATGCAGTACAGCTGTAGGATAGAACTGATTATATTAGTTCTAATCGGCGCTCCTCTCTAAAAATTGAACACGTGGGCTTGGGCGATAAAAAACTGCATGCAACGTATCTTTAAAAAAATTACCTGTAGTAGGGTGCTGTGGAAAGATTAAGGGGCTGTTTGGATTTCAGCCAACAGCCGCCATGCCAAAACATTGGACGTTGACCAGGTGATGGGTACTCGTTTGAATGATGACCAAATATTCGGCACGCCCAGGCTGCACGGGCATCTCCAGTTCATTTTGTTGCCAACTCTTGGCCAGGGCATGGGCGGCTCGATGCTTCGCCAAATTTTTGGCTCGCCCACAATTTGGTAGGGCTGGCCAAGGCAGCATCCAAACAGCCCCTAAACACCCCAAGGGCTGGCATGTCATTCTTTCAGCGTCTTCCTTTTTCTTATTGACCGCATCTAATTTTTCACGCTATATACCTTCTAAATTGTGGGAGTATAAATTAGATGCAACTAATAAGTTTAACAAAAGTAGATGTAACCAAATATTTTCTCATTATGCCAGCTGGTCACAAACCAAACAAAGGTCTTTTTTGCCAAAACATTGGTGGGTGTTTATTGGCCACAATCCAAACATCAACAACTTGCCAAATTTTTGGTCATGCCCTTGCATTGGTCATGCCAAAATTTTGATGGGGCTAGTTGGGGCACAAACCAAACAGCCCCTTAGTTCAATTCGTAGCCAAATTTTTGGCAGGGCATGGGCGGCCAAATCCCACGCCAATTATTTGGCAAGCCCAGGATTGGCAAGGCCGACGCGGGCGCAAACCAAACAGCCCCTAAGGGGCTGTTTGGATTGAGCCCAATCTTGCCCTACCAAATAGTTGGCAGCACTCATTTTTAGATCAGACCATGATATAAATAAGAGAAAAAACTACTAAGAACTTACATTGAGTCTTTGCTTTTCTAACTCAGAAAGTGTGAATGTGAAAGTGGTTCTGTCAAGGCCATTGCCACTATTGGCCATGGCACGACGCACCCAGCCCCACTTCTCCTTGCATTGACGATAGTGTCGATCCACTTGGGTCTGAGTGACACCAAGCGAAAACTTGCCATTTAGAGCATCAGCACATTGCAAGTGGTGTTGTTTCTTGAACTTGAAAGTTGCAGGTTTGTCCTTACGAAGGTCGATATACCATTCAAGCATAAACCTTGTCGCCTCGTCAGTCCAGGTTATGTACTTATCACGAGGATTGGAGTCCTCCTCGGTCTTCAGAGTGAGCTTATGCTTCCCCAAAATACGGGTAGAATCTGTCCGGGCTGCTAGTGATTTTTGTGTGTGTGTCCGTTGATCTAATGTAAATGAGATCACGAGCATGTACGGGTTGCACAGGGAAAAAACTACCAAAACTATGGTTTTTCTCAATTTTACCAAAACTACCTAGGTGTTTGGCTGGTGTTTCGCCGGGGTGGTTTTTTGGGTCATATATTTGTGAATTATGAGTTAGGTCATATATTTTCCCATTTTGTTATGAAAAACATCATATATATTTGAGTTGATCGGGTGGATTTAAATGTGCAGTTGTTTCATCGCTGTGAGGGTCTGGTGTTCAACAACCTCCCCATGCGTTCGACGAGCTCCGCCCCTGCGTTCGTGGGTGAGCACAAATGACATCTCCTCCTCTCCCCCTTCATTTGCTCTGTTCCGGTCTTCGTGCCGATGAAACTTGCTAGCTATAGGTGTATTCAATCATCAGTATGCGTGACCACTATGTGTCTCCCGTTCGAAAGGGTTACATCTATAAATATGCATTCATTTGCATATTTATAACCGTAATTCTTCAATTGTCCAACGTTATCCATGGACAGCCCGAGTATGTGTAGATTGGGTTCATTTTCCCATATGCTCGCTCCGATCGATGCAGAATTTCGTCAGTGCCTCTCTGTTGTTCTCCGGGTACACATCCTCTCTGCTTATTGCCGAGACGTGTATCAGGAGAACAGCGGGGAGGTGCTGCCGAAATTTTGTGTCGGATCCGGAGCAGAGCATGGGAAAACGAACCCAATCTACACATACTCGGGTGGGATTAGGACCTATCTTTACCTATTAGCGTCTAGGTTGCATGGACGTAATAAAACTGAGAAACTTTATTAACTGATGAATATGGTTTGCTGAGTTATGTGTGTATTTCTTGTGTGTCCAGTAGCTAGGCAAGATGAGTGATCGTATGTGGATGTACACCGTCACCCTAGTCGAAAGACATGACCCCTGAATGGATGACAAAAACCAAGGGGTTTATCAGAGCCGCATTTGCAAATGGACAGAAAACAACCTGGTGCCCCTGTTTCGAGTGCGACAACGATCGTAAGATGTCAGAGTTTGAAATGATCAAACACCTGCAGAAGTGGGGTTTTACGCCCGGTTATACGATGTGGACATTTCATGGTGAGTCTGCCCAACGTTCCAGAGCTGAGGAGGGCCGTCGTCGCACCGACGAGCATGGTACCGGGATGGAAGACATGGTGCAAGACTTTGATGATGCTCGGGATTCGGACGATGAGATGGAGGAATCTGCAAAGGCCTTCAATGATATGTTGGAGTCTTCGAAGCGTCCTCTCCATGAGCACACCGAGCTTTGTCAGCTGGATGCCATCGCACAAGTAATGGCTCTGAAGGCTCAATTCAACTTGGGCAGAGAATGCTATGACGCGATAGTGACACTATTTGGACGCTTTCTACCCAAAGGCCATATAATGCCTGCAAACCTGTACCAGTCGGACAAAATCCTCCGTGTACTTAAGATGCCCTATGAGAAGATAGATGCCTGTGAGAATGGATGTGCCTTATTTAGGCTCCAGTATGCGGACTTGAACTATTGTCCCATTTGCAAGTCTTCCAGGTATGTTGAGGTAGACAACGGTATGGGTGAGAAGAGTCAGACCAAAATCCCCATTAACGTTCTTCGGTATATGCCAATCATACCAAGACTTCAACGTCTATTCATGGTCGAAGAGACGGCGAGACAAATGACATGGCACAAATTGGGCAAAAGAACCGAACGGGATGCAGATGGGAATCTGATGATGGTACACACATCGGATGGTGCTGCATGGAAACACTTCGATGCATTGCATGATGAAAAAGCGGTAGATCCAAGGAATCCTCGAGTAGCCGTCGGCACAGATGGGTTCAATGTGTTTGGTATGATGGCAGCCCAATACAGTTGTTGGCCTGTATTTGTCATTCCACTCAATCTCCCCCCCGGACAGATTATGCAAAGAAAGAACATTTTCCTGACGTTGATAATTCCGGGGCCCAACTATCCGGGGAAGAATATGAATGTGTACATGCAGCCGCTTAAGGATGAACTGCAAGAAGCTTGGGATAATGGGATCAAGACATACGACGCCGCTACAAAAAAAACTTCCTAATGCGTGTGTGGTACATGTACTGATGCATGACTTGCGGCGATGCGCTTATTCGCTTGGCTGGTGTGTGCATGGAAGGTTCCGTGCCCCACATGCAAGGCAGCTCTTGAGTTTAAATCGGCTGCAAAGCGGTGGCAAGTTTTCTTGCTTCGACATGCATAGACAGTTCTGGATCCTCACCATAAGTTCGAAAAGACAAGAAGAACTTCATCAAAGGTAGAGATGTCAAAACTCTGCACCACCTGCATTGACAGCCAATGACCTGGATCGCTTAAACGCCTCGAGCCGGATCCAGGCGTCCGAGGTATTTCAAGGGGTATATCTGAAACACGCTGGACCCACAAGATATGTTTGTGGGATCTGCCGTATTAAAGACCTCCTTTGCCCACACAACATCGACGTGATGCACACTGAAAAGAATGTCGGCGAGGCCCTCTTTGGTACATTGTTCGGCATAGAGGGGAAAACGAAGGATAATCCTAAGGCCAGAGTCGATCAGGAGGCTCTATGTGATAGACCGCTACAAAACATGAAACAACCAAAAGGAAAGAAGAACTGGGCGAAGCCAAAGGCATGGTTCAATCTTGGAAGGCCGGTTATGAGGGAAATACTCCTGTGGGTGAAAAAGGAGTTGATGTTCCCCGATGGGTATGCATCGAATCTAAAGAGGGGAGCGAGCCTTGAAAAATTGAAAATATTTGGTCTCAAGAGTCATGATTGGCACATATGGCTTGAGCGGGTAATGCCGGTGATGTTGCGTGGCTTTATCCCTGAGGATGAATGGCTAGTACTGGCAGAGCTGAGCTATTTCTTCCATGTTCTATGTGCGAAAGAATTATCGCTGGCTTGCTAGAAGAAATGGAAGAGTTGGCGCGGAGTTGATCTCGCAAGTTGGAAGATCTTTCCACCGCTTCTTTAATCCAATGCAGCATTTGATTTTGCATCTCCCGACCGAGGCACGATTGGGGGCCTGCAGAATCGTTGGTGCTACGCGAACCGAGAGGATGCGAAAGACGCTTGAGCAAAATGTAAAATAAACGTCGAATTGAAGCATCGATGGCGAGGCATTCATTATCGAGGAGGCGGCAAACTTCGTGACAGCACACTACAAAGCCAAAATCGCTCATTTGCATAATCCGAAGCCTCGGTACAATGTTGGCGACCCTAAAAGGGTGGATCCAACTCAGCTTATTCAAAGGGAAGCTCGCACCAGCCGGTGCTTATACTCCCTTATTGTTGGATAACGACGAATGGCGGACCATTACGTTGTATATCTTGAACAACCTAACAGAAGTGCGGCCGTACATCGAGTAAGTTCTCGGTACATTGTTTCGCAACCTCTACTTCATTTGAACTGCTCTTATTCCTGGATATTTGATACAGTCGATACGTCGCCAAATTCTCGTATGGAGCGGTTATCCAAAAGGATTCCGTCGAAGAGTATGAGCTTCTGGCAATGCATGGAGGCGGCTATCCTGGTTTCATCTCTTGGTTCAAACAAATGGTAATTTCCATTAGACCATTTCATTTCTTCTTCTAATTTCTGGCTAATGCAACAATCCTTTCGTATTAAACTTGTAGGCTAGTTCAGAGTCTATGGACGCCAAATTGAGACAAGTCGCTAATGGTTTTGACTATAAGGTCCATTCATTTGACAAATCGACATCAACGGGTATCGCTTTGCACCTATGGCAAAGAGCTATCTATGGCCGACCGAAAGTCTACAAATTGTTGTGTCTCTGCTATCGGCGAAGGAGATACCGAGTATTATGGAAGAGTTGAAGCAATTTATGGACTTCTATTCTATGGTGCAAACCCACCAAACGTCGTAGTCTTCAAATGTCATTGGTTCCAGCCGAAAGAGACTAGAAGGACTTATGAACATCTAGGGCTAGTCGAAATCAAACAAAGCACCCATTTGGATGTTCCCGATGTCTATATTACGGCTCAACAGCAACCCAAGTTTTCTATCTACCGTGGGCCTGCCAAAGTGATCCAAATCTCAAGGTTGGGATGTCGTTTATGAAGTGCCGCCACGTGTTAGACCACCTCCCCCAATGAAGAGGATTATGAACCTCACGTTAATCCGCACACATAAGAAGGAGAATTGTTCCAAGAAACACGCTCTTCCAAAAACGTTTCAAGAACCGCTCACCTCATAACATTCAAGTAGACAGCGGCGGTGAATCCGAGCCCGAGCGGGAACAAGAAGAGCCGGAACAAGAAGAGGTTATCGCTGCGGAAGACCTGTCAATGCTTGACCGATTACATGCAGGAGGCCTTCCAGATGTTGATGATGATGATGAGCACGTCATTCTTGATAGTGATGAGGATGATGCATTTATTGACCCCGAAGCATATCTGAGGCGATGATGATGCATTTATTAATGATGACGATGAAGATTAATATTATAGTTCATGTCGTATTCCATTATTATTATATACATATATATTATTAATTAGTTCAAGTTTTAACCTAGCTAGCTCTAAAATGAGCTATACTTAGCATTTATTCCTCCAAAATGAATTTGTATGCTTAGCTAGCTCAAAAATGACATAACAACCTTAATTAGCTCAAAAATGACTTTAACCTAGGATAGCTCTAAAATGAGCTATACTTAGCATTTATTCCTCTAAAATGAATTTATATACATATTATTATACATGTCAGGTATTCATTTTTTTTATGTTGTACTAATTTCGTTTACTCTTTGTCATTCCAGGTGTTGACAGATGGTGGGCGCGGGTCGAGAGCGCTCCGGGGCTCCTACCTCGGCGCGTGGTGGGAGGGGTAGTTCCATTCCCCCCCATAGCCTCCGGAGAGCGCTAGATCTCAGTTTGCAGAGTCCAGCGACAGTCGCTTCTTCTTGAGACGGGAGAGGTCGAGGGGTAAGAAGGAGAAGGCTTCTAGAGGTGGGCGTGGCGTCGGGAGAGGTAGGAAGGCTGCCACGCCTTCCTCGCCGCCACCCCCAGTGAGTCACCCGACCACTGTGGCTGCTCCGTCTGAGATCGAGCCATCTGAGGTGGACCTGTCTATGGCGACGCGCCCTCGGCCGACGAGCCTCGGGCCGACGACGAGCCTCGGGCCGCCGGCCTCGGGCTGCCGAGTTCGCCCACGAGACTCGGGAGCTCGAGACGGGTCACGCTGAGTCGGAGCCTCGGGCTGCCGAATTCGCCACGAGACTCGGAGCTCAGCCGGGGTCACGCTGAGTCGGTCGAGTGCACATGGTTGTGTTCAGGGTGGAGACAATAGTCCTGATAGCTATAGCGAGGGTGAGTGGGTTGAGGCGCAAAATCTACCAGCGTGGTCGCATAAAGCTCCGCCCACCCCGCGACCCCGACCGTGAGGTGGTTGATTGCGCCTAACGGGAGAAGTAAGTGCATTTACTCTTTTTTTAACCTTTTGCCTTGACCTTTCTTCGAATATCTAATGCGTTGGCCTTGTCATACTGAAGTTCTTGGACACACGAAGATGGTGTCCGCAGGCCCAACACTGTCCTTGGTGTGATTTGTCGCCAGTGCTTCCCGGGTGGGTCACGTTGCCGGTGAGGGCGGGTTCGAGCTAGGAATGACCAGGGAGCACTACTTGGCTGCCCCGGCCCCGCCGGAGCATAGGGTCGGCGATGTCGAGTGCGACACGGTGGCCGACATTGTGATCGCCACGTTTTGGGTAATTTCTCCTTTGCCATTTACGTTGTGTTTTCTTCTTTGATTGCATACCTTCTACATGTGTTTTCTTGTTTGATTGCAGACCTTCTAATCCGTGTTTTCTTGTTTGATTGCAGACCTTCTACTGGTGTCTTTGAGGGACAGGAGGAGGCGGCGGCTCGGGTTATCGACGCCGAGTGCAAAGCGCCTACTTGAAACTTTCGGCACGAGGCTCGGACGCAGAGCTGTTCGAGACTACTTAGCCTGACTGGTATTAGGAGGAGAAAAGAGAAGTGCCGGACAAGTATCTGAGTAAGGAGAAGTACATGAAGGTAATTACCTATTCTTAAGGCCTTGTACTTAGTTTCCTTGATTTGATTCAGAGGCGTGGCGCTCAAATTTCTCTTGCTTAACTTAGGTGCCTCCGAGATGGTGTGCGGACAAGATGGACTGCTGGGAGGTGTTGGTGGATGAGTGGTGCTCTCCCCAATGGCGTCGTCCACAACATAGCAAAGGAGAAGCATTTCAAAATGAAAGGTGTGCCACACCATCTAGGCAGCGTCGACCTACATGGAGTGCGGGAAAAAGCTGGGTATGTGTGGTTTGCTTCATGATTCATGCAAATTCATTCTTTGTGCTAGCTTGAGTCCTTAACTAATACTCTGTTCCTCTCTTTTAGTCAAAACACAACAAGGCTCCAAAGCGAGCTGTTCGACCTCTATGGCATGTCCAATATTGCACCGCACAAGAAGGCCAAGGCATTCTCTGAGTCGACCTCGAAAATGCAAATAACTTCAAAGAACGAGGCCTCCCACCACAAGATGGTGCGATCGTTAAGCGGGGAAGGCGAGGAAAGGGCGGACTTTAACCCGAGCCGCCTCTTGATCCAGAGTTGGTGATGATATCTGGTGGCGGGAGGTCCAATGGCTCGTTAGCCATTGGTAATGGACTGATCGTTGTAGTAGCACTCTCCCGCAGATCAAGAAGCGCCGCACCAGCTCGATCCTGAGATACCGCGTCGTTCTTACCGGTGGAAATCGAATTCAGGTTTGTTAATTATACGGACTCAATAGCCTTTCCTCCATTACATTGTGTTTGCGGTCGTCGATGATTACAATGCTAACGAGTGGTGTTGCGAGGCTGCTATTGAGGCGAGAGAGTGAAGACCAGGCTGCTTTTGAGGAGAGGGACCGGCAGTTGGCGGAGAGGGACCGGCAAAGCGGAGGAGAGGGACAGGAGAATGAGGAGAGGACGGCTAGGCTGTTGGAGGAGGAGAGGAACCGAACGACTTGGCTAACTGGCCATGTACGAGCTCTTCGTGGTAAGTTTCTTCGCATATTAGCTAAATCATGCACGCAATGTTCCTTTCATTAGTAACTAATATGACTGACTCGTCAAAACCAAATGTGCAGTCCATGTGCGAGAAGAACGGCCAGACCCCTCCGCCGATGCCAGTCATTGCTCCGGCGGGCACGGTGAGTTTCATTTGAACGGTCATTAGTTACTAGTCTTCACATTTGAGTTGCATCATGCTAATGATACATTGGAAATAATCTTTGGTGCAGCCTAACTCCCGACAAGCATCGACGGATCCTTCTCCGTCTGCCACTGGCGCGACCGGTCCTACACCTACACCTACACCTACACCTCCGTGATGACGGTAAGTGTCCCAAGTGTTTTGCTTAATAGAGTTTTGTTGTGATGCCATGTTGTATATATCTAGACATATCGTGCATAATGTGTGTATGTTTGAAATGCATTGTATGTGTGGGATTCGACACCTAGTCGTGTGCCTTTGGTAGCCTTCCATATAGGGAAATGCCTCCTAGTGCTTCCACTGAGCCATGGTAGTTCGCTCTGCTCCGAACACATGGATTGACCGGCATGTGTCCTTCTTTGCTCATGTGTCCATCCCTACGGGAAATGTCACGCGTGTATCACCAAGTCCTTGTAGCTTGCTACGACTTGGTTGCACTCACGATGACCGACACGCATTGCTGGGTCATGTATGCCTGTCCTCATGCGTTTGTGCCACCTTGGTTCTATGACTAGTCATGTCGGCCGGGTTCTCTCGCCATATGGATACTACCGACATAATCATATACTTAGCATTTTTTCCTCCAAAATGACTCAATATGCTTACCTAGCTCAAAAATGACTTAATATGCTTAGCTAGCATAAAAATGACCTATACTTAGCATTTTCCTCCAAAATGACTTAATATGCTTAGCTAGCATAAAAATGACCTATTTAACCTAGGATAGCTCTAAAATGACCTATACTTAGCATCTTTTCCTCAAAAAAGACTTAATATGCTTAGCTAGCTCTAAAATGATATAGTATGCTTAAGAAATGACATATTTTAGGTCCTAAATGACTTCATATGCTTAGGTATCTCCAAAATGACATAATAACCTTACTTAGCTTCAAAATGACCTATTCAACCTAGGCTAGCTCTAAAATGACCTATACTTAGCATTTTTTCCTCCAAAATGACTTAATATGCTTAGCTAGTTCAAGAATTACATAATAAGCAATTAGCTCCAAAATGACCTATTTAACCTAGGATAGCTCTAAAATGACCTATACTTAGCATTGTTTCCTTCAAAATGACTTAATATGCTTAGCTAGCATAAAATGACCTATTTAACCTAGGATAGCTCTAAATGACCTATACTTAGCATCTTTTCCTCAAAAAGACTTAATATGCTTAGCTAGCTCTAAAATGATATAGTATGCTTAAGAAATGACATATTTTAGGTCCTAAATGACTTCATATGCTTAGCTAGCTCCAAAATGACATAATAACCTTACTTAGCTTCAAAATGACCTATTCAACCTAGGCTAGCTCTAAAATGACCTATACTTAGCATTATTTCCTCCAAAATGACTTAATATGCTTAGCTAGTTCAAAATTACATAATAAGCAATTAGCTCCAAAATGACCTATTTAACCTAGGATAGCTCTAAAATGACCTATACTTAGCATTGTTTCCTTCAAAATGACTTAATATGCTTAGCTAGCATAAAAATGACCTATTTAACCTAGGATAGCTCTAAAATGACCTATACTTAGCATCTTTTCCTCAAAAAAGACTTAATATGCTTAGCTAGCTCTAAAATGATATAGTATGCTTAAGAAATGACATATTTTAGGTCCTAAATGACTTCATATGCTTAGCTAGCTCCAAAATGACATAATAACCTTACTTAGCTTCAAAATGACCTATTCAACCTAGGCTAGCTCTAAAATGAACTATACTTAGCATTTTTTCCTCCAAAATGACTTAATATGCTTAGCTAGTTCAAAATTACATAATAAGCTTAATTAGCTCCAAAATGACCTATTTAACCTAGGATAGCTCTAAAATGACCTATACTTAGCATTGTTTCCTTCAAAATAACTTAATATGCTTAGCTAGCATAAAAATGACCTATTTAACCTAGGATAGCTCTAAAATGACCTATACTTAGCATCTTTTCCTCAAAAAAGACTTAATATGCTTAGCTAGCTCTAAAATGATATAGTATGCTTAAGAAATGACATATTTTAGGTCCTAAATGACTTCATATGCTTAGGTAGCTCCAAAATGACATAATAGCCTTACTTAGCTTCAAAATGACCTATTCAACCTAGGCTAGCTCTAAAATGACCTATACTTAGCATTTTTTCCTCCAAAATGACTTAATATGCTTAGCTAGTTCAAGAATTACATAATAAGCTTAATTAGCTCCAAAATGACCTATTTAACCTAGGATAGCTCTAAAATGACATGTACTTAGCATTGTTTCCTTCAAAATGACTAAATATGCTTAGCTAGCATAAAAATGACCTATTTAACCTAGGATAGCTCTAAAATGACCTATACTTAGCATCTTTTCCTCAAAAAAGACTTAATATGCTTAGCTAGCTCTAAAACGATATAGTATGCTCAAGAAATGACATATTTTAGGTCCTAAATGACTTCATATGCTTAGGTAGCTCCAAAATGACATAATAACCTTACTTAGCTTCAAAATGACCTATTCAACCTAGGCTAGCTCTAAAATGAACTATACTTAGCATTTTTTCCTCCAAAATGACTTAATATGCTTAGCTAGTTCAAAAATTTCATAATAAGCTTAATTAGCTCCAAAATGACCTATTTAACCTAGGATAGCTCTAAAATGACCTATACTTAGCATTGTTTCCTTCAAAATGACTTAATATGCTTAGCTAGCTTCAAAATGACTTAGTGTGCTTGCATAATCTTTGTTTGCAGCAGTGTGTGCTTCACCTATATATATTACTGTGAATAAGGTATAGGGTCACTCATACAAAGAGAGAGGGCCTTAGTACATATAAGCAAGGAGAAATATGACTATAGATTGGCAGGAATAAGATTGGGCATAACATGCCCGGTAGTGTGTCGTTATAGTATGCTCAAAATGACATAATAACCATACTTAGCTCCAAAATGACCTATTTTACAGATATAAGTTGCATCATAATAATCTTCACATTTTAGTTGCATCATAATAATCTTCTTCTTCTAACTTTCTTCTTTCCCATTTCTGATTTGCTTAAGATCACGGAAGCTTGGGTTGATGGAGTGCTTGTATTTAGTTTTGTTTTGACCTTGTGAAACTTGCTACCTATGGATGAAACTGTGTAATATTGATGAAACTATGTATTTGTACGGATGAAACTTGCTACTATTGGTAACATGTGTTGGATACATATATATGTGTTCATGACTATTGGTAATATGTGTTGAATATGCTATATTGGTCATATAAATATATTTGTGTTTGATTTCTGTGAAAATGAATTGATATAAGAAAAACAAAATTAAATGGGAAATATAGTCACTTTGCCATCTGGCGGCAGATGGCAAAAAGCTTTGCCATCACGGGCAGATGGCAAAGAGCTCGCAGCCTTTGCCATCTGGCGGTCGATGGCAAAAGCTGCAGCCTTTGCCATCTGCTAGTCGATGGCAAAGAGCTCGCAGCCTTGCCATCGGTTGGTGATGGCAAAGAGTTCGCAGCCTTTGCCATCTGGCTTTGGTGATGGCAAAGTATGCCGTTAACCTCGACGGAGCTAACCCGTTAAGAGGCTTTGCCATCTGCTAGCAGATGGCAAAGCGAGAGGCTCTTGCCATCAGCCGGCGGATGGCAAAGCCACGACTCTTGCCATCAGCCAGCCAGATGGCAAAGAAGCCTTTACCGCAGGGTTTCGAGACGACCTGTTTGCCATCTGCTGGTTGATGGCAAAGCCTTTGCCATCCGCCGAACATGCCTTTGCCATCTGCCATGGCAGATTGCAAAGTGCCAGATTCCAGTAGTGCCTCCCTCATCTCCGGCCTTACACCCGTGCCAAAGATGCTTGGCTCAAGGTGGTTTCCATGTATCGAGGAAGCGCAAGCATTCAACGTTCCAATTATGAAGTGGTCCAAGATGAAGCATATGAGTTTGCAATGAAGGAAGAAGAAGAACCTCGTGAGCTCTATCGGAGAGTAACAAAGCTTGCCGTCTCCCTCCGGGATCATGGAAGTAAGGACACTGATGACAACTGGATCAAGCGCAAATTTCTCAAGGCAATGATGCCCTACCACAAAGCCATGTCCTCCGTCATCCGTAACGACCGGACTTCCACACCTTGTCCTCAAGTGATGTGTTGGATGAGTTTGTGGCTATGAGCATATTGGACAAGA
This sequence comes from Aegilops longissima, assembly GCA_021605205.1. Classification (NCBI taxonomy): domain Eukaryota; kingdom Viridiplantae; phylum Streptophyta; class Magnoliopsida; order Poales; family Poaceae; genus Aegilops; species Aegilops longissima. The sequence continues at coordinate 46,603,219 of CM038678.1, read as the reverse complement.
CCGCCGACAATGCGGTGCTTCGCTCCCAAAGAGCAAAGAAGCCCAACCTCGCTTTGAAGGCCAAGATTTGTGTCGAAGAAGATGGAGAGGAGGAAGAAGAAGAGAGCAACCTCGAAGATACTAAGTATGATTGTCATGAACACATGGCCCTTGCTTCAAGACAATTTTGGAGCAAGAAGAACTCAAGGCCCAACTTCAACAAGAGCAATTCAAGTGGCTCTAAGGGCAAGCAACGAGTGAGGACGTGTTTCAATTGTGGCAATGTGAGTAACTTTGTTGCGGAGTGTCCATATGAGAAGAGGGAAGACAATGGTGGCAAGCTCATCCGTAAGGACAAGGCCAAGTCTTTCCCCAACAAGAGCAACTTTCCAAAGAAGACTCCTCACAAAGCCTTGGTGGTTCAAGAAGAGTACAATGAGGATGATGATGATGATGAGGATGGTGAACCGGTTGCCATGGCCTCCGTGGCCATTGCAATGACTCCTCGGGTGTCTCTCTTCGGTTCACCCAATGAAAGCATCACCGCCAAGTGCTTCATGGCTAAAGCCACCAACAAGGTAACCCCCAACATCAAAACTACCATCATCAATCATTCTTCTTTGACGGATTGCATTGATGAACATGAGGGGACTAATGTAGAGGAAAATGAATTTGAGATCTTTATGAGTAAACTCAAGGGTAAATCCAAGAAGCACTTCGTTGCACTCTTGGAACAACTTGGTGAAGCCAATGTCATGATCGAGACTCATGAAGAAACCATCTCTAAGATGGAAGGGCATAGTCGTGACTATGCCGATGAGATTTCGGATCTTTCCAATGCTCTTGAGGAAGAGCGTGGTCTTCGTTTGGCTCTTGAGGAGTCACACAACGATGATCACGCTAAATTAAAGAAAGATCTTGATCATGCTCTTGTTGTGTCTCGTGTGCTTAGCTCCGAGAAGGCAAAGCTTGGGGTTGATCTTGCTAGACTCAACGAGGACTTTGACATTCTCGACAAGGCTCACAAGGTCTTGAAGGGTGCTCATGCTAGTCTCAAAGAGTCTCATGATCAACTCCAAGTGAAGCTAACCAAGGAGAAAGCCACCTTTCCTCATATGATATTGATTGATAATGCAAATGCTACTAACCCATGTTGTGAGCATGTGCATCTTGTTGAGGAGAATGCTAAGTTGAAGGAGCAACTTGAAAAGGGCCTTGTCACATGCATTCAAGGTAAGAAGAATCTTAACGACCTTTTGAGTAATCAAAAGGAAGTTGTAACCAAGGAGGGATTGGGTTCGCGCCAAGCCCAAGAGCAAGAAGAAGAATGACAAGACCAAGCAACCTCCCCTCTCAAGCAAACTTTTGTGAGGGAGGGAGAGGGTGCTTCCAAGAAGAAGAAGAACCGTGCAAAGGGTGACAATGTCAAGAAGGACAACGTCATCCCCATGAACATAGCCGGCGATTTTAATCCCTCTTATGTGTTGTGTCGTGCTAGTGATGGGCATGTTTATGCTAAATTTGTTGGTTCTTCTTATGAGTACATTGAATGGTCTATTTGGGTTCCTAAGACCCTCGTTACTAACATCAAAGGACCCATTACCAAATGGGTACCTAAAACCAAGCATTGATCTCTTGTAGGGGTTTGCTTCCGGTGGGGGATCATGGTTGCTCGATAGTGGAGCAACAAATCATATGACCGGGAGCAAGGACATGGTGGTGGACGTGCAAGAGATTCCATCTATGCCCACCAATGTCGAGTGGGGTGATGCATCACATTCTAAGGTATTGGGTCTCGGCAAGGTTGTCATTTCTCATGATCTTACGATCGAGAAAGTCATGCTTGTTGAGTCCCTTGCATACAATTTTCTTTCCGTTCGTCAACTTGCAGTCATGGGTTTTGCTACTTTCTTTGACATTGATACCGTGGCCCTCTTGTGGAGCAAGACTCTTAAAGTAGACTTTGTTGGGCATGTCGAAAACGGTCTCTATGTGATTAACTTTTCGGAGCGACCCACTAAGACCGCGACATGCCTAATGGCTAAAGTTGACGTGGGATGGCTTTGGCATCTCCGTTTAGCCCATGTCAATATGAGATCTTTGCAAAGTCTTCTCAAGGGGGACCATGTCCGTGGACTAACAAATGTTAGTTTTTCCAAAGACCGTGCTTGCAGTGCTTGTATTGAAGGAAAGCTTCATGAGAAGGCTCACCCTCCCACGACTATCATATACTCAAAGAGACCCTTGGAGCTCCTTCACATGGATCTCTTTGGGCCACCATCATTTGATAGTCTTGGAGGAAGAAAGTATTGCTTGGTGATCGTGGATGACTATTCGAGATACACTTGGGTATATTTCTTCAAGAGGAAGAGTGAGACTCAACAAACCGTCATCGACTTTGCAAATGAAGCTCAACGTCAACATAATGCAAAGATCTTGACTATAAGAAGTGACAACGGGACCGAGTTCAAGAACTACACCTTGGATGAGTTTCTTAGTGATGAGGGAATCAAGCATCAATATTCTGCACCATATACCCCTCAACAAAATGGTGTGGCGGAGAGAAAGAACCGGACGTTGATGGATGCGGCTAGGACCATGATGGCGGAGTTCAAGTCTCCATACAACTTTTGGGACGAAGCCATCAACACCGCTTGTCATGCATCCAATCGGCTCTATCTCCGCAAAGGCTTGAACAAGACTCCTTATGAGATACTCACCGCAACAAGCCCAACCTCAAGTACTTCCGGTGTTCGTGTAAGTGTTTCATTCTCAAGAAAGGTGTTCGTTTGTCTAAATTTGAAGCTAGAGATCATGAGGGCATATTTGTTGGTTATGCTACAAACTCTCATGCTTATCGTGTCCTCAATAAATCCACGGGACTTATTGAGGAGACGTGTAATGTGAGTTTGATGAGAATAACGGCTCCCAAGTGGAGCAAAGTGGCACTTGTGATGTAGGTGATGAAATTCCTCCCAAGCCATAAGAAGAATGGGAGTTGGCTTTATCCTACCCATTGAGGAACCCCTTGTGGCGAAGGAGAAGGACAATGCTCCACTCAAGTGGATCCATCACCAACCCAAGGCCCACACGCTTCAAGAACAAAGTGAAGGCCCTCAACCTCCGAACAAGACCAAGGGCAAGATCGTGCTCAAGACGATGATATCACCTTAAATGATGCCCAAGGTCAAGTTCTCTCCCCGAGCATGCTCAAGATGAAGGTCATGCTCAAGACGGCGCTCAAGATGATCAAGTGACCCTCCTCATCTCACCTCCGTGGAGGAATTAGAGCGTCGTGCGCCAAGATTGCTTCCAAAATCACTACCAAAGGCCATCTCATGGAAAATGTGGTTGGAAGCCTAAGAAAAGGGTAAGCACTCGTAGACAATTGGCAAACTATTGTGAACATCACGCGCTTGTCTCTTGTGTTGAACCTCAAAAGGTCTATGAGGCGCTCAAGACTCAGATTGGCTCAATGCCATGCATGAAGAACTCAACAACTTTGAGTACAACAAGGTGTGGAGATTGGTGCCAAGGCCATCGGAGAACCACAACGTCATTGGAACCAAGTGGATTTTCAAGAACAAGCAAGATGCTCATGGGAACATCATTCGCAACAAGGCAAGATTGGTAGCACAAGGCTACTCCCAAGTCGAGGGTATCGACTACGGTGAAACCTTTGCTCCCGTTGCTCGCCTTGAATCCATTCGTTTGTTGATTGCTTATGCTTCCCATCACAACTTTAAGTTACAACAAATGGATGTAAAAGTGCTTTTCTTAATGGTCCCATTAATGAGTTGGTCTATGTCAAGCAACCCCGGGTTCGAGGACCCCTACTTCCCGGATCATGTGTATCAACTCGATAAGGCACTCTATGGACTTAAACAAGCCCCACGCATGGTATGACCACCTTACCGAGTTGTTACAAGATCGTGGTTTTGAAGTGGGGCAAATCGATCCCACTCTTTTTACTAAGAAGGTCAATGGGGAGTTGTTTGTATGCCAACTATATGTTGATGATATTATCTTTGGTTCTCCTAACAAAGCTTTCAATGAGGAATTTGCCGCTCTCATGACCTCCAAGTTCAAGATGTCTTCGATGGGAGAGTTGAAGTTCTTCCTTGGTTTCGATATCAAACAAAGAAGAGAAGGAACCTTCATCAACCAAGCCAAATACACTCAAGACATGCTCAAAAGATTCAAGCTAAGTGATGTCAAGCCGGCTACTACACCAATGCCCACCAAGTGCCAACTTGACATTGATCCCAATGGTAAAGCGGTGGATCAAAAGGTATATCGCTCCATGATTGGATCCTTGCTTTACCTTTGTGCATCTAGACCGGATATCATGTTGAGTGTGGGAATGTGTGCATGATTTCAAGCCGCACCGAAGGAAAGTCACTATGTGGCGGTCAAGCGAATCTTTCGATATTTGGCTCATACCCTAAACTTTGGCTTATGGTACCCAAGAGGAGAAAACTTCAAGCTTGAAGGATTTACGGATTCCGATTGGGCGGGAGACAAAGTGGATAGGAAGTCCATTTCCGGAGGGTGCCAATTTCTTGGTTGCTCCTTGGTAAGTTGGTCTTCCAAGAAGCAAAGTTGTGTGTCTCTCTCGTCCACCGAAGCGGAATATGTGGCGGCCGGTAGTTGTTGTGCTCAACTCCTATGGATGATGCAAACTTTAAAGGAGTGCGGTATCATTTGTGACAAAGTGCCTCTTTGGTGTGATAATGAAAGTGCCATCAAGATTTCTCTCAACCCGGTGCAACACTTCAAGACGAAGCACATCAAGATTCGGTATCATTTCATCCGGGATCACATTAGGCGAGGAGAGATCGAGCTCAAGTATGTCAACACTCAGGATAACCTTGCAGATATATTCACGAAGCCCTAAGATGAAGCAAGATTTCGCGAGTTAAGGCATGAGCTAAATATCATTGATTTGAGCAATGTGACTTGAGCCCGTGCACTCCCCACCACACTCAACTTCCTGTCTAGTTTAGGTGTAGGCATGGACATAGGGGGAGTATTGTTCTCTCAATGAACTCTCCCTCCCCCCCATTATGCATAAATCGATCACCTCTTTCACATTAGCCATTTTTTATGGTACTTGTGTTCCAAAGACGAGTTTTGGTCATGGGCCCAAGGATAATTCTTCGCGGTGCCATACCATCCTACTCAAACATAGGTGGCTTCGGCCACCGCCCTCTCTCCTTGAGAGGCCCTGTCGTTTGGTGGTTTCTTGTTGTCTTTTGCCTCTGGAGTTTGTGGTTTCTTGTGTGCGAAAAAAAAATTCATTGCAAAGGCCCTTTTTCGTTTTTGAAACATGCGGTAACTTGAGTTTCACGGTACTACCGCGGCCAGCTGCGGTACTACCGCAGCCAGCCACGGTACTACCGCTTGGAGCATCGGTATCTACCAGAACCTCACGGCAGTAATTTTTTACTGCCGCCCGGTTGAGCGGTACTACCGCCTCGGTGCGGAACTTCCGCCCGAGCGGTACTACCGCGATGATACGCGGTACTACCGCGACGGTTCGCGGGCGTGGGGTTAAGGACGGGCAGGGGGAGTTCTAACTCCCCATACCCATTCGCTGCCTTCTCCCCACATCGCCTCCTTCTCTCCCTTGCTCAAGAATGGAGCCGGCGTCTCTCGCCGGATCTCCTCCACCGGCTGCCCTCCCATGATTCCGACTGGTGGGATCGTTCCCCACCGCGTGCTCTTGCTATGGACCCAGGTTTTTCCCCAATTCCCTCTCCTTGTTGTTGGTGTTTGGCGTTTCTAGGTTTTGGGGAGGCTTGTGTGTTCTTGAGATTGATAGGCCTAATCTCTGCAAGAATAGGATGAAGGAGTGTAGTATTGCATAGGATTTATATGTGTATTGTTGTCATGCGCTAGATCTGATCACTGTAGCACCGCCGTTGTTTCGCGGTTCTTTTCAGATTCAAATCGATAGTTGGATCCGCTTCTGACGCGGTACTACCGCCCGACGGCGCAGGTACTACATTGCAGTACTACCGCCCCTCGGTGCGGTACTACAGCTCTGGCGGCACTACAGCTCTACTTCGCTCCAACCACGGTACTACCGTGACCTCGCACGGTACTACTACGTTTGGAGCAATACTACTGCTTTAGTACCGCAGGCAGTGACAGTCCTACCGTGCCTCACACCTATCGCATGCCAACTTTCTCATATGTCTCTTATGTGTTTCTTGTGCTTATTCATGGCCTTTGCATTGATCTTCTTTGCGTCTTTGGTGCTTTGTGTGTGTGGTTCAGGTGGTGGCTCTCGCCAGTCCAATCCCAGCCGTGACACCGGCTCCAAGCGTCTGCGCAACCCCGGTGAAGCACCAGAGGGCTCCTCTTCTGCCCCTAAGCGCCATGTCAAGTCAACTGCCACCAAGTTCAAGGAGCCCACCAAGAGCATGGATGAGATGCCCCATTCTGACTACGTCCGTCTCAGGAACATGGATCCGTACGTGACCCATCGTTCCTCAGTCAGGGGTTGTGAGATGTTCTGGAACAAGCATCAAACCAACGTCTATCTGGACGTCATCAAGAACAAGCAGAATACCTATGTGGATGTGAAGTGGATTGACATGCATCACTTGAGGAAGGAGAAGTTCCGTACCTACTTTGGAGAGGCTCTGGACTTGGTGGAGCAGTTTGGCATTGAGCATATAATCTCTTTTCACCTTGACTATGATCCTGAGCTCATTGGTCAGTTCTTTGCTTCTGTCTACTTTCACCCCAATGAGGAACGGAGGATGACCTAGATGACAAATGGTCGTAAGCTGACTGCTACCTGGAAGGAGTTCATGGATCTGCTCCAAGTTCCTGATGACGGGCTTGACTCCCCCGTGGGTGTTCGTCCCCATGCCAACCCTGACTCTGCCAACAAGGACAGGCTTGCACCGTTCTATGTTGAGAAGACACTTCCAAGTGGCAAGATAGGTTTGGTGCTCAACTCTTTTTGGATATCATGTACCGCATCTTCCGCAACTCCTTGTTCCCCCGCATTGGTGACAAGGACAAGGTTCATGCCTATATGGTGGATATGATGCTCATCTGCGAGGAGGCTCGTGTGTCTCAGACTCAGCCACTTGATATCTCACACATCATGTGGTGTGAGCTTCGATTTGCCGTGTTCAACCGCAAGGTGCCTATATACGGTCCGTATCTGTTTCTGCTGATCTCGAGGACTTGGGACAAGATGTTCCCTGGTGAGGAGTTCCTTGCCCCTGACTGGATTCGCCATGACCCCATCTGTTTGCGTGTCAAACCCAACTGGGCCAACACTACTACTCGTGCTGAGGCGTCTGCTGCTAGGGCTGCTGTTGGAGAGGAGGATGCTGGCGCCGAGAATGTTGATGAGGGCCATGCTGCTAGGCCTTCCCAGAGCTCCTCTATGCCTTCTTGGGCCACGAAGCTGAAGGACAAGATGAAGACTCTTTTCTGCATGCAAGCCAAGGGGCAGTACATGACTCATGTGGCATCCAAGGAGAGTCGTCATCGGGACAGGAAGATCTTGAAGCTCTATGGTGAGGATGTGTCTGGCGGATCTGAGGAGCACATCACTCCAGAGGCCGAGTGGATGGCGAAGCAAGGCTACAAGTGGACTGATTTTGAGGAGGACGTCGAGGAGTCCATCCCTGCTGCTGAGGAGTCTGACGGAGAGGGTTGGGACGAGTTCCCTTCTACTTGAGCCACCACTTGTGTGTAGGTGTCCTCTCTGCCTTTTTGGCGTCTCGATGCCAAAGGGGGAGAGAGCGTAGGGATTTGCGAGTCGTGTGTTCGTGTTTGGTGTGTTTCTTGTTGAACCTCGTTTGAATCGTTTGAACCTCATTTTAGTTGCTTTTCCTTCTTATGGTGTAAGACATATGCACTCTATCTATCTTAGCAAGCTTATGTTATATCGTGCTATATGTTGCTTAGATGTTATTCTTCGGACCTTTGTCTCTAAAATATAGGGGGAGTGGTGATCATAGTTCGTGTGCTATGCAGTCCAAAGCATTCATCCAGAGTGCACACGTCTAGGGGGAGCCCGTCTATATTTTGGAGAGGAGGGGTTTGCTCTTGCTCTATATTATTGTATCTTTGTGCAAATCCCGTATTGTCATCAGTCCACCAAAAAGGGGGAGATTGTAAGGGCATATTTATCCTGTAAGTGTTTTGGTGATTGATGACGGTACTTTTGCGGACTAATCGCATGCTTTGAGTTCCTCAGATGGTTCATCTCTAGGCTCGAGATGATTCGGTGCCCCTCGGAGACTATTGAAGACGGCGTCGTCCTACGTTTCTTTTTGGTGGATTTGAGTCGTGGAGAGCCTTACTATTAAGAGGGGTCCGTCCGAAAGGTTAGGGCGGAATCAACACGTAGACTTGTCCCTCCTTTCCCTGCACTTTGGAGCTTCCCTTCGTTATCCTGGTTGTGCGGAAATCTGACAATTGCCACTGTACTTGCGGTAGTACCGCAGGTACACGCGGTAGTACCGCGGGGTGCCACGGTAGTACCGCTCCTTAGGAGCGGTAGTACCGCGGCTCCCAGGCCTAGTGCCGCTCCGGTGCGGTAGTAGGGGCGGATGTAATTTTTTACATCCGCGCCCACCACGGTAGTACCGCTCGTCCAGCGCGGTAGTACCGCGGGGGCCCACGGTAGTACTGCTCCCTATGAGCCGTAGTACCGTGGCCCTCCTACCAAGTACCGTAGATTCACGGTAGCAGGCACGCGCTACGTTAGTACCGCTCCTAAGGAGCGGTAGTACCGCGTCGGATTTTCGCACTACCGCAGTTTCAGCGGAAGTTGGCACGGATGTAATTTATTTCATCCGCGCCCTCCTCAGTCGTGACTCTCCTGCCTTGCGGTAGTACCGCAAGGGGAGCGGTAGTACCGCATAGCGTAGTACTGCCCTTAGTCGGCTAGTCCCGCTTGTGCTGCTGCCGCGGTAGTACCGTGGTTCGCCACGGTAGTACCGCACGACCCATGATAGTACCGCTACCGAGCGGTAGTACGCGGGTCGCGGGCTGAATAAGTGGATAACGGTTGGATGGTTTCCACGACTATATAAGGGCTTCTTCAACCTCTAATTGACCACCTCTTCTCTCTAAGCTCCATTGTTGCTCCAAGCTCCATTTTGGCCCGATCTCTCTCTAGCCAATCAAACTTGTTGATTTGCTCGGGATTGGGTGACAAGGGCCCGATCTACACTTCCACCACAAGATATTTGATTCCCCCCACTTATCCCTTGCGGATCTTGTTACTCTTGGGTGTTTGAGCATCCTAGACGGTTGAGGTCACCGTGGAGCCATATTCCATTGTGGTGAAGCTTCGTGGTGTTGTTGGGAGCCTCCAATTAAGTTGTGGAGATTGCCCCAACCTTGTTTGTAAAGGTTCGGTTGCAGCCTTCAAGGGCACCAATAGTGGAATCACGACTCTTGCATTGTGTGAGGCGTGAGGAGATTACGGTGGCCCTAGTGGCTTCTTGGGAGCATTGTGCCTCCACACCGCTCTAACGGAGACGCTTTCCTTCAAAAGGAAGGAACTTGTAACACATCCTCGTCTCCACCGGCTCCACTCTTGGTTATCTTATCCCTTTACTTGTGCAAGCTTATTTGTGTTCCTATCCTTGCTTGCTCGTGTGCTTGTGTTGTTGCATCATATAGGTTGTCCACCTAGTTGCACATCTAGACAACCTTTATTATTGCAAAGTTTAAATTGGTAAAGAAAAGCTTAAAAATTGTTAGTTGCCTATTCACCCCCCCCCCCTCTAGTCAACCATATCGATCCTTTCACTATGGCATCAGGAATCAAGAAGGAGAAAATGTCTTAAGCTTTGATCTAGCCTACAACATGATTATATCTAACACCCTCTTTAGAAAGAGAGAATCACATCTGTTGACTTTTAGTACTGGCCAACACTCTAGCCAGATTGATTTCATCCTCTCGAGAAGAGAAGATAGGCGTGCGTGCCTAGACTGTAAGGTGATACCTAGAGAGAGTGTTGTACCCCAGCATAAGCTGGTGGTTGCCGACTTCCGCTTTCGGATTTGTGTCCAGCGGGATAAGCGCACCAAATTCGCTAGAACGAAGTGGTGGAAGCTCAAGGGGGAGGCATCTCAGGCGTTCAAGGAGAGCGTCATTAAGGAGGGCCCTTGGGAGGAAGGAGGGGATGCGGACAATGTGTGGATGAAGATGGCAACTTGCATTCGTAAGGTGGCCTCAGAGGAGTTTGGAGTGTCCAGGGGAAGGAGAAGCGAAGATAAGGATACCTGGTGGTGGAATGATGATGCCCAAAAGGCGATTAAAGAGAAGAAATATTGCTTCAGACGCCTATACCTGGATAGGAGTGCAGACAACATAGAGAAGTACAAGATAGCGAAGAAGGCCGCAAAGCGAGCTGTTGGTGAAGCAAGGGGTCGGGCATATGAGGACATCTACCAACGGTTAGGCACGAAGGAAGGCGAAAGGGACATCTATAAGATGGCCAAGATCCGAGAGAGGAAGACGAGGGATATTGGCTAAGTCAAATGCATCAAGGACGAAGCAGGCCAACTCTTGGTGAAGGACGAGGAGATTAAGCATAGATGGCGGGAGTACTTCGACAAGCTGTTCAATGGGGAGAATGAGAGTTCTACCATTGAGCTAGACGACTCCTTTGATGAGACCAGCATGCGTTCTGTGCGGCGAATCCAGGAGTCTGAGGTCAAGGAGGCTTTAAAAAGGATGAAAGGAAGCAAGGCGATGGGCCCTGATTGTATCCCCATTGAGGTGTGGAAAGGTCTCGGGGACATAGCGATAGTATGGCTAAAACCAAGCTTTTCAACCTCATTTTTCGGGCAAACAAGATGCCAGAAGAATGGAGACAGGGTATATTAGTACCAATCTTCAAGAACAAGGGGGATTTTCAGAGTTGTACTAATTACCGTGGAATTAAGCTGATGAGCCATACAATGAAGCTATGGGAGAGAGTCATTGAGCACCGCTTAAGAAGAATGACAAGCGTGGCCAAAAATCAGTTTGGTTTCATGCCCGGGAGGTCAACCATGGAAGCCATTTTCTTGGTACACAACTTATGGAGAGATATAGGGAGCAAAAGAAGGACTTGCATATGGTGTTCATTGACTTGGAGAAGGCCTATGATAAGATACCGCGGAATTTCATGTGGTGGGCCTTGGAGAAACACAAAGTCCCAGCAAAGTACATTACCCTCATCAAGGACATGTACGATAATGTTGTGACAAGTGTTCGAACAAGTGATGTCGACACTGATGACTTCCCGATTAAGATAGGACTGCATCAGGGGTCAGTTTTGAGCCCTTATATTTTTTGCATTGGTGATGGATGAGGTCACAAGGGATATACAAGGAGATATCCCATGGTGTATTCTCTTTGCGGATGATGTGGTGCTAGTTGACGATAGTCGGACGGGGGTAAATAGGAAGTTTGGAGTTATGGAGACAAACCTTGGAATCGAAAGGGTTTAGGCTTAGTAGAACTAAAACCGAGTACATGATGTGCGGTTCCAGTACTACTAGGTGTGAGGAGGAGGAGGTTAGCCTTGATGGCCAGGTGGTACCTCAGAAGGACACATTTCGGTATTTGGGGTCAATGCTGCAGGAGGATGGGGGTATTTATGAACATGTGAACCATCGAATCAAAGCCGGATGGATGAAGTGGCCAAGCTTCTAGCTTTCTCTGTGACAAGAGAGTGCCACAAAAGGTAAAAGGCAAGTTTTACAGGACGGCGGTTTGACCCGCAATGTTGTATGGCGCTGAGTGTTGGCCGACTAAAAGGCGACATGTTCAACGGTTAGGTGTGGCGGAGATGCGTATGTTGAGATGGATGTGTGGCCTCACAAGGAAGGATCGAGTCCGGAATGATGATATACGAGATAGAGTTTGGGGTAGCACCAAATGAAGAGAAGCTTGTCCAACATCGTCTGAGATGGTTTGGACATATTCAGCGCAGGCCTCCAGAAGCTCCAGTGCATAGTGGACGGCTAAAGCGTGCGGAGAATGTCAAGAGAGGGCGGGGTAGACCGAATTTGACATGGGAAGAGTCCGTTAAGAGAGACCTGAAGGATTGGAGTATCATCAAAGAGCTAGCTATGGACAGGGGTGCTTGAAAGCTTGCTATCCATGTGTCAGAGTCATGAGTTGGTTGCGAGATCTTATGAGTTTCACCTCTAGTCTACCCCAACTTGTTTGGGACTAAAGACTTTGTTGTTGTTTGTTGTTGTTGTCGTCGTCTTTATACAATGTTCACTGTGTATTTTCAAAAATTATGTTCACTTTATCCATATATATTTTCGTGTGTGTTAAATTTTTCATTTTTCAACTTTGCCAAACAAACACTTGATTGATGCATGCAAGTTGCTTTCTCATGTGCTAATAGAAAAGGAACAAACCATAAAGGTGAAAGTGACGTGCAGAGAGAGGTTTTACATTAGCGGGTTTCTTTTCTACATGATGTACCAGACTCATCCACATCACCTGCCTACACGCCTCCAGCAGAAACGCATTATTAGGCCTACAAATACTGACATTTTTACGTGCTAGAGAAAAACAAGTCAGCAAGCACGCACAAGGAGATCGAGGCCCAGGTCCGTGAACTGGGGTGCGCTGACGAGAAACACACGGACAACAAAAATCGAGACTGTTCTAAAAAGAAAAACATTGACACAAACAAACAAACAAACAACGGACAAGGAGTGGGCTTGTTTATGTGTTGATATAAGATGATGCCATACTTAGATGTGAGATATTATCTATCTCACATCTAGATGAGATATATTCAGACCCTTTCATTTTCCTATGTGAAACATTTGTTTATAGATTCCGTAGTAAAAAAACAAATAGCATTAGGTGAGATCCGATGTAAAAATCATAAGAATTGAAGTGGATAGGCATCTCAGTCCTTTAGTTTTCCTGTCGGCTTAATTAGGAAATCATCTAAACCCAATGAGCACTAGAGGAATCTAGCCGCACCGATTTGCATGCAATTTGAAGCAGTGGCCGTCCGTGGTCACGAGAGAAGTCGAAGCACTCAAATGTACCTGGCGAGTAGTGCAAAATGTAGTTATTTTATTCTGCTGTAATGAACGGAGCTCCTGCCCGTCGTCACGAGAGAAGTTGTACAGGAAAAGCCTCCCCCGATCCCGTCTCGTCACTCCTCAGTCCCTCCCTCCGGCGTCCGCTACACTTTGACCAGCTCTGGTACCAGCAACCAACCAAGCGAATCAACGCGGCGAGGCGACGGAGGTGAGAGCAGCGAGGGGAAGATGAAGGTCGCCGCCCCCAACGCCACCGTCGACCTGGAGGGCCTCGAATGCACCGTCTGATTCGCCTCCCTACGGCCACCGGTCTTCCAGGTCACCCCTTGACTCCACTTTAATCCAAGATCCGCCCTTTCTTACTCGAGCAACCTTCAATCGACTAAGCTGTCTCGTTTGATCTACCGTTGCGCCGCGTCTGATGGGTGGCTTCAAGATGAAGGGGGAGATGGGTGGGGGCAGGCTTTCGCGTTGTAATGTTAGGGTTTGCTCCGCCGACGGCGGAATGCGGCGGAGGGGGGTGCCGTCGCTTCATATTTTTTTTCTTTTAATTTTTGTCATAGTTTTGAGCCAGCTGCGGAGTTGCAAGTTGTCGCCAGATTTACAGTTTTTAGTAGACAAATAGAGTAGTTCGGCCCAATTATTCAATCACCACGAGGGAACTTTATGGCAGACTGATTTAGGGTTATATAGAAACAATCACCACACTTGTCGCCCTAGTAGTTGAGTCATTTTATCAAGGTCTTGGAGGCCCATGCCACCCACGTTCTTTCATTTCAGCAACTTATCCCAACTGAACAAATGTACTCTGTTCTCTTAACCCTGCCGCCCTGCTGCCTGCACTAAAACCTTCAGATCTTGCTCTTCCCTTGGAACAGGAAACATGGTGTAACTTGGTATTGCGTTGATTAATATTTCTTCCTCGCTTACTGAGAAAAGCTTATATTTCCAGACAGGATCTGCAGCCTCCATATTTCCCATTCCTAGCTTCAGATGAATGAAGTATTCATAAATTCCTTCGCAACCTCTTCATGACTCTGTTCTGCATTGTCTCTAAACATCATGTATGATTTTTCTTCGTCCCGTCCCTCGCGTCGCCCCTAGGGCGACTCGGGGGAGTCTAGGGTTTCATGCCGCCCCCCCCCTCCCCACCCCCTCGCCGCCACCAGAAACGACCGCCGGGAAAGCCCGCGCAGGCGCCGGGGAAGGTGGCGGCGGGGTCTTCGGCGCTTCGTTCTTCGCGGAGGCCATTGGATCCAGGGGCGGCGGCCCTGCTGGCGTGGCGTGCGGCGCGCCTGAGGGTTCGGCCGTGAGGACGGCGAGCCGCCGGCGTGCCAGATCTGGAGGTATTGCCCCCTTCCCTTCCATGCATCCCTTCCCAGTCCCCGGTTCGGTTTGGATCTTGCCGGATCCACCTTCGGTGTGTTTTGGTGGAGTAGATCGGTGTCCGAGGGAAACCTTGGCTACCTTGGCTGGCCGGCAGCGGCGACGCCGATTTTTGGCGCCGCTTTCCTCCTTGGGGGCGCTGCTGAGGGCACCATCTCTCCTCTTCGACCCATGTCCGAGTGAAAGCCCAAGATCCGATGCGGATCGGGCGTCGGCGGCGCCCTGTGCACCGTAATCTTCCCTGGAGGCGACGCCAAGGACATTGGGATCGGATGGAAGGGTCTGCAGGTGAGGGGTGGGGGTGTGCTGCCTCCCTTTCGGTGGAGCGGTGTTTCTTTCTACATATTCTTGGCGGCGGCTCTTGGCGGCATGGAGCAGCGGAGGCTTGGCGTCAGATGTGTGGTGACGGACACGCGCAGGAGGTCGACGCTGTCTGGCGTCATGGTGGCGTCGGCGACAGCGAGACCAGGCAAGGCCGTTACTGTGACAAGACAACTCAAGATGGATATGTGGTAGGTGGTTGTGGCGGCCTCATACCCGCAGGTGACCTGGTTGAGGAGCACGCCGGACTGGTGGGTGCCCATACCCGCAGGCCCGTGTTGGGACCTCGGTCTTAGATGTTAGGTTTGGCTGCGAGGTCTGTTTGGTATTAGGCCCAGACCATCAACGCCCCTTCATCAGTTAGATAGGAGTAGCGACAGAGGTTGCGAAGATGGTGGCTTTGGTCTTACTGTTGTACGACTTTATAAGGTTTTGTGCTAATAATTAATAAATTGGCCGTATGCATCGACCAGATGCAGAGGCCCGGGGTATTCCTCCTTTTCTAACAAAAATGATTTTTCTTTGCTTAGAGTTTGCACTGGGTAGTTTCTGGCAGATCTTTACCGAAAAAGAGTTTCCCCCGCTTTATATTATAAAGCACCAGACACTGATCACAGGGTAACTGCCGGGGCGAACGGCACAACAAGCCCAAAAGGGAAAAAGAAGAAGAAATAAAAGCCAACAACGGCAGCTCGGCAAGCACAGATGATCCGCCACCGCTGCGCCCTCCATCTTCGTCCCACCACACGCCATGGCACCGGCCCGCCGCATACCAAGCAGCACCTCCAAGAAGGAATGCGACGCCAACGACGCTGCTGCCCGGACGTGTCCTAGGGTTTCCCCCGGCATACGGAGGGGAGCGGGGGATGGGTAGCGCCGACGCCCTTCAAGAAGGAATGATGGCACCCTCAGGTGTCACCGCGTCGGAGCCGGAAGAACCGGCAGAGATTTCTCCCGCATCCCCAAGCACCGCTACCCACTCGAACCGGGGCCATCCAACCATCAAGCCACCCGCAAGCACGCGCCACCACGGTCTTGGACACATCCACGCCGCCCCGCTGCGAACACCACCACGAGGCCAAGGAGGCCGGAAAGAAGCGCCAAGCGACGGGAGGAACCACACCGAAGCCAAGCGGGAGGGAACCACCTCCGCCGACGTGCGGGAGGCCCGAGCCCCCGGCGACGTCATGGTCGCCGACCGGACGTGGCAGCAGGGCACACCAGGCCACCCCTGGCCCGGCCAGGTCCACAACGGACCCGCAAAGCCCCGCCGGCCATGTTGCAGCAAGCCGGCACCTGCCCAGCCGTCAACGCCGCTCTCCCGCCTCCTGGAGGCCACGCCGTCGGCCCGCCCAAACCCAGATGGGGCCCGAAGGGCCCAGATCTGGGCCGAGCGGGCTGGATCAAACCGCGCCACCCCGCCGCCAACGGCGACGCCGTCGCCCAGTCGTCCACCCACGTCGCGTCGGGATCTCCGCCGCCACGTCGGACCGCCGCCGCCGAAGAGCACCTCCCGGCGCACACCGCCCCGCGCCGGGGAGCACCGAGAGGGGAAGGGCAGGAGGCCGCCGCCGCCAGCGACCCAGGGGCCAGGCCCGGCCGTGGGTGCCGGGCGAGTGGCGGGAGGGAGGAGGAAGGGGTGCTCTAGAGGAGGAGGGGCGCCGAGCGCCGCCGTCGCCAGCATGGGACGACGCGGTCACGCGAGAGGAGGGGGGGTCTGTTCTGGCAGATCTTTAAAATGCCTCCTATCAAAAAAAGAATCTCCAAGTCCCAACCATGCATCCTTCTTAAATAATTTTCAAGTTAATGAATCCCTGTACAATGTTTTCAAGATTTTTTGGAAAAGGGCAATGTTTCCAAGTTACTCCATCAATTGTAATTTTCAGTAACTGGACCAAATTTACAAGGTTTATGTCTTCACTTTTCAGCATACTCAGCATTCAGTTTCTTAAATAATGAGGTTCTCAGACCATGCATGGCACATTTCCTTTGTTATATACAGTGTGCAGCTGGTCGTCCTCTTTGTTTGACCTGCTATGAGGAGCTCCTCGAGAAGGATACACTTGTTATCCCAAAGGCTTCTCCATCCACCAGCATCAACATCACTATCAATTGTTGTGAGAGCAAGAAGAAAACCTGTGGTGACAAGAGCCCAATGGTATGGCGCAACCAGCATAGAAAAATTATGATACTTTCAATCTGGCTACCTCCCAATGTTAATAGCATACCTGCTGAAGGCACCTCCTGGCTTTGTTTCTCAAATGCAGGGATCAGTTCTGAAGATGGGCCCTTGTGGCGGTGGCTTTGGCGACGTCTGGGAGATGGACGTGCGCGGCGTCGACCGTATTGTCAAGTTGATCCTGTGGCACTGTGGCGCGGTCGACGCCATCTCAGTGGTATATGAGCGGGATGGCCAGGAGGAGCAGAGTAGGCAGTGGGGAAAAGCTGAAGGAGAGCGGTCAGAGGTAATACCTACACTATCACATTTTCTCTGAGAGAAACTAATACTATCGTTGGTATGTTTGTGGATTGTGCAGATCTGTCTGGAGTCAGACGAGTATCTCACATGCGTAAAAGGTCGGTTAGGCAATTATGGTGGGTGTTTCCTTGTTGGATCAGTCACTATTGTCAGCAACCGGCGCACCTTCGGGCCATATGGTATGGGCAAAGGTGCGCCATTCGAGCTCCCGGCGGCTGGCGGCAGAATAATTGGATTCCACGGCCGCTCCGGGGGGCTCCTCAACGCTCTTGGCACCTACGTCAAGATGGGCTAACTATCAGGACTCACCATGCTATGTAATGTTTCATCTATGTAGATGCTTATGCTGAACTACGTTATGTAATGAGTTTCTTTTGCTTATGTCAGTTGATGACCGAAGAACAATCGGTAGATGCTTGTGCTGACTCTGTTATGTTATGAGTTTCTTTTGCTTATGTCAGTTGATGAACGACAGTCGGTAGAGTGACTGCTAAAATTAAACTAGATGCTTCAGTCCAATGGATGTGGTGTGCACAGGTAGACTATGTAATCCTGGTGCTGATCTACTGTTAAAGCCTAAATCTGGAACAGACTCTGTTTTGCTAGTATTTCAGTACACTTGCTGCGACATGTTAGTCCTTTTCCTGGGCTTGGAACGGGCTATGCAAAAAAAGTGTTAACACTTGTTGTGACATAGGCGGAGTTACCTATCCTACCAAATTAAAAGAACCGCAAGACATAAAAATGTGTACATTACAAATAAACAAAGGGAGAGTTTAAGTTTTTTACCACCTTTTTTCTTGTTTATGATTTTTCTGCCTTTTGGAATTTTCCCCTTATTTAAAAATAATAATCTTTATCCTTCTATTTTTGGATTATTTTTATGTTATGTGCAAGTGAATTCTTTTCCTTCCAGAGATATATTATCTAGTCTTTCACACCAGTGCCAGTTAATAAAGTGCAAGCCCTTTGCAATTACAAACCTGCAAACTAAACAAGCCACACAAAATAAGCACTATTAGATGAAATGATGCTCAACATAACTAGGATGTTGCGTGCAGCAAAAAAAGAAGCAAAACATAGCTGAAGCGCACAAACATTTAAAAAAAATTAACCTCGCCATGATAGCATTCGTGTCCCATGGATATTTATTCACGGGTGTGCAATGGATTGGCTCATGGATATGGACATGGATCCAGATTAGTTTTGTCTAGCAATTCCGCCCCATTGCCAACTCTACATGTCAAGCGATAGCATGCTGATGGTTGGCACTGGTGAGCTCCGTGCAGTGGGTGCCCTCACTTCAGACACATAACAGCTCCACGCCATTGTCGCAACCACCGTGCTAGCCCAAGAAATGGTGCTGCCCAAGCACCAGTGGGTGCCCTCACTTTAGACACGTATCAGCTCCATGCCATTGTCGCAACCACCGTGCTAGCCCAAGAAATGGTGCTGCCCAAGCACCACTTCCTGGACATGAGCGTTTAATATACATGCGCATCGTTTAGGCCAAGAACGACGTGTGCAAAAAACTTGTCGTATGGACGACACATGCTCCATCCTTCTAAGAGAAAAAGCATGCTTCACTCATAGGAAGGGAACTGTGGGGCAAGAGACGCGACAGAGGCCTTGTCGTCCCAAGAGGGAAAAGACCGGGGCGTGTCGGGGGTTGTCTGAACCCCCCACGGGCTTAGTTAAGGTCCATGTCGATGTGGCACTCAGACGTCGTGGGGATAGGGGAGCAATTGCAGCAGTGTGCCAGGATGAAGTGGGTATTTGTCTGGGAGCTTCAATGATCTCTGTCCCTGGAACATCTCTTTTTCGGTTTAGCTAAATGACAGTCAAGTGATTTCCGACCCGGGGTCCGTCGATTTTTTAGAGCTCGCCAGAGTGAGCCGACGGGAAGGAAGGGGCTCGCCGGAGGGCTACCCCATTATCTATCTTAGGGTTCAAGGTGGTGGTGGTGATGGACGGCGGTGGTGGGGCGGTAGCGCACTTCGCCGAAGGAAAAAAAAATCCAATCACAGGCAAGCCTAAGGGATGGCCGGGGGCAGCAGCTAGACCGGTGGGGGGTGGGGGGGCAACGAGAGCCGCCAACTGCGGGTAGCGGTGGCCGGCGGTTCGGCCTGCGACATGTTTAGCGGTATGGGAAGAAGGTGCGCCACACGATCTTCATCCAACGGTCCAGAAATCGACTCCCTGACTGAAAAATCTAGTCGACTGATGTGTAGCCTCGCCCTCTCTTTTTTACACAAGTTCAACCAATGCCTACTCCTGAAACACCTTCTTAGAGCATCTACAGCTGGGTGCCCCAAATCTCACCCCTCAAACGCCTGCGGACGCAACCGGGCGCATCCGCGGACAGTGACCAGTCACGCCTCAAAATTTTGATTCTACAACTGGACACCTCAAATTAGAAACCCCAAATCCATATTATTACATGCAATGTGAAACCTAATCTAACCGGAGCTCGCCCGGTTCTGCCGTGGCCATGTTCGGTGGCTGGGTGCGCTCCTCAGAGTGTTGGTCCGGTCGCCGACAAGGTAGAGTAAGGTATGGGACACGAGCCGGCTCACGGGACTCAAGGCGCCGCCTTCTCCCATGCCTACTCTTCCTCGTCGGAGTCTGGAAACCGTTGGGTGCCGGTGAACGTCAAATCGATGATGGATCCGTCCCGGGACGAGCCGGCGATGTCCACATGATACGGTGCCGGCACCCGGACTGCTGCACCATACGGGGTGCCGGAGAATGCGACTCCGCCTAGCCGACGTCCACCGCCGCGAGGGCTGCCGCCGCCTCCCCCGCCCGTTGCCTCGCACGGCGGGCACGCGGTGCCATGTTCTTGTCGGACTAGGCCCATGGTGCGTCCCGATTCTCGACGCGCCAACGGAGTGGTTGCGCGTCCACCACCGTGTTCGGACGGCAGATGGACCACACCGCCTCCGGCAAGGCAGCGGCGGCACACCTAGCGCCGGATCCATGCGCCATTTGGGCGGACGCAATGGATTCCCGACGGAAGGAGCCCGAGCGCTGTCGGGCACAGGACTCCTCCTGGGAGCGGCTGAGCGCAAGTTAGACGTTCATCTCCTCCTCGTGCCCGCGTGGGATGAGCTCGGGGTCGATGGATCTGGAGGTGAAGGACTCGGATCTGCTGCCCGCCATGCCGAAGACCGCCGGAGATGAATTTGAGTGGCGGAAGGTAGTGGAGTGAAGTGGCTAGGTTTGGTCCGGCAAACGGATGGGAGGAATATATGTGGAGTCGGGTGGGCCAGCGTGAGCCGGGTCCGACGTGGTGGCCATGCCCGGGCGCCCTCGTATCTGCCTCAAATTTGGGCTGGATATAAGGGGTGCCGGTCAGACCGAGAGTTTGAGCCCCGTTTGAGGCGCTCGTCTGGATCCATGACCCGTTAGTGACCGAGTGGGTTAGTGACCGGGCGGCCGCCCGGGCGTTTGCGAAGGGTTCGGGGTGCCCGAATGTGGATGCTCTTAAACTTCACATGGACTTACCAGACCTTGTTAAGCGTTAGAAAAGATATTTGTGCATGAAGATGTTATGCTAAAAAAAAAGCTTTGGAAAAGAAATGCACTGAATTTAATAAATCATCAACTGCACTGGTACTCCAGAAAGTGCAAATCCATCCTACCCAACGCAAACCCATTCCAAGGCTTCCGCTCCACTGCATTTGCATGTCAAGCGACGACGTGCCCTACGCTACCTCAACGCCATCGCCATGAGCACCCACGCCTTCGACGCGCAGCACTACCCCACCGCCGAGAACGCCCTGTCCTCTGACGCACAGCACCACCCCACCGCCGAGAACGCCCTGGCCTCCGACGCGCAGCACCACCCCGCCGCCGAGAGCGCCCTGGCCTCGGACGCGCAGCACCACACCGCCGCCCGAAGCGCCCTGGCCATGACGAAAGAGATCGAGTGGAAGCCGGAGAAGATTGCAGAATTGCAGGAGCGGGAGAAGGTAGGCTCATGCAATTTCTTTCCTGAACTCCAGAATGCTGTCTTATTTTCAGAGTGCTGAACTTTTCAACTCAGCTCTACAGTGTCTTTTCACAAATTGACACCAGTATCAGACTATCAATGCCTAACAAAAAGTTCCGGATGCGAGGCCTCACATACCCAAAATTTATAGCGGCGTATGGAATTTTGTTACTGATGTGATCATCGACATCATCTATGTCCAGAGAGACAGTAACTAGTGAGCACACTGAAATGAAGCAACCAAACACAGTATAAATTCAAATCATCAGTGTCAGTTTACTTTCAGTTCTCAGAGTGTTGAATTTTCATTCAGAGTGTTGTTTCGCAAATGAACACCGATATCAGCTGTTATCAAAATAACTGGGTTACAGATAGCAATGTCGAATGCTCAAGTCTGGCTGAAGAGGGCATGAAATGCATTTCTACAAACTACCCTGAATTGCTTATAGCCAAAAATTCTAGCGATGTGTCGAACTTTTTCATTGGATTGATCTGAAATGAAGCTTACAAACAAACACAACACGGTGTACATATGCAACTGGGAGCAAAGACAGTATAAATTCAAATCATCTAGAATCAGCATCCGGTGTCAGTTTACATTCGGTTTTCATAATGTTGAATTTTCACCTCTTTCAGAGTGTCGTTTTGCAAATGAATACCAATATTCAGCAGTTATAAAAATAAATGGGTTACAGTAGTAATGTCAAATGCTCAAATCTGGCTGAAAAGGGTGTGAAATGCATGTTTTTACAAATTAACCCTGAATTGCAAGTTTATAGCCATAAAATTACAGCGGCATGCCGAATTTTGGCCATTGGATTGATCTGAAATGAAGCTATAAATTAACCCTGAATTGCAAGTTTATAGCCAAAATATTACAGCGGTGTATAATCCAACACAACATGTGTACATATGCAGCTGGGAGCAAAACACTATAAATTCAAATCATCTATAGAATTAGCATTAGCTCAACTTCATAGTGTCGCTTTCAAGGTGTTGAATTTTCGCCTCAACTTGATAGTATCATTTTGCAAAAGAACACCGATATCGGTTGTTAGAAAAAAAAGCAGTTATGGGCAGTAAGTGGAATTTCCAAATCCAGATTGGCTTCGAATGCATTTTTTCAGCCAAAAATTGGAACTGTATGCCAACATATTGTATTGACCATGGACCGCAATTCCAGCATATGCTCAGACAAACAGTAACAGAGAGCACCTGCCCTGCTTACAGGCCACCATAGTTCATTTAAAAAGGTTTGATGATTGAATTCATCTAAAAAGATTCGATGCTAGAATTTTTAACTCAAATCTTCTCAACACTGAAGGTTTGTGTGTTTATTTAGTTGTCTACTGCCTGAATGAGGGAGTATGCAGTGTTTGAGAAGATTTGAGTGGAAATTCTACATATTCACAAGAATGTTTGTTCTTTTTAGCTAGATTGTTGGTACATTAATACCCCCTAACAATAAATAATAACCAACAAAGCTACCTCCCCTCGCAGTATGACCCAGTTTGTTTGCTTTCGCCATCTTGACATAGTCTTGTGTTGTTTTTATTGTTTTAGGGTGCTTTGGAGGTCAACACACTGGACATGGCAGGTGGAGAGAGCAAGCTGGCTGACCATGATCTGGCGCTGCATGAGCTGGAGAAGGTAGGGTCATGCATTTCTTATCTGAACTCTGTAACATGTTTAGTTTCAGTTTTCAGAGTGCTGAATTTTCACCTCAACTTTAGAGTGTCATTTCGAAAATGAACACCGATGTCCGCAGTTACAAAAAAAAAAGTTACAGATGGTAATGCCGAATGCACACTGAAAAAAGCGAATATATGTCGAATGCCGAATTCTGTTTTTACTGATCATGGACAACATATGCTTAGAGAGGCAGTATCAGAGAGCAGTACTTGCCCTGCTTTACAAGCGAAAACATGTACTCCGTCCGGAAATACTTGTCCTACCATTTCTAGGACAAATATTTCCGGACGGAGGGAGTAGGTGGGAGTTAAAACAATGTCAAATTCAGATCATCTATCTGTACTCCCACTTTAATGCTAGAACTAGCTTCAGTGTTAGTCCCTCATTCAATCCAGATGCTATTCAGGCAGTATTCCCCCTAAATTAGTATTAGGAAGAGTCAGCGTAAGATGGTTTGAGTGGAACTCTAGACAAATATTGGTACTCCCACTTTTAGCTAGATTATCGCTACATTCATAGCTAACAGACTACAAGCAGGGGAGAAGCTCCCAGAGGAAGACCATCAACATCTTTATGCAATAATGACGTATGTGAGAAATATTCTGGATGGGGAATGGAAAAGGATGAAAGATTCATTGTAAGACCTCAACAGAGAGCAGGTTAATAACAAAGAGCTCCAAGAGAATCGCCAAGAGTTGATGCAGGTAAAATAAAAGCCCATAGTTTTTGAAAGTTCTAGTTGCTCTATTTGGGAGGAGTTACATTGTTACTAAAAGTTTTCCTCATTGAAATGATCATAAAGTGCAGGGTTTCAAGAACATGCCGATTAGTGGTGGCACCATTGTTGGAATAAAAAGGATGGGCTTAAGCTACAAGGTTGGTCTCGTATTGGCAGGAGGAAATACAGAAACCATTGTGGCGTTCATTTACGACTATTCAGGTCGATGAAGACGATAAGGTGTCTATCCAATTTCCCTACAGCATTCATGCACTTACATTCTCTGAATTTTCTGAACAAACACTAGGGTGTTTTTGGACAATTGCAGGAGGTTATAGATGAAAAAGAAGTAATTAAGTGTCATTTTTTTATGTTTTAGGTGTTCAAAATGTTTATGTTTTATGTGTACAATTTTTCTATACATTTGGTCAGACTGAAACAACTGTGACTTAGGACAAAACAAGAATGCACTATTCTATCAAAAGAGAGGGCACTTCAACATGCGTCACTATGCCCACACATAATATTCAGGAAAAGCTCAGGTAATCGCGTCCTATTGTTAATGATTTCAGAACTCTACAGTTACTTCATCACAAAAGAAGAATTCTAGAGTTACCATGGCAATTTAAACTGCACCCTGGTAAGCTAAACAACACAGCAGCTCTAGCACCAAAAGGTTGGAAATATTGACACCCATATACGCTGCAAATTATTATAGGTGAAACTTGAAAAGGACAACATAGTGATACAATCTCCTGGTTCAAATGTAGTTGCACAAAAGAGAAAGCAATCATTCAACATAAAACTAGCAGTGTTGTTCACATAACCATGAGGCCTTGACATCTACCTAGATAAGGTGTACAGGCAAGTTAACTCACCCTCAAAGAGCTGGAAACAACCATGCAGCTGCTCTTTACTTGTCAGTTGTCTCCGCCACAAATCCAATCCACGATGTAGATCAACAAGCCCTGCCGTGGATTCATAAGCACCAGCATCCCTAAAAAAATCACTATCCATGGTAGGTTAAGCTGCTCCATTTTATAGGATTCAGAGCCTCACTCAAGCCTTCAAATATTAAGCATCCTCTCAGAAATGTAAGTTCAACTGGCTCTAACTTCATCGTTCATCTAACTGTGAATTTGTGAAAGAAAGCAGAAGTGGCAATCATCATCAAGGCATGGTATATTGGATTTAGCAGAGTCGGCACTTAACCTCAGGACATGATCTCTTGCATTTGTCAATCGTAAATCCAAAGTAGTGATTTTTCTCACGAGAGACATCTTCTCATCCTCAATTGTGAAAAAGGCTGCTGCCTCGGTAGTATTTGCTTCATCATCATCAATCAAAGCTTCTTTGAAAGATTGCAATGCTGTGATAAGGATAGAACGAGGTTTTTCTTTGCCCACAGGACTATCCTCTGCAACACAGTTTTTAGTAACTTTAGCTTCTGAATCATCCTGTCAAAAAGAAAAGGAAAAACATGAGTGTACATTCATGCAAGCCTATAGATCCTAATGATACAGACCAGCCTTTTATCTTTAACACAAGCAACAAAAGTAAAATGCTCCACAGTAACCATCTCATGGTAGTTACCCATTATCATGGAGTCTTTTTAGTGTACAAAATTTCAAAATACAAATATCAGCAAGTGCCATGTGCTTAATCTGCACAAAACCTCGTGGTAAGAAAAATGAGAACTCTGGAGACCAAACTAACTGTTTGATAACAGCTTTAACAAGACTACAGTAATCCAGTGCTGTAAGGTAACATAACATCATACAATCTGAAGACCAAACAAAGGTAGGAAGAAATTTCACCAGAATCATCCCACATAAGCATGGGCTCACCTTGTTGTATACCAAAGAAGGAGGCCACGGCATGACATAGGGATGGGCATCATGATGACTCTGATATGGGCCCTCAAAGAGCTGATGCAGTTCTGAAGTTTCCAGGCAAAATGATAGGAACCACTCTGGAGAATTACTACGGTTCCGACATTCAGTAACCGACAGGTACACAAAGCCATCAATAACTGACAAAATTCCTACTTTGGAATGAATTACCATTGAACAATTAATGAACTCAACAATTGCGCACAATGGAAACGACTTGTCAAACATCCATCTCTCCACTCCATCGCTGTCTTTTCCCCACAACCAAACAAAAAGCATCCCGTCATTGATGCCCTCAAAATTTAAGTGCACGATACAGAGCTTCCCGTCCTTGGTCTGGCCAAGCTTGAATGTAGTAAAGAGCACCGTACTCAAGGGTGGCGGCATATCCATTCGGTGGAACTGAGATGTCGTCGCATTGAGCACGAGCATACCGGCACCCTTAGGAAATATCCAGTAGATGAATCCATCAACCACCTTACCAGGGTTTATAGAGCTTCTGGCATTCTTGGGCACCAGGCCCAGGGCCTTTGTTTCCACCCAAGGGAAAATTTGCCACTCCATGGTGTTGGATGAGAAGAGAGCCACACTTGCCCGCGCCCAATAGCGGTCACGGCGGATGCAGACCACACGCTGCAGCCCCTGATCCTCCTGGTAGGAGAGCGTGTGGAACTCAAGGAAGCTGCTGTCCTTCAAAACTTGCCTGTCCGGGTAGAGGGACAGGGCCTGCCTCAACGGGCTGTAGCTGGCTCGCTGCTTCCGGTGGGCGATTTGGATCTCGTCGCCCAAGATGTAGTCGAACTCCCACCCAGGATCGTCGGCGTGCTTGAGGCCGTGCATGCGGCGGGTCTTGAAGAAATCGGCACCGCGGAAGGCGGCGGCGAGGCCCGTGTCGGAGGGGCGCCAGGGGGAGGGGTAGACCGGGACCGGATCCATGTACCTTTCGAGGAAGAACGCGAGAAGGGGCGGCGGACGGAGCGAGCGGAAGCGGCGGCGGAAGGCGGGGTCCGAGCGGACGGCGTGGAGGAAGGCGCGGCAGGAGAAGGCGGCGCGAGCGAGGTTCGGGAGGTCGGGGAGGCAGGCAAAGATCTTGCGGAGCAGGTCGTCGCAGAGAGCGCTGATGGTGGTTTGAGCGGGCGGCGGCGGCCTCGCCGGCGGCGGCGATGGTAGGGTGGACATGGCTGATTCCAGTGGGTGGGAGCTCTCAGAAAAGGGGACCTTTTTTCCTGAAGAAATGGCGAGAGGGGTTGGAAAAGAGCAGAGGGTTCAGCCCGATGAGCCGACCAGGACTGTGGGCCTGCCTAATTGTCGCGGGCCTCGGGTTTTTTTTTCATGGTAATACGTGTCTCACTCATATCACGAAGAACAAAGTACAAGTCACGTAAAAACCGACATGACAAAACTGAAAAAATAGTAGAACATCTCTGAGCTTGACACCAACGTCCGTCACCTGCCTCCGGCACCACCATAGCAGCCACCGAAGAGAAGAATGACGAATCACCTCCTCACCCGAGCTCGACGCGGCTCCATCGCTGATATGCAGCTTTGCGGACCTCCAAAGTGGCTCACCACTTATGACGCTTTTGAACAACAGGAATGCAGGTGGAAATGTTATACCACTACATTTAGTTGGCTTTCTTGATGATAAAGGACGTTCCACTAGTAGCTTGCCCCCTTCAGATCTTGCCAGGTCAATAATATCATCAGCATAATCATAGCATCTCTTAGCTCCTCAAGCCAATTGTTAACTGATGTCTCTTCTGTCCTCCTTGCCTCAACATCATTAAAGAAGCATCGTATTTGGATCATTATCCGCTGCAGTTCTTTGAGGTCTTCTTTTACCCCTAGAATCAGAACAGTGTTAGGATCCAGCTAGTAGTTTCACTCAATCACCATGGTTTGGCTACAAATCAAGAATTACAGGAGGAGGAAGCAGAGGAAGGAGGAGACAGAGGAGGAAGAACACGCGCCACAGAGAGGGAGATCGCCAGCCAGGCCGAAGCCTTCCGTCCAAGCCGCCTCTTTCGTGGGCACCCGTGTGCCCTTTGTAGTTGGAGCCCATCCATCTTCTGGGCCAGATCAAGGCGAATAGGGCTGGCCCATAGTATGGTCGCTGACAATCCCCCCTCCATAAGTTTCGGCTTGCCCTCAAGCCGATTCCCTGTCGAACCACCGGGATCCCAAGGCACTTGTACTACAAGCTGAACAGAATCAAGTATCTTCTCACCTGGATCCCAAGTCAGTTGTTGGTTTTGTAAAATGAGCACACCAGGAACCAGAGTCAGACACAGAGCACTTGGTTGACTAATTGTAGACCATTGATCCATGCTGTCAGGATTGTCTCGCCGCCAGGTCTTAGAACAGAAAACCCATGACTGATCCACTGCCCCCTTAGGACTGAGCAAGGCAACACAATCAACTTGCCGTATCTGCAAAGGTGATATATAGACACCACGAGAAAAGCCTGCATCTCTGCACCGCTAGCCCTCAACAAATATGCTTCTTTGATTCTGCATCCAGTTGTTGCACTCGGCCATGCAATTGCCCACTGAAATTTTGCAGAGCCAGAACCACATAAGAACATGGAGTTACCCAAGTCGCGTATGAACGGCAGAATTCCATCAAGGCTAGTATAGAACTGCTCTGGACAAAGCAGCCATGCACGGTTGTCGCTCTCAGCCCTCACATATGTGATAGCTTCTCCAATTTTTATCATGGGCAACGTAGCAATCCTCCCATCAAGAAAATATTCTTGCCATTGATGAATAAGTCGGCACACAATATCCATTTTAATGTTTGGTGCCCCACTTGTTCTAGTCTCTGAAACTGGTATTTCACTCAAATTCAGTTCAGACTCTCGTGTCCAGTGCTCCAGCTCTCTGCAATTTCTTAAGTCCAAGAAAATACCAAGACTCCATTCTATCTTCCCCCTGTCATTGGTCCATATACAATCAGTTGTGGCAGGTGGATTATAAGGTGAAGAGAGATGACCAGTAACCTGAACAAGCTTACTGTAGGTAATCGACATGTATCTACTTGTGAACTCCAACCCTGCAAGAGTGATCAAGCTGAGCAGACCATGGTTCCATTGTGAGGTTACACACAAATTTCTTGTAACAAACTGAGGCCAGCTGAAATTGTCTTCCAAGGAGAAACATTTCCAGCATAGCCAACTTTCATTTATGAAGCCCACACCTGGATCCCAATGATGCAAGACAAGAGGACGAGTAATTGTACTTGTCTTCAAAGTACTACCAAGAACAGTAATATGCCATAATTCCAGTGACTGAGAGAATGCTTGCTTCAACATGATATCACTGGCAGAATGCCCCAACTTGAGAATATGACGAAGCGTAGAACCCTTTGTCTCGGGCCGCATTGTATCTATATGACCGAAGTCTTGATGTACAAGCTGAGAGAGATCGATCGTGATCGTGATCTTCTCGAGAGGTTTACAGGAGATACGGGAGAGAAGAGGAGATAGATAGAGATACAAGTTTAAACCACTATCCTATCTCTATACACTTTGTATTCTAACACTCCCCCTCAATCTAAACCCTACTTGCCAAGGTTAAGATTGTACTTGAAATCATCTAACCTCCGCATTGTCAAAGGCTTTGTGAATCCATCAGCAAGTTGATCACATGTTGGAATAAACCTTATATCAAGCAGTTTGCGTGTCACTCTTTCTCTGACAAAGTGAAAATCAACTTCAATATGCTTTGTTCGTGCATGAAAAATAGGATTAGCTGAAAGATAGGTTGCACCAATGTTATCACACCATAATCTTGCAGCCTGTGGAACTTTAATTCCAAGTTCATGTAGCAATGTCTGAATCCACATTACTTCAGCTGTTGCATTGGCTAAAGCTTTATACTCAGCCTCAGTGCTCGAACGTAAGACTGTTGCCTGTTTTCTTGCACTCCATGACACAAGATTTGTTCCCAGAAACACAGCAAAGTCACCTGTTGACCTTCTATCATCAGCACACCCTGCCCAATCTGCATCAGAGTAAGCTGACACAAGCATAGAGGAAGACTTGACAATCTGAAGACCAAGTCCCTCTGTAAACTTGAGATACCTCAAAATCCTTTTGACTGCTGTCCAATGAACAGTAGTAGGAGCATGCAAATATTGACATACTTTGTTAACAGAATACGAAATATCAGGACGTGTAAGAGTCAAGTA
Organism: Aegilops longissima; assembly: GCA_021605205.1. Lineage (NCBI taxonomy): Eukaryota > Viridiplantae > Streptophyta > Magnoliopsida > Poales > Poaceae > Aegilops > Aegilops longissima. Next base: position 46,573,514 of record CM038678.1, on the reverse strand, counting down.
CTGTAATGCACCTACAACACTTCTGTAATTTGTTGCATCATCTGAACCAAGTGCTTCTCCACTTTCAACAGTAAGCTTTTCTGAAGTAGAGATGGGTGTACTGACCAGCTTACACTTTTCCATGCCTACCCTTCTGAGAATGTCAGTGGTATATTTCTCTTGTGTAAGAAGTATGCCATCTTTTATCTTCTTGACCTCAATTCCAAGATCTCCCAAATCTTTGAGAGCAAACTCCAACTTCAAATCCTTAAGCAGACAAGTTGTAGCATCTGAGCTGGAACTGACAACAATTATATCATCAACGTAAACAAGAACAAATATAGTAACATTGTTCTTATGATAGAAGAATAATGAGGTATCTGCCTTTGATGGTGTAAACCCAAGCTTTTGCAATTGTGTACTTAGCCTTGAATAGCAGGCTCTTGGGGCCTGTTTTAACCCATACAATGCTTTGTCCAACTTACAAACATAATGTGGTGTGTTCTTGTTTTCATATCCTGGTGGCTGCCTCATGAACACTTCTTCCTCAAGAACACCATGAAGAAACGCGTTCTGAATGTCTAGCTGTCGTAGGCTCCAACCTCTGGAAATAGCAATAGACAATACAAGTCGAATAGTAGCTGACTTAATAACAGGACTAAAGGTATCTTCATAATCTATACCAAACCTTTGCTTAAAACCTTTTGCAACTAGTCTGGCTTTGTATATGTCTATACTTCCATCAGCTCTTTTCTTAATTTTATATACCCATTTGCAGTCAATCACATTAGCATCCCTCTTTGGTGGAACTAATCGCCAAGTTTTGTTTTGAATTAATGCATCATATTCAACATCCATAGCCTTCTTCCAATCCTTGTGTGCAAGAGCATCATGCAAATTTGTTGGTTCACCAGTACTTGTGAGAAATGCTCGCTTAAGTTTATCATACCTGATTGTACCATCCGTATATTTCTTCTCCTTGACAATACCTGACTGAGATCGTGTATGACGAAGAGGAACTGAAGTTACTGCAGAACTGGCCACGGATCCGTCCGGCACAGAAGATCCGTCTGGCACAACAAATCCGTCGGCAGACACGCTCCCCCCGTCGCCAGCAGCATCGGAACGCGTGGCACAGGGCGAGACGCTGCGGCGTGGGCTGGTGGGCTCTGCACTGGTGGGCTCCACGCCTGGCGGGCTGTCGGCCATCGGTCCAGAGGCGCTGGTTGGCTCCGCGCCTGGTGGGCTGTCGGCCACCTGACCGGGCGTCACGGGGGACGCGAGGCGATCCGCCTGGGATCCCGCTCCCGTCAGACTGCGGCACGGATCGACCTCGGATCGCGTGACTGCAGCGCCAGGCGAATCTGCCTGGGATCTGGCGCCTGGTCCTGTTTTGGCTGCATCTACACACATAAAATCATGGCCTGTGGCTGCACAATCAACATGAGATTCAAAATTTTCCATGGAATTTTCCACATGATCAGTTCTAATTAATTCACCCCCGTGATCAAGAGAAGATAGAGGATCGGAAAGAAGGGAGATTTCAGCACGCAAAAGAGCTCCCGCATTAGGATGAAGTTTAGCAAATGGAAATAATGTTTCATCAAAAATAACATCACGAGATATATAGATACGGCCGGATGAGATTTCTAGACATTTGTATCCTTTATGAAGATTACTATAGCCAAGAAACACACATTGGGTGGACCGAAACTCAAGTTTATGGCGATTGTAGGGACGCAAATTTGGGTAGCAAGCACACCCAAAAAAATTTAGAGAGCTATAGTCTGGTTTTTGATGAAACAAACGTTCCAAAGGAGTAGTGTTGCCAATGACTCGACTAGGCAAATGATTGATAAGGTAAGTAGCCGTGATAAAGGCTTCATCCCAATATTTAAGTGGCATTGATGCATGAGCTAGAAGAGACAAACCAACTTCCACAATATGACGATGTTTGCGTTCGGCTGAACCGTTTTGTTGATGTGCATGAGGACAAGAGACATGATGAATAATGCCAATGCTACGGAAGAAAGAATTGAGTTTCTCATATTCTCCTCCACAGTCACTTTGGACTGCAAGGATCTTTCTATCAAATTGTCTTTCAACAAGTTTTTGGAATTCTTGGAAAACAGAAAAGACTTCAGATTTGAACTTAAGCAAATATATCCATGTGAATTTGCTATAATCATCAATAAAACTGACATAGTATTTCTTGCGCCCAAAAGAATCTCTTGCATGACCCCATACATCACTGAAAATAAGCTCTAAAGGAGCATGAGACACACTATTTGACAGAGGATAAGGAAGTTGGTGACTCTTTGCACATTGACAAGCTTCACAAACTGACTCACTTTCGGGACTACGTGACAATGAAAGATTGCCTTTATTGACTACTTGCTTGACTATATTTGGAGAAGGATGACCTAATCTTTGGTGCCATTTGGCTAAGGAAGGCTTGATGGCAGAATAAACTTGACGGTGATGCTTTCGATCAAAGACTCTTGACGTGATGGGATATAATCCTCCAATGCATCTACCGTGATGAATGAGCTCCTTCGTTGCCCGATCCTTTATGAAAAAATAGGTCGGATGAGTTTCAAAGAAAACATTATTGTCGGAAGTTAAACGAGACATGGAAGCTAGATTTTTATCGGCTTGAGGTACATGAAGGACATCTTTAAGAACAAGATCACGTTTAAGACTAGGGGAATTAATAGAAGATTGACCAATGTGGGCGATGTCCATACCTCCACCGCTTGCGGTGTGAATTTGATCATTGTCGTGATACCTCTCTCGGAGGGCAAGCTTCTCTAGCTCATTTGTGACATGGTCCGTAGCTCCAGAGTCAGCATACCAGACCGTGTCACCATCAGCTCCGCCGTGCTCCCGCATGGCTGCAGCGACATGCTTTGTATCGGGCACGAAGTCCTCATCATACCGGTGCTAGCAGTCAATGACTTCATGGCCCGGTTTCTTGCATAGCTGACATCTAGGCCGAGGTTGTTGTTGTTGTAGCCGCCGTTGTAGCTGTTGTTGCCGCCGCGGTCACCACCATTGTTGCCGCGGTCACCAGGGCGAGCATGGCCCTGGTTACCACTGCGCCCGCCGCCGCTGCTGTTTCCGCGACCGCGCCACTGCTGTCCACGCCCACGACCACGTCCACGGGAGGCGACGTTGACAGAGGACTGGCGCAGATTGCCTCCTTGAAGCATGCTGAGGTGGGCATCGAAGCTCAGGAGCTGGCTATACAGCTCCTGAACCGTAACAGCTTCGACCCGCGCCGCCAAGGCCGAGATCACAGGGTTGTAGTCGATGTCGAGGCCGGCGATGACGTGGGAGATGATCTCGGCGTCTCCGAGCGGTGCACCGGCGCAGGCAACTTCATCTGTAAGGGTTTTAATTTTCCCAAGATATTCTGCCATGGTTAGATTACCTTTCTGCAGATTGGTGAGCCCCATCCTCGTGTTGATCTTCTGGGCTTGTGTTTGCGCAGCAAACATGGCATGGATGGAGTTCCACACCTCGGCCGGTGTCTGGAGCATCGCTACTTGGGCAAGGACCTCTCGAGACAGAGACCCCATGAGATACCCTTGTAGCTGTTGCTGCTGTGCAAACCAGATCGATCTGGCGTAGTTGAAGACCTGCTCTTCCGTCCCATTGTTGTGGGGCGCCGGGCTTGTGGCGTCGAGGAAGTGCTCCATCTGTGCTCCTTTGATCTGAGGTAGCACGACAGCCTTCCAGAGGAGAAAGTTCGTCCTCGTAAGCTTCTCTGACGGAGGCGGACCAAGAGAGGGCGAGCTGCTGCTGGAGGTGGAAGATGAGGCGAAGGTGGAAGGTGCAGATAAAGTGGACAGAGCGCTCATGGTGGATGCGGACGTGGTGGACGTGGTGGCAGCAGTGGTGGACGGCATGGTTCCTGACATGGTTGCCTCTCTTCTCGATCTCGATTCCTCTCTTCTGCGATCAACTAGATGGATTCCTTCTCGAGGGCTAGACGTACGAGAGGAAGGGCTCTGATGACCATATGACGAAGCGCGGGCCGCATTGTATTTATATGACCGAAGTCTTGATGTACAAGTTGAGAGAGATCGATCGTGATCGTGATCTTCTCGAGAGGTTTACAGGAGATACGGGAGAGAAGAGGAGATAGATAGAGATACAAGTTTAAACCACTATCCTATCTCTATACACTTTGTATTCTAACAGAGAAACCAAGCTATTATCCATTGGGAAATTTCAGAATTATAGGTGAAGAGCTCAGCCACACACAAAACCAACAAGTTCAACGAGAAGCGATCCACAACCAAGTAAACTTGGAAGAAACTGAAGCAGTTGATATAGCTGGAGACAAGAACATGACCTCTAGAGGGGGGTGGCCAGGCAATTCGCCAGTAGAATGTTTCAAAGATCAACAGGACTGAATCAGAGCAAGAGGACCCAAGGAACAAGAAATGAGCATCTCTGCCTAACCCTTTTCTGGCAAGCGAAGCAGATGCCATATGTGCACTGATAATGCTACTATATAGCATATCTCCTCCAAGACATAAACAATAAGGAGGGCCCCTTAAGAAGAATGATGCACTCTTGAAAGTGGTGATGTCATGTCGTGCAACAGAACAATACATGCCATGGAACCTCTTATATACAGCCAAACACACCAAGGAAAAGAACCATGTAGTTGCCCATTGGAAGTCTGCATATGCAACTATTCCAATGTAATTCTTTGTTTTATATGTGCTTCCGAAACTGCAATTGCGCATCACTTGATATAATTAATAAACTCCTCATCCAGACAAGAATTTGCATCTCATGCGCGGCAAAAGATGCATCAGTGGGTCTGAATCTTGTAAAGCACAAATACCTATCATGCAGCGACCCAACTGAATGTTGCACAGGTAAACTAGCTGAAGCAATCGCGAGGTTCAGAACTTCTTCCAACTGTACCAATGTATATGCCTTTGTCGAGCACCTAGTGAGTGCCAAGTTGTCCAGATTGAAGATAGGGAACAGCCAACGCAGCGGCATCTGAATGGCTTCCGGTGCAGCAGGCTCAGGGGTGATGCTGCCTGCAGTCTTGAATGAAGGTGGTGCTGCGGATGAGGTGAGCACCGACTCCTCGGGTGTTTCGCAGCTTGGGCACCCTGTCAAATAGGTGGTGGGTGTCGTAGTGGCGTCGTTGGTGTCGTCGACTTCGAGCACCTTGTCATGCACACTGAGCTCCAGGATGGCGTTGCTGGTGATCGCTGACGGAGTTGGTGCTGTAGGAGCGGCAAGCTCGGACAGAGTCTCGCTGATGGCGCCCATGGACGCCTCAAGATGGAGGTCGTCGGTTGAAGCATCGGGCACCACATCATGGCGCTGGACCGCATCCAACACTGCCTCCCATTCCGCGTATGGAGTGTCGTCGTGGAAGTACGACGGCGCCATCCGGACGCGGATTTTTCGAGCATATGCGCCGGGGCCGCGCTATCCTGGCGGTCGAATCATCGCGGTTTACCTCGAGATGCACGACGGGGATACCGGTTTAGCCTACGTATTACCGTGGCAGGTGTCTCACCATCCACTCGTCGTAGGGTAACAGCATCACGGACTAGGCTCTGCACGTTATTGTCTTCTACCTCCCCACCACATACAGACGCGGACCCGTGAAGGCGAATCACTTATATCCCCATGCAGCGCCCCTGCTCTGTTCTTCGACTTGACCCTCTAATGGATTGGGCGCAAGGAGGCGAATCAATGGCGCCGACGCTCGCCGCCCCGGGAGCCTCTCCGGCGGACGGCCATAGGTATGTATCGAGTATGCATACTGCCATAAAACTCACAGCGCTCGTTCCGGGATGCGCCTATATTCGTTTTTTTGTGTTCCCCATTGAGGTCTTGAATCCCCTTTTCCTTCTGGATTGTGTGCCGGACGACAGATCCCGCGGCGGCCCGTCACTGGTCTTCCCCGACGAGCCGGCGCTGGATTTCCCCGGCGGCCAGCCCGTCCCGGCGCCTCCTCTCGCACCGGACACTCCTACCTCCCGCTCAGATTTGGCCCCTGTTCATGCTCTGCCTTTGCTGAATCCCCCTCCCACTCCGCCTAGCATGCTCCTGGAGGAACGAGAGGGGGCGCAGATGGACCAGAGTCACGGGGCGCCACACCTCTGTCCTTTTCTGAAGCTGTATAGTACCCTAGGCTATGTAATAGGCACATCACGAACGGCGTGGCTACTAACCCGCTCGAAATAACCATGCCCTAGCGATCTTACGGAACGGGCTGGCACCTATCCCGATGTATATGTATGATCCAGATAAGCGGGCCGGGGTGCATATGCTCTATTTTATATTTTCGCGTCGTCATCCGGCATGGTGATGGTGGTGTAGGTCGGTGGTAGGAGGTCCACGGCAAGGATGCAACACCCCTCGTAGATGGCATGGCCATCCAGGGCATCTCGAGCTCGGGTCGCCCTCCACCGTGACCGGAACTCGACATATGCCTCCACGCCGCATATCCCGTACACCACCCGCTCGTAAGCGCAGATCACATACCCATCCCCGGAGCGACGGAACAACTCGCGAATCGACTCGACGGTGACCGCTGGCGAACGTCGTTGATCCGGCGTGGAGAACTCCTCGGGCAGGCAAATTTGTGGCTTGGCATTCATCGAACATGATGCAAGCGGAGGATGGAGAAGAAATTTTTGGTGGAAATTTTTTGAGGAATTTGAAGGAGGATCGAACGGCTCTGATACCAATTGTTAGGATCCAGCTAGTAGTTTCACTCAATCACCATGGTTTGGTTACAAATCGAGAATTACAGAAGGAGGAAGCAGAGGAAGGAGGAGACAGAGAAGGAAGAACACGCGCTACAGAGAAGCTAGGCCGAAGCCTTCCGTCCAAGCCGCCTCTTTCGTGGGCACCCGTGTGCCCTTGGTAGTTGGAGCCCATCCATCTTCTGGGCCAGATCAAGGCGAATACGGCCGGCCCATAGTATGGTCGCTGACAAACAGCCTCTTCTGTAATAACTTCTTGCAATTTTTTGGCACATTATCCAATAATAGAACCCAATATGGCTGCCATGAAACAAACTTGATGAGGCTGATCCACCAAAAACACAGTGATTCCTTGGGAAGTGTAGCAAACTTGCAGGCTGACAATGAATGCACAACATGTTATTAGGATGGTTAAAAACATAGACAATGTTCAACAAATTCATATCCCTGTAACAGAAATTCAGAGATAACGTCATCTTTTTGCCGTTTAATTTTTTTAATAATATAGTCTACTGCAGCTAAGTTAATACCAGTAATGACTTTAGTGGGGTCTAAGGATTTCGGCCTTCAGCCCAGCATGATTTCGGTACATGATTTACCTGAGTTCTACGTGCTGGAGACTGGAATAGCTAAGAAGGTCACTACACCATGCATAATGCATGTCCATGTGGATGATGAGCTATACTGCTTCTTTTGCCATTCGTTTACAAAATCAGTAGTAGGGCGCTACTATTCATGGAAACATGTTCATGTGTGGTAGTATCATGGAAACAGAGATTCAAGATCTGGAATACAGCACAGATCTTACCTTTCAAAGCCAATCCTTGAGCAAGAAATAGAACTCAAGAGCCAAAAGCAATCATCTCGCGGAAGCAGATTGCTCCAGTGATGAGCCGATCGCCGCATTCAAATCTCAGTCAACCCGTCACCGTTTAATAAGTAAGATGTCAAAAGGGACAAACCCAAGGGAGAGGGAAAAAATTGTATGAGACCGGGTCTTATAGATCAGCTTGTGAGACCCTATTAGATGAGCGACATGTGGTATCGACAATCTCAGAGCACCCTAATCCCACTTCACGTCTGATCTCAATCCCAACAGCTGATTCCCGATTCCAGAACCCGTATTGCTATCCAACGGTTGAAAATGTCAAATCGCCCCGTTTTACTGTTATAATACCGCCTCCACCTAGTATATCATTAGATAGATCGAGAACGAGATCGAGTATCTCGCAGATATCCCTCCCTCCCTCCACCTCCAGCGCCGCCCTCTTTTTTCTCGCGAAACCCTAGCATAACCCCACCCCTGCGCCGACCCATCATCCATGGCCATGGCTGGATCCGACCAGGCTGCTGGCTGGATGATGCTGGACCGCTTCGTCTACCGCAGGGACGAGGACGGCGACGGCGGCTTCCCGGACGAATCTACGGCGCCCCTGAGGGCCACCTCGTCCACCTCCCTCGGCAGGCCTTTCGACGTCGCCATCCTCCATGCCGAGCCGCCCGCCGTCTCCCGCCTCTACGTGCGGTGGCCCGGCGGCACCAAAGGAAAATACGGCTCCAGCACCGGCACCGCGCTCATGGCCGCGCACCGTGACCTCATCCTCTTCCAGCTCGTCTCCATGGAAGGTCGTATCACGCATGACCACTTCGTCTGCATAGCATCCTCGGATCCTGCAGCTGGGCCGCACATCGAGCTCAAACGCCTCCCCGTCTGCACCATACCCATGGTACCTCTGTACGCGTGTCTTGAGGAACAAGACACGGAGGAGGAAATTCCGTCTTGTGAGGAACAAGACACAGAGGATGCCACTATGCGGCGAGTGTTTTTCCCCAACACTGTAGGGCTCATTCGCGGCCGTGAAGAAGAGTTTGCCGTGGCACAGCTGGCTATGGTCACCAAGATACGAGGCGCCCACCGGATGGAAGCTGAAGTGTGCGTGCTCCGCTCACGTGTGTCGGATCCTGACGACCATGGCATGTGGGAGGTTCAAAAGATACCTATTCAGCATCAGACTCATGAATACTTGGCCCTGGATAATTGGTTGACGGATGCTGTCGTCACATTCAACAACTATATCTGCTGGATTTCCTACTACGCAGGAGGTATTCTATTCTACGATATATTTGCAGAAACACCTAACATTTTTTATCTTCGGTTACCTACAAGAAACCGTCCTACAACGACTCAAGAAAGAGGTTTCCTTGAGGTCAACCGTAGCCTCTGTGTCACTGGTGATCTTCTCAAGTACACGTATATTCTTCGCAATGATAAAAGACTCTATGGCCCACTTAAACCTCGTACGGGTTTTACTATCCTCACTGATACTTTGAGCATAACGGAGACTGGTGACATAAATTGCTTCCACGAAAGGGTCAAGATAGCTAATGAATTGTGGCATTACAACACCTCTGAATGTCTCCCGCGCCAAGCCCTGATGTACCCTCTTGTGAGCATGGACAGCCCTAATACTGTCCACTATTTGATCTCTGAGGAAGGAGATAAGATTGACAAGGTTTCCATGGTTACGTTGGATATGATTACTCAGAAAGTCACTTCAATTGTTCCATATATTAAAGGAGAGGAAGACCTCTGTGGCCAAGATGCTGACATGGTTAAAGAAAAGTCCCACCTTCTCACGTCCTTCCTTCCATCCGAGTTCCCCAAGTTCTTGAATCTCACAAGGTATTGATTGATCTGCGCGCTGGATTTTTTTTTCCTTTTAAAACATTTTAGATACAATAAGTCAGTGATAGAGTGCAGACTCTGTAAAGTTCAGTTTGAAGCAGGCCCTCACTATTATTGTGACACGATATCCCTGTGGCGCTATCTATGTCATTTATAGTGTAATCTCTTGTCATCCCGCCTTTTGAAGTTATCAGTACAATTGCAACCTAGCAGTTGTAGTTCAGGTCTATGTGCATATATTACTTCTTCGGAAATTTAGTTCTACTCCGAAGCTAAAGCTATGATAACTTAGTTGCCTTAAGAAAAAATTGGAACAACCAATGTATTTTTTGAAAGATCCAACAATTGCTGGCTTTTCATTGATTATAGCAGGAAGCAGTGGGAAAACAAAGGGGAGGTGAAGATCCGAGGATCAAGTGCTAGGGCCAGCCACATGCGGCCGAAAACCCTAGTATAGGAAAAAGGAAAATTTCTCTCAAGGTGGCTCCCCGAAGGGGCTCTCGATGCACGTTGCGCCTACGATCCTCCAGAGCTCGATGCTGTCTCGGATGCGCCTGATGATTTCTCGCACGCTCGGAAGGTTGCTTCAAAAAGTGTAGTTGTTTCTTTCTTGCCAAATTTCCCAGCAAGTCAGCAGCAGGATTGACCGTGCACCGTGTCGTCGTGAAGGTTCAGTGCGTGCCAAAATGCTGTGGATGATCGTGCCGGAGTTTCCGCGGCTCCAGCAATCCGCAGGGGAGAGCGCGGAGCAGTCGCGCCAATGCCCGATCGCAGTCCAGACCTGCCTAGACTCCGGGCAGTTCCAGAACAGGTGGTGCGATGATTCGAGGCTTCTGACGCAGAGTTCGCAGAAGTAGCCATTCGGCTAGCCCCACCTCTGCAATCTGTCGTTGCACCAGAGCCTGTCACGCAGCAGTAGCCACGAGAAGATTTTGATCTTCCCCGGCGCCCAGGCATTCCAGATCAAGTGGTCAAAGTTGGTCGCCGTCCTGCCCTGAAACTGAGCATGGTATGCGGATCTGGCCGAGTACGTCCCGGAGCTTGAATGCTTCCAGGTCAGGTCGTCTGGCACTCCTGGTTGGAGGGGCGGCGCCGATCGTTGCAACTCGCGGTGCAAGGCTAGAACGTCCTCGAGGAGGTGCTAATTTTGCCTGTGGGCAAGATCTCGGATCCAGGTGTCGTCGCTGAGTGCGTCGTGGACCGATCGGTGCTTTTGCCGAGAGTGGGTGAAGAGCTCGGGGAAGCGCTGGGAGAGTGTTGCATGCCCGAGCCACGGGGAGCGCCAGAAGGATGCCCGTGTCCCGTCTCCGATCGTCACCTTTGTCGAGGCCGAGAAGAGTGCCCAGTCCGCCTCGTCGCATGGCAGTTTAGAGCCGACCCAAGGCCTTTCTGGGTGGTGCCAGGCGATCCAGAGCCAACGAAGATGGAGTGCTCTACCGAAGCGCTGCAGGTCGGGGATGCCTAGGCCTCCATGCTCCGTGGGGGCACACACCGTCGGCCAGTTGACCTTGCAGCTGGCACCCGTGATCTCTTCATCTTGGCGCCAAAGGAAACGCCGCCTGCACTTGTCGATCTCCCTGAGGATCTTCTTTGGGACACGGAGGACGGTGAGCGCGAAGGTTGGCATTGCGCTCAAGACGCAGCGGACGAGCGCTCGGCGTCCCGCCATCGGCAGTAGTTTGCCCTTCCATCCCGCCAGCCTTGCCTTGATTCTATCGATGATGAACTGGAGGTGGACGAGGCGTAGTCGGCCCGTGGTGACCGGGAGGCCAAGGTATCTAATGGGGAAGGGGGCGATCGAGCCCTGAAATCCCTGCAGCACCTCCTCCATGTTGACGTTCTCACAGCGGATGAGGGAGACCGTAGACTTGGTTGGGTTGATACATAGACCGGTCACTTTTCCGAAGTCATCTAGGATGCGTAGCAGGGAGTCGACCTCGTCGCGGCTAGGGTTTAAGAATATGACTGCACTGTCAGTGTAAAGGCTCACCCGTAGCGCGAGGTCACGCCCAGGGAGGCGGCGCAGAAGCTGCTGATCCACAGCCGCGGCGATGAGGCGATGTAGCGGGTCAATAGCTAGGATGAAAAGGAAGGGGGACAGCGGGTCGCCCTGACGCAATCCTCGCAAATGAAGGATCCTTGGGCCTGCCGTGCCGTTGAGGGAGACCGAAGATGAGGCAGTGACGAGAAGACGCGCGACCCAATCCCTCCAGCGCGCGCTAAACCCTAGCTTCTGAAGCAATTCGAGGAGATACTCCCAGGACACGGTGTCGAAGGCTTTCGCTATGTCTAGTTTCATAAGAAGACACGGTGTCTTGCGGCGGTGCAGGGCCCTGACGGAGTTTTGCACATAGAGGAAGCTGTCTTGTATGCATTTTGTCTTCAGGAAAGCTGTCTGCGCAGGCGAGATGATGCAGCCGATGACGGAGGCGAGCCTAATGGAGAGGACCTTGGAGATGAGCTTCGTGATTGAATGGATCAGGCTGATAGGCCTGAAGTCAGCGATCCCCGTCGCCCCATCCTTGTTTGGCAGGAGGATGATCGTTGCGTTGTTGATCATGGACATGTCGCGCCCCCCGAGGTTGTAGAACTGATGGAAGGCCGCCATGACGTCGTCCTTGATGATGGGCCAGCAGGAGTGGAAGAATGAGCCGTTGAAGCCGTCTAGTCCTGGGGATTTTTCCTGTGGAGACTTGCAGATTGCCGCCCACACCTCCTCTTCGGTAAACGGGTTGTCGAGGCCGGCCGCGGGCAGGGTTGGCAGGCGGACAGCGTCCCAGTTGATGGTGCAGCTACGCGGCGTCGCCGACCCTAAGGTGGAGCGGAAGTGCTCATGGATGATCTGTTCCTTGTCTTCATGGGAGGTGGCGATGGCGCGGCCGCTGTGGAGGGCGTGAATGAAGTTTTTCTGTCGCCTGGAGTTGATTTTTGCCTGGAAAAACGCCGTCCTGGCGTCGCCCGCACGTAGCCAGGTGATCCGCGACGCCTGCCGCTTGCAGGCCCTATCAATCGCAGCTAGGCCGAGAACGCGCAGCTTAAGCTGTCTCCGCAGCTGCAGCTCTGTGCCCGAGAGCTGTCTGCGTTCCTGGGCAACATCAAGGCGCAAAATGATCTCATTTGCCATGTGCATCTGAAGCCTAGGCTCACTGAAGAAACCCTTCGACCAAATCTTCAGGTCTTTTGCCGCCCTAGCTAGCTTGGTGTTGAGGCGCTAGAATGCGCAGTTGGAGGCGACCGGCCGATTCCACGCACGCTGGACTGTGGTGTGGAAGTGAGGAAAGCGCGGCCAGAAAGACTCAAAGCGAAAACGGGTCGCGCGACGAGGTGAAGAAGCTTCAGACAGCAGGAAGGGGCAGTGGTCGGAGCACGATGTTGAAGCGGCATGGAGGAGGTATGATGGGAACATGGTGCTCCAGGCCAAATTGCAGAAGAATTTGTCGATGCTAACAAGGGTCGGCGTCGTCCGCTCGTTGCTCCATGTGAATTTCCTGTTTTTACACTTGATCTCTTTCAGTCCTGCCGCGTCGATCGCAGCTCTGAACTTGCCCATGATTCTGCGGTTTATGTTGTTGTTGTTCTTGTCTCGCGCCTCGTAGATTAGGTTGAAGTCTCCATTGATGAGCCAGGAGGCGTCCGTCGGTGGTGCAGCTCGGGCAAGCTCGGCCAGGAACTCATCTTTCCTCCCATCGTCGATGGGCCATAAATGGTTGTCATCCAAAAGGATGAAGCCGATGCAGCCAGGGTGATCTTGGCCGTGATGGAGAATTGGCCGATGGCTTGGGACTGCACGCCTACGCGGCTTTTGTCCCAGAAAATCGCTACGCCTCCACGAGTGCCAGTCGCCGGGAGGACGACGCAATCGGCGAGCCTGCTCCCGCCAACGTCTCTAACTAACGATCTGCTCCATTCGTCGATTTTGGTCTCTTGCAGGCAGAGAAGGGCCAGCTTGTGTGTCTCTGCCGTCTCGCACACTACAGCTCGCCGGGCCGGCGAGTTGAGCCCTTGGACGTTCCAGCACATGATTTGGTGGTTTGTGTCAATCATGGGGGAGACGGGCGGTTGCTCCGGCGACTAATACTACTAGAAAACAAACACAAGTACACCACCCTCGGTCCGGGGGGACGCCGGCGGCCACCAATAGGCCCCAAATCCCGCCGGCGGCCAACTATGCCCCTGCTTCGAGAGCACCTATGACAGATACAGCACATGGAGAAACCTAACTCTACCCAGCCACGCTGAGCGTCGCCGGAGGCTAACACTACTGATGGAAACTAACATGGGGAAGCATCGGCCTGAACGGCCTCTCCGTCTTGTCCGTGCATGCCCGCGGCGATCTTGAGGGCCGCGGTAGGGCTGGCACCCGCAGGGTTTGGGTACGGGTGGAGCCACCCCATACCCTTACCCATCCCCTCTGAGCTTACCCATCACCCTTACCCATACCCATCAATGGGTATAATTTTTTCCCATACCCGTTACCCGACAGGGTATATGGGTACCCATGGGTAAAATTACCCTTGTTTGCAAAGCATCAGTTTGAACTACTCATAGTCATAAAAACAACATATAATTATAATTTATAAACAACAATAGATTATAACAACAACAACACACACACACACTTTTAAACAACAACACATCATAAACAACATCATATTTAATAAACAACATCACTTTCTCGTAAACAACAAGACATCAAAACATCATCACACAGTCGTATATTTTGATTTCACAAATTCATGATAAATTGTAGAGATAATTTTGAGTTCATATAGATTTTATATGGGTACATGGGTATGTGGGTATGGGTTACATGATCCCATACCCGTACCCACTCTACCCGATGGGTTTAATATTTCCCTATTCATATACCCATGGATAATTTTTTGTCCCATATCCTTACCCTAATAGGGTTTTTACCCGCAGGGTATGTGGGTAATGGGTACCCATTGCCATCCCTAGGCCGCGGCGTCGAGGTTGGTGAGCTTGGCAATTGCCTTGATGTCGGCGTCAGAGAGCGGCTCGTCGAAGCGGCGGATCAGCGCCTCAGCAGCTTTGGCCGTCATGGTCTCCTTTGGTCCCAGGATGCCCAGGTCGTGCACAATGCGCAGAGTGGCCCTCTGGCTGACCGGGACAGTGGATGGGTTGGCCGCCTGACGAGCGCTCTGGCGGGACGGTGGTGCTGCAGGCCTGGAGCGAGCCGGCGTCTTGGCGCGAGCCGGGGCCTTCCCCAGCACGGATGGCGCCGGGGTGGCGAACAGCTGGCTTGGCAGGGCGGCACAGCCACCAGCGTCAGAGAGCTGCAGGTGGCACACCTGGGAGGTGACCGCGCCGAGCTGCAAGGGGTGTGAGGTGGCCGCTCCGGGGGTGTGCTGGGCGAGGGAGAGGGCCGGGCCCATGTCTATGCCGTCGTCGAGGCTGCAGGTCGTGTCTGCGTTCTCGTCGAAGCAGAGCGGCTTGTCGACGGTGGCCGCAGCAGCCTTGTCCACCGCGGTCCTTCTCGGGTCCACCCGAGGAGGAGGGGGCAGCTCCCTACCCACCTCGTCGAAGAAGGCCGCCACCGGGTCGTCGCCGTTCGGTGGCCGCCCTTTGCCCTTGGCAGGGGCCGGGGTGGCGCCAGCAGCGGGTTTGGTGGGGTAGCAGCCGTCCAAGGGGAGGACGCCGCCTGGGGCCCGGCCCTTCCCTTCTTGGCGGTGTGGCCCTGACGTCCGTCGCGGGGGCGGCTCCGGCTGTGCCGCGAGGTGGGCGTGCGGCTGCGGTGGCGTTCCGTGGGCGGGGGCGCGGCTGGCTCCTTGCCACAGCCCCGACCCAGCAGCGTGTCCTTCCAGGACCTCCTCTGGCTGTCGTCGCCGTCGTGGCTGCGCTGTGGCCAGCCGAGGGCATGCCTTGCAGCCCGAGGACGCCACTGCGCTGGAGGGAAGCGCGCGCGCCGTAGTCCTGCGATGGCCTGCCGTCTTCCACGCCTGCCACCCAGCCGCCCGCATGTGGAGGCGCGGGTACGGACGGTCGTCGGAGGAGGAGGAGGGGAGCCCGCTTTGTCCAGAGTGTGAGGAGCGGGGGGAGAGCGGCGTCCAGTCTTCAACGCGGTCGATGTGCACCAGGACGTCCCAGCGGAGCAGGTCGGGCGGCGCGACCGCCCTGCTCGGCGGCGAAAAGCCTATCATCTCCTCCACCCTACCGCCCCCCCGCGCGTGCTTCCAGAGTGTCCTCTTGGTGGGGATGTGGTGGAGCTTCCACACCCACACCCAGACGGCGAAGAGCTTCGTGTCCGCACGCTCGAAAGTGCGGCTGTCGAGGCGGTCGATGATCACCTTGTCGCCCAGCGCCTCCTTCGCACCCTCCAGGGTCCACAGCTGCATGGGCAGCTTCTCCATGACGACACGGACGTGGAGCATCCAGGTGTCATGGATCGCGTGCGTGTCCTCCCTCCACGGCTCCAGGAGAAAGGCGACGCCGTCCACGGTGATCGAGCCGCGATGGACGGCGAGATCTTTGTGCGCCGGCATGGTGAAATGGACGAAGAAATCTTCGGGATCGTGGCTGGTGACACGGAGGAGGTGCGTGGGGATCTGAAACTCCCGCTCGATGGCCCGACCGATGGAGAGGGGGCTGGCCGCGTGCAGCTTGGACATAGCGGTGACCACCACCGCGTGCTGCTGCAGCAGGAAGACCTGCTGCTCCATCTCCGGGGTGGAAGCGATCACCTTGTGGCTGGTTCTTGGCCGGCGCCCGTGGTCGATGCAGGGGGCGTTCGCCGGGGCCATCGGGGGCGGTGGATGGCCGGCGGGGAACACTAGGCGTTCCCGCACCGGACGGGCTTGCTGCTCGCCCACGGCCCGGCTTCTCTTGTTCTTGGGGCACTCCCTGCCGAAGTGGCCCGGGAGCTTGCAGATGATGCAATGGAGGGGGTCGTGGCAGTCGACGCGGCGGTGGTGAGGGCTAAGGCAGCGGAAGCAGAGGCCCTTGAACCTCCTTAAGAAGGCCTCGCGCCCAGGCGAGGGAGGGGAACGCCAGGACCGGGCCCGCGGAGGCGTCCTGGGTTGCCCGGCGGACGCCTGCCTGCCTTCTTGCTCCTGCGGGACTGGTAGCGAGTCCATCCCTCATCAATGGCGGCCGGCCCCGAAGCGGGCGGCGGGGAGGGCACAACTACAATAGATCGAAGCCGGGGTTGCTCTGGCGAGGGGCGCGCATCAAGACCCATCGGTCCAGGGGAAGGGGCGCCTTTGAGGTCAGCACCCCGCGGCAGGATTTGCGGGGGCGTCCCCCACACTGGCGCGGCCGGAGAACAGGGAGAGGATGGCGCCGCGGAAGATCCAGGGGATACAGATCCGCCCCCAAGAGCGGAGCATTGATGCTTGGCTGGTGGGGATGCGGGATCCCGGGGCGGTGGCGGGGCCGGCATGGGCGGCAGCGGCCCTCCGGGCGGGGCAGCGTTGCTGGGGCGGTGGCCGCCGCGGCCGGAGCGGCCAGCGGCGCGGAGCGGAGCGGGGCCTAGCCTAGGAGTGGAGCGGATCTTGGCTGAGAGTCATACGGTCATACCAGACTTCAAAGGAACAATCTTGATGGGATAGCATGGATGAGCAGATCTGCAAACTTGTATGGGACCCCAGTTTCGTTGGGCGCTAAGAGATACGGGCTTCTGTAGTTTGATCAACTTAATAATGGTGTTTTGAAGTTTTATTTCTAAGTATCAATAGTTCCGTGAGTTCTTGAATGGTCATCTCAGTTATTATGACAGTGATGTCTCTTTGGCTCTATGCCTCTATCCCAGTTATTATCATGGAATAGGGCATTAGGAAGCAAAGCGAGTTCACCGTCCTGGACAGTGCTCACGCCACTGCCACTGTTATGTCAGATTGCAAAGTTTATTTTTAAGAGTGGCGTGGGAGGAAATTAACATGCTAGTTTGCTTTACAATTGATGCTAGCTAGACTACTACTATCGTTCACTTAGAGAGGGGCTAGTTGATTCGCTGATAGATGCACTTGAGAAGCAAGTCAAAACAACAGAGATGCAAGCCCTGAGAAGAAAAGCTGTTGTAATGTGGGAGCCATTGCACTGATGTTTTTTTTTTAGTTTAGGCAATTAGCTAGAGAAACCAATATGTTCTCTTTTTTGAGGGAAAAAACTACTAGTATGTTGTATGGATCAGCAGCAACAACATTATATTGTAGTATTTGATATGAATTCTAGATCAAGTTTTGAATTAAATATGTTATAAAAATATATATATGTCCAAAATGAAATGTGTAAATACTAAAAGTTTAATCCTCAGACAATAGCTTTTTCAGGGGTAAGAGATTACGATTTTTCTGACATTCACCTTACAAGATTACGATTTTCTCAGCCCTCAAACTGGTTTTGAAGGTTGAGTTTTTAAGGGCTCTGTTAGACATGCTCTCGTACCGTCAGATTCAGACCTAACAAATTCGAGCGTATCTCTTGGCTCAAGAATCAAGATGACGGACAGTGCAACTTTCCTCGCTCTCATTCTTGATCGAGCTCAGACAACAAATGCTAAGACACCTGCACCACATGAATTTAAGCGGCCTGCAAACTCAGGGGACGGTGGATTTCTAGCAATTTCCCATTAAAAAGTAACACAGATTCCAGAATGAACACGCAGGAAGATGCAAACAGGCCCAATTGTTCACTAAGTACTCCAAGACCTGAGACACAACCTTTGATGGATAGAACAAGACGGGATCAGATCAAGCAGCTCAAATTTCTCAGGGATTGCATCTCATCCATACAGAAAACCTGACCTTGCGACGCTCTCTACTGCACGCTTCACTTGGCCTTTGGTCTATGAACCTTCTTCCTCGGCATGATTTCAGTCGGTTGTCCAGTCACAGTCAATGACCTAAACATGTCAGACGGTTCCTGCAATACGGTAAGCCAATGATAAATTAGTGAAAAAGCTCCCGCGTGATCATTATGGAATTATTCTGAAGTACAATGACCCTACAAATTATTTGATTGGCTTTCTAAACAAGGCAATCCTTCATGGTGAATTAACACACATATAATGTCCAAGTCACCATTCTTACAAAAATAATAATGGCGAGTTAATAAAGATCTGTGTTTCTCATGTAGATTCACCCATATATCTCAAGGTTATTTCAGCAATATATGCAGGTTACCAACGACAACAAAAACACAGCCCGCACCTTTTAAAGGCCAGGCATGAAAAATGAAGATAACAACGTAGTGAAATCCCATCAATTTCGTGCCTATGAATATCGAAGTAGCCATACCAAGTGCATCAAATGAACTTAAATAATAAGAAGGACATGCATCATATAATCGGGCTAGCCCAGTTCGACGAAAAGAAAGAGAAGCCAACCGCAGGCCAACTCCTTAGCCCAGGAGCGTTCTCCATGACCAGGAAACAAATGTAAAGTGGCTGGTGGTATGGCACTGTCAAATACAAACGATTGGGAAATATCTAAGCTTGCCAATTCCAGAAGGGAGGATAAAGAATGCAAGTTCAAGCTTCTCAAGGATAATGATAGAAAGAAATGTTCAGGTTTGTCTGAGAAATACCACTGAACATGGTAAAGAGGTCTTGGGTCAAATCAGTTGTGCAGGCCCTCCCCACCTATAACCATAAGAGTCCTCAAGTCATCGGCAAGCCTCTGTGAGGATCTTATGCAAATTATGAGGATTGTTTGGTGGGGTGACGAGGAAGACAGAAGAAAAGTCCGTTGGTGGTTGTGGGAAAAACTTACAAAAGTCAGAGCAATGGACTTAAAATATCTGAGATCGTTCAACCAAGCCCTTCTCGCTCGGCAGGCATGGAGATTAATCGAATTCCAGGACAGACTCTGCACTAGAATACTAAAAGCTCGCTGCTACCCAAACAGGGATTTAGGAACACATTGACCGTTTGGCAGGGAATCGAGCATGGTTCAGATTTGCTGAAAAATAGTGACATCTAGTGAGTCGGCTCAGCTATAGAAGTGAGGCTGTGGAGGGACAATTGAATACCACATGACAACCTTGAACTCTCTGCCAATACACGACACTCACGGCTTCGCCTGGGTATCAGACCTCTCCATCCACTAGACCGAACGGAGAGAGGCTGCCATGCAACCTGATCGGGAAACGAAAGTACCGCCAAATGTGTGTGTTATTGCTTGGAAGCTGGCAACGGATTCTGGATTCTTTGGCTGTCCAAAGAAACCGATGGCGGCAGAATATGGATGTTCTCCCTACCTGCAACATCTGTGGGACAGGGGAGGGAGATGGATATCATGCTGTAATGCTGTATATGAAAGCAAGGTCCCTGAGATGTGCCCTTCGGTAAGACTGGAACTTGCAGGCTGACAGAGAGTTGACTCATAAAGACTGACGCTGGGCACTTATGGCTTTGAGCAAACTAAATGAAGGGGTGCGCGCCAAGCTGCTATTCCTTTGGTGCAGAGCATGCCATTTACGAAATGATACAATCTTTGGCAAAGGAGATGCAACGACCCAAGCCTCAGTCCAGTTTAGTAAGAGCTACCATTAGAGCATGGGGTTCACACACCCTGGCACCAAGACCCTGGATATTCAAGACAAATCAGCAACTAACATGTACACCATCAGGTCTGTGAATACAAGTGATCGACCTATCAACAGGTTGTTCGGACCGGAACTGAAGTTGAACAGACACAGCCTTCGTGACTGAAACGGGCAAAAGCTCATTGGGAGCAGTGCTGCGCTCCTCTTCAGGCAACATCATTTGGTCAGAGTATGGCAGCGTCTGTATATGTCAATAGTGCAGGAAGGACAGAAGCTCTAGCATGCATGGAAGGCGTGAGAGGAATCATTGGCATTGCCAACCTCCCGGTGATCACTGGCAGTGTTACTGTGCTTGTGATTTGGGCTAGCTGAGGAAGAAAAGGATGGATCAACCTTCAAGGGGGTCTACTTGGAAAGTGATCATCTGTTGAATCAACTATCAGGTTACAAGGTTCTACAGCTGCACGGGGAGGAGAATGGCGTTGCCCATCAATTAGCTAGGGCTAGCCAGGAAGGGTGTCTTGAGTGATAATATGATATTTGATGGAGCTCCAACCAGTGTGCTGGATCCCATCAGACAGGAATGTAATGATAAATGTACTACTTGTATTGAGCTGTGCAAACTTCGAACCATACTCAAAAGCTGGTGACAAATGGTGTAGTAGCAAGGATGACAAGTAATAGCTAATCTATGGTAGCAAAAGATGAATACACAAATTAATTGGTGCTGCAACAGAGCTATATTTTACTAGTATTGTAATTAGGCTTCAATTTTACATGCTCACTTTCTGTATTAGCAATGAGATAAATTTCTAAAAAAAACACAATGTTATCATAATTTTGATCTTCCACAATACCAGGCAACGAGGGCTGGAGTTTTGTTCTAAAACACTAAGGCAACAACCTGTTCGTGAAGTTAAGAGGAAACGCAAACTTTAAGGCACCATCCTAAACTTTAGCTCAGTGGACTTTGCTATTGTCATAAAAAATAACAGCTATTTCGATTATCCAACACTGAGATTAGGAATGTAGCAAAAACTAACAGTATTCAGCAAAACTTAATTTATGGACAGATAAATATACAAGATAGAAATACCTGTTTTAAGTACGTGGGGAACCTGGAGGAAATGAAACTCCTTAGGAGATGGGACTTTTCCTCGATCATGTCAGCATCTGGGCCACTGGGGCTGCCTTCTTCTCTTGAAATATATGGATCAACTGCGAGCACTTTCTTGGTACTTAACTGAATTGTGACCAGAGAAACCTTGCTGTTTTCTTCTTCAGCAGACTCTGAGACCAAAAAGTATGCGATGTTGGAATTCAGCATGCTCACAAGAGGGAACATCAGGATATCACGCGGCAGACCTATACGTCTGTTAAAAGCCCACAGCTCTTCAGATGTGATGACCACATGCTTATCCCATGACCCATCTAAGGAGGACAAAGTATAGGAGTGAATGGTGAAACTAGAACCTTTCCCAAGTGGCCCAAACGGCTCCCCATCAGAGCGGATAACATCAGTGAATTTGAGAACAGAGTTGTTGATGCCCTTTTTGCTCATCTCCATCGTGGGGCACACACTGCGATTCACCTCATAGAATGCTTTGCCTTGAGCTGAACTTCTAGGACGGTCAACAATAGGCAATCTGAGGTATAAGATCTGGGGCTTTTCTTCAAGTACATCATAAACTAGCATACCACCTCTGTAATAGTTGATCCAACAAATGCAAGAGTTGAATGTGATGACAGCATCAGTTGACCAATAGTATAACTCCTTATGCTCATCCTTGTTATGGTCGATTGGTATCTTCCTCACATCCCATTTCCCATCATCATCATTACCAGATACAAGTGAGCGGAACACACAAACTTCTGCTTCCATCTTGAGCGTGCCAGGTATTTCGCTGACCATAGCCAGCTGCGCCACTGCAAATTCCGCTTCAACGCTTTTGCCATGGCCTCGGATGAGTCCTACAGTGTCCGGGAAGAACACACGCTGCTCAGCCACTGCCTTCTCCTCTTCCTCTCCAAAAGGGAAGATCATTGGCTTGTCGCAGACAGGGAGCCGTCTGAGCTGCAGGGACGGCTTAGTCTCACACGACGCTACACAGATAAAGTGGTCTTGTATGATCGGTAAGAGACCGTCCTCACCCAATCTTCCAAAAGAAGTTTGCCTGAAGAGAACCAGATCACTGTGGGCGGCCACGAGCTCGGTTCCCTTGGCATTCTCCGACTTTGTACCGTCAGGCCACCGCATGTAGAAGCGGGAGATGGCCGGGGGCTCAGCAGGGAGGAAGAGGATGTCAAACTTCTTGCAAAGAGAGGTGCACGAACTTGCTCTCAAAGGCGCCCTGGATTTGTCAAGGAAGGGACTGCCCTCTTCCCTGTCGTCCCTGTGGAAGACAAAGCGGTCGAGCATCATCCAGCTGGATCCAGCCATGGCCATTGATCAGCAGACCGAAACAGGTTTAGGTAGCTTCTGCCTCTGCCTGCGAGAAGAGGGAATTGACTCAGCACCATCACAACATTTGCTACTCTCTCAAGAAAAGTTACCACTCAAAACGTTGCCGTTGAGAAATTAATTATCCAGAATACCATGCATTACTATGTACAACTAACTAGCTGAGGTTGCCAGAAGAACAAAAGAACAATCTTACCATTGCCTTCTTCAAAAGATGAAGTGAGTCAGATAATGTCTACAGAGATGCAAGATGTCATAATAATGCCCAGCAGAGAAACGCCAAAACAATGCACAGTAGAAAATGGGAACAGGCTGCACCCTCGCACATCATTTGCACGCAAAAAGGGGCTAAAATGAGCTAGATGGAGAACTTGAATTGCGGTCCTTTTTACGAAAACAAGGTTAAATTGACAGATGTGTGAGGTGTGGTAAGGCGAGAGCTGGCTGTACAATGACGAGCATGCTCTTTTCCCTGCCCTTGCGTACATTTGCTATACTGAAAGGACCATGGGAGGTAGAATTTGCATCAACAGCATTACGACAACGTCTGCTACTCTAAAAGCCACCAACTTTAACAGATCGACTTGGCCAGAACACCACTAGTTGAAAATTTTCGCTGTCCAGACAGAACACCCACCAGGCATTATCATGTAAGTAGTACTGACCTACCGGAGCAACAGAAGAAGACGTCTGCCCTTACCTTGTTCAACGGCAGCAGTTGGGGCAGCCGAGCAGCCTGCGGTGGCTGGTGCGACGGAGCCGGCGGACCGAGTGTGCAGATCACGGGGAGCGCCGGGGAGACGGAGGGGGGGTGGAGGGGTCGAGCGCCGCCGCCTTGCGTGTCGCCTCGCACGGTGGAGCTCGAGCGGAGTGGCGCCGCGGGTTTCTAGGGTTTCGAGGGCTGGGAAGGGGGAGGGGGGAGGGGAAAGGTGGGACTGGTGAGGATCGCTGTCGCTGTGACTAGTGAATGTGAATGTGAGATCTGGGATGGTCTGGTTTTTTACAGTTTGGCCCAATTCCTCAGCTGGCTCTCTGTCGCGTCTGGCGTGGCTATCTCGCGGAAGGACGCGCCGCGACATGTGGAGCGTGTCAGAACTAGAATTGGCGACCAACTAATGCTTATCAATACCTACAGCATGAAACACACGTCCTACTACTACTATATGCATTTTATTTTATCAACTTACTAGCACATATGCCCGTGCGTCGCAACGGGGGACATATTTTATTTACGACAAATAACGGGAAAGATAATCAGTGTGTCCAAAAAAAACGGTCTCCACAACGGTAGGCAACAGCACAAGGACTTGCGGTCTTCTCACTGGACATGTTTGGCCCGTGAAATCTTGGTAGTGGTGGGGTTGGTAGTCGTGGCGGCGAGCACCCAACTCGTGCCTTTTTTCTTTCGCGTCCGCCTCCATCTCAGGGTTGTGCATGCATCCTCACTTGACGGATGTGTGACGACCTTCGGGACGCGGTTGCTTTGACCACTCTCCTACGACGGTGTAACCGGATAGATTACTAATTGCAGCGGAGAAATCCTGTTTCAAAAGCATAATCAAGCATGAACGTCCCTTCATTATGATGGTTTATTCTCTTTGATTATTTTAGCGCTCACGTATTCACAATTTTTTTCTTCTAATTAGACCCAAACAATATATTCTCTTTTATTGGCACATGCCCACAATTTCTTTAATTGATATCCACCCAGGAAAGAACAAACGCGGCGCCGCTAACCAATGGCGAGCGCAAATATTTAAGAAAATACGATAGCGTCAGATTTGATTTGATTTATTTGTTTATTTGAACATTCAGAGAAATATGAACTGCCAACTATTCTTGGAAAATTAAATTTTTTTTGAAAGCCCGGACAGTTTTAAAAAATGTGATGTTTTCTTACATTCCATATAAATTTGGAAAATCACAAACAAAATTAGAAAAGGGAATAGTTATTGAAATTAGAAAACAATATTTTGAAAACATGAGCCTTTTATAAAAATACAATTTTTTTAAAGGTGAACATTCAGAACAATTTTTTAAATGTATTCTTAGACGCAAACATTATTTTGTTTTGTGAAATTTGCACTAAAATAGGAATATTTTTTGAATATGGAACATTTTATGAAATATTAATTTCATTAAACATCACGAAAATTTATGAAGTAGTTTTTTTTAAATTGCAACATTTTTAAAAGTTCAGGAAATTCTGAAACCAGATTTTTTAAGTTTCTAATATTTTTCAAAACAGGAATAAAATTTTGTAATGCTGATTTTTTTGAATATTTGAACAAAAACTAAAATTCGGAATATATTTTTCATATTGTTATTTCACTGAAAAATAAAAATAAATAAGGTGAAAAGGAAAATGAAATAGAAACAGAACACTGAAAAATTAAAATGGGCCGGCCCAGTCATGGGCGACCTGTGCGTACCTTCAACTCGTGCGACAAATAAGGTCTCCCCAACGCATGGGCAGGATAATTACAGGGCTTGCTTTGTTGGGCTGGAGTGCGCCTGGCCCAATTGCGGAATTCTGGACAAACCTTTTGTCTTTTCTATTGAGAGACGTACAAAAATTTAGTACCACCTTGGATAGAAAAAAATTATTTTCGAGGGCGAACGGATGAAAATATTAGAGAAATGCACCTTGCTTTATTAGTATTAGTAGGTAAATAAATAGATATAGATTTGTTATGGGACCCCCTCTCTCGCGACCATGTCGCCCGCGTCTTCCCTCGAGCCCTCCCCCGTTCATCCTTTCCCGTCGCCGACGCTAGCGTTCAACACTGGGCCTGGCCCGAGCGGTGCCAGCGCCAGCGGCCCCTGGCCTTTTCCCTCTCGGTGACGCGCCGACACGGGGCGAAGCGAAGCCGTGGGGTGTACCTAGGGAGCGACGATCCGGCGCGGCGGCGGGGTGGCCTGTCGCGATCGCTAGTGATCTGCTGGGCGGTGGTGCTGCCGTTGGCGGCGGGATGGTGCGATCTGGCGGCGCCCGCTCAACCCAGATCTAGGCCCTTTAGGCCCCATCTCGCTCTAGGCAGGGAGACGGTGGGCTGTGTCGATGGCGTGGTTTCCGGGAGGCGGAGGAGCGGCGTTGGGCAAGGTGGGTGGTGGTGGCGCTGGCACCGGCCTACTACAGCGTGTCGCCCAGGGCTTTGCGGGCCCGATTTGGGCCTGGACGAGCCAGGGGTGGCCTGGCGCCGGCCTGCTGAATCGTGTCGGCCGGCCCGGTTGGGCCTGGCCGGGCCAGGGGCGGCTTGGTATGCCCCTGCTGCCGCGTCCGGACGGCTACCGCGGCGGTGCTAGAGGCACGAGCCTCCCGCACGACAGCGGTGCAGGTGGTTCCCTCCCGCGCAGCTCTGGAGTGAGACGTCTCCGCCGTATCTACTTTTCCAAACACTTTTGCCCTTGTTTTGGACTCTAACTTGCATGATTTGAATGGAACTAACCCGGACTGACGCTGTTTTCAGCAGACTTTCCATGGTGTTATTTATGTGCAGAAACAAAAGTTTTCGGAATGACATGAAACTCCATGAAACATATTTTTGGAAAATATTAAAAAATACTGGAAGAAGAATCCACATCAGGGGGGCCTCCACCTGTCCACGAGGGTGGGGGCGCGCCTGCCCCCTGGGCGCGCCCCTTGCCTCGTGGGCCCCCTGATGCTCCATCAACCTCAACTCCAACTCAATATATTCGTGTTCGGGGAGAAAAAAACCAGAGAGAAGGATTCATCGCGTTTTATGATACGGAGCCGCCGCCAAGCCCTAAAACCTCTCGGGAGGGATGATCTGGAGTCCGTTCGGGGCTCCGGAGAGGGGAATCCGTCGCCGTCGTCATCATCAACCGTCCTCCATCACCAATTTCATGCTCACCTGTAACACCCGGATAATTAAGCTACAGTAATCACCCCGGTTACTGTGACTAAACTCACGATGAATCGATCCCGGTTCAAATTCAAATTTTAAAACAAAAGCAAACGATAAAAGTTTTCAAAAACTAAAACTAAAATGTTCGGGGGTTGTCAAAAATTACAAAGCTAATTATGGTGGAGTGCACATATTTTTGTAAAGGGTCTAAGTAGTTTAAATAAATTAAAACAGAAAAGAAAGAAAATAAGAAAAGAACAAAATAAAACAAAGAGGAAGTGGGGAGAAACCCCATCGCCCAACTGGCCAGCCCCCCACCGCCCATCAGCCACACCATGGGCAGCCCAACCGCCGCCCCACCTTATCCACTCCCCACCCCCCGTTGGTGGAACCCTAGCCTCACTCGCCTCCCGATCCCTTTCTCCTCCATCGCCTGATCCGGATCGGGCCGATCCACCTCGCCCAGACGCCGGTCGGCCGCCTCCCAGCTCGCCTCCTCGCTTGTCGCCACCGAGCTCCCGAGCCCGCCTCGTGACCCCACGACCCCAGTGAGCTCCGCCTCACCCCTCGCTCCCTCTCCCCTCCCGAACGACGCGTCGCCGGACCTCCCGTCGCGGCCCGGCCATCCCCCTCATGGTCACAGCAGCCACGCCGCCAGCAGCCACGCCGCCCCCATCTCCTCTCCTCCTCCTCGCCCGAGGCGTTCTCCCCCCTCCGCCGCACCAATGCCCCTCCCGCCGTGGATCCTGTCGCGGCCGCCCCGGTGACCAAGGTCACGGGCCGAGCCGTGAGGCTCGGCGCGCCGCTAGGCCCCTCCGGCCCCAGAGCACGCCCCCACGGAGACCGAACCTCCTCGCCGCCTCCGCTGCTTCATGGCGCTGTTCGCCGAGCCGGCCGTGCCACCACCACCATCGGAACCGCCGTCCTCCGACGTTCGGATCGCCCGCCACGCCCATTAGGCCGGGGAACAAGTCCGCGAGCTCGGCGCCCCCTCCGCCATGTGGTAGCCACCGAGCCGACTCCGCCCCGACGTGGCCACACTGGGCCCCTTTGGTCACATCGATGATGGGCCCAGGGGCCCCCCCTCGCTCTGTTGACTCGGTCAGCAGAGCTGACCGGTCCACCCCCCGACTATGACATGGGGGCCCCACCCCGCAGAACGGTTTTAAAAATAAAAAGGAAAAGGGATAATGAAATTTAAATAAATAATAAATAAAAATGAATAAAACTAATTAATTAATTAATTAATTAATTAATTAATTAATTAAGTAATTAATTAATTTAATTAATCTGATTAATTAAACCTAATGACTAATTAACCTAATTAACTCATCATTAATTAAACTTAACTAAGTTAATTAGTTAACAGTTATATGACTAACGGTCCCACATGTCGGGGTTGACTTAGTCAATCCTGTTGATCTGCCGACGTCAAGATGACATCATCTTGACGTCATAAATACATTTTTCAATTAATTAATTAATTAATTAAATTCCGAGAATTATTAAAATCTTTTAACAATCATATCTTTTAATCCGTAACTTCGGATTAAAATATTTTCAACATGAAAGTTGCTCGAACGACGAGGCGAATCCGGATCGCAGTCCGTTCGTCCGCCACACACCCCTAACCTATCGAACCTGCAACTTTTCCCCGCCTCCTCCTCGAAAACCCTAAACACCGGAATACTTTCCGGATGTTTCCATAACCAAGACCCCTCATACCACGTTAGGGCACGCCTAGCATCGCTTCTTGACATGTCATGCATCGCTATGCATCTGCTTACTTGGTATTCATTGTTTCTTCCCCCTCTTCTCTCCGGTAGACTACGAGACCGACGCTGCTGCTGGCGGCGGTTCGACTACGGTGTTGACGACCCTCTCTCTTGCCGTGAGCAACCAGGCAAGCCCTCCCCCCTTGATCACCAAATATCGCCTACTCTTACCTACACTGCTTGCATTAGAGTAGTATAGCATATTCTTGTTTTGATACTCCTATCTTTGCTTTGCATAGCCATCCTTGTAACTTCATTGTTACCTTACGCAATCCTATATGCTTAGTATAGAATGCTAGTACATTCATCTGTGGCCCTACATTCTTGTCCGTCTGCCGTGCTATACTATCGGGCCGTGATCACTCGGGAGGTGATCACGGTATATACTATATACTTATACATGATACATGTGGAGACTAAAGTCGGGTCGGTGATGGAGCACCCATGAGTGGATCATTGAGGCGGAGCGACAGGCAGGTTGAGACCGCCTAGGAGAGAGGTGGGCCTGTCCTGTTCGGCGTTCATGTTACTTAACACGCTTAACGAGGTCTTGGTATTTGATCTGAGTTGGCTACGAGCTTATACGCACTAACCATCTACGCGGGAGTAGTTATGGGTATCCCGGCATCGTGGTATCAGCCGAAGTACTTCAGACGTCGGCGACGAGCGCGCCCGGATTGGACTGAACGCCACTAGGCTAGGTGCCTTCCGGCCGCCCACGCAACGTCAAGTGTGTGCTGCTCGAGGCGATGGGCCCGCACCCTGCGGCGCTTAGGTTTAGACCGCGTCTTGGCCTCTCTGTTGTGCCTAGGTGGGGCTGCGGCGTGTTGATCTTCGCGGCGGGCATGACCCAGAAAGTGTGTCCGCCAAATGGGATCAAGCGTCTTTGGGTAAGATGGTGCACCCTGCAGGGAAGTTAATCTATTGAATAGCCGTGATCTTGATAACAGGGCGACTTGGAGTTGTACCTTGAGCTTATGACAACTAGAACCGGATACTTGATAAAACACACCCTTCCAAGTGCCGATACAACCGGTGGTCGCTCTCGCTCGAGGGATATGAGCGGGGATCGCGGGTAGGATTATTGCTATGTGATGTTACTTGGAGGACTTGATTGCCCTCTTCTACTGTTGCAAGACAGAGTCCGAAGCGTAGTCTTCGTTAAGACTAGCTATCCCCTCTTATTACGGCTTTCTGCAGTTCAGTCCACCGATATGGCCCTTACACATATACCCATGCATATGTAGTGTAGCTCCTTGCTTGCAGTACTTTGGATGAGTACTCACGGTTGCCTTGTTCCCCTTTTCCCCTATCTCTACCCGATTGCTGCAACAGCACGATGGAGCCGGGGCAGACGCCACCGCCTATGACGACTACTACTCTGGAGGTGCCTACTACTACGTGCAGCCCGCTGACGACGACCAGGAGTAACCTAGGAGGATCCCAGGCAGGAGGCCTGCTCCTCTTTCGATCTGTATCCCAGTTTGTGCTAGCCTTCTTAAGGCAAACTTGTTTAACTTATGTATGTACTTAGATATTGTTGCTTCCGCTGACTCGTCTATGATCGAGCACTTGTATTCGAGCCCTCGAGGCCCCTGGCTTGTATTATGATGCTTGTATGACTTATTTTATTTGTAGAGTTGTGTTGTGATATCTTCCCGTGAGTCCCTGATCTTGATCGTACACATTTGCGTGCATGATTAGTGTACGATTGAATCGGGGGCGTCACATCACCGCAGTGTGTGAGTAATTCCATCGTAGGCTTGCTGGACGGTGATGGGTTGGATGAGATCTATCATATAATCGAGTTAGTTTTGTTAGGGTTTGATCCCTAGTATCTGTTGGGGAACGTAGTAATTTCAAAAAATTTCCTACGTACACGCAAGACCATGGTGATGGCATAGCAACGAGAGGGGAGAGTGTCCGTCCACGTACCCTCGTAGACCGAAAGCGGAAGCGTTATAACAACGCTGTTGATGTAGTCGTGCGTCTTCATGATCCGACCGATCCAAGCACCGAACGTCGGCACCTCCGAGTTACGCACACGTTCAGCTCGATGGCGATCCCGGACTCGATCCAGCAAAGTGTCGGGATGAGTTCCGTCAGACGACGGCGTGGTGACGATGATGATGCTCCACCGACGCAGGGCTTCGCCTAAGCTCATGACGATATGACTTCTCCGGCGCGGGCTTCGCTAAGCTCATGACGATATGACCGAAGTGGAATATGGTGGAAGGGGCACCGCACACAGCTAAGGAACGATCCGTAGATCAACTTGTGTGTTCTAGGGTGCCCCCTGCCCCCGTATATAAAGGAGCCAAGGGGGAGGGGCCGGCCGGCCAAGAGGAGGCGCGCCAGGGAGTCCTACTCCCTCCGGGAGTAGGATTCCCCCTCCAATCCTAGTTGGAATAGGATTCACCGGAG
This sequence comes from Aegilops longissima, assembly GCA_021605205.1. Taxonomy (NCBI): domain Eukaryota; kingdom Viridiplantae; phylum Streptophyta; class Magnoliopsida; order Poales; family Poaceae; genus Aegilops; species Aegilops longissima. The sequence goes on along the minus strand of CM038678.1, from coordinate 46,543,062 downwards.
GAGGAAAGAGAGAGAGGGGGCCGGCCCACCTTTCCTAGTCCTAGTAGGACTAGGGAAAGGGGGGAGGCGCGACCACCTAGGTCTGGCCCTTTCTCCTTTCCACCAAGGCCCACTATGGCCCATATAGTTCCCGGGGGGTTCCGGTAACCTCCCGGTACTCCGGTAAATTCCCGATTTCACTCGGAACATTTCCGATGTCCAAATGTAGGCTTCCAATATATCAATCTTTATGTCTCGACCATTTGAGACTCCTCGTCATGTCCGTGATCACATCCGGGACTCGAACTACCTTCGTACATCAATACTTATAAACTCATAATGAACTCGCATCGAAGCGTTAAGCGTGCAGACCCTACGGGTTCGAGAACTATGTAGACATGACCTAGAACCATTCTCGGTCAATAACCAATAGCGGAACCTGGATGCCCATATTGGTTCCTACATATTCTACGAAGATCTTTATCGGTCAAACCGCATAACGATATCGTTGTTCCTTTTGTCATCGGTATGTTACTTACCCGAGATTCGATCGTCGGTATCAATACCTAGTTCAATCTCGTTACGTAAGTCTCTTTACTCGTTCCGTAATACAACATCTCACAACTAACTCATTAGTTGCAATGCTTGCAAGGCTTATGTGATGTGTATTACCGAGAAGGCCCAGAGATACCTCTCCGACAATCGGAGTGACAAAACCTAATCTCGATTCATGCCAACTCAACATATACTTTTGGAGACACCTGAGAGTACCTTTATAATCACCCATTTACGTTGTGACGTTTGGTAGCACACAAAGTGTTCCTCCGTAAACGGAGTTGCATAATCTCATAGTTGCAGGAACTTTGTATAAGTCATGAAGAAAGCATAAGCAACATACTAAGCGATCAAGTGCTAAGCTAACGAAATGGGTCATGTCAATCACATCATTCTCCTAATGATGTGATCCCATTAATCAAATGACAACACATGTCTATGGTTAGGAAACATAACCATCTTGATTAATGAGCTAGTCTAGTAGAGGCATACTAGTGACTATATGTTTGTCTATGTATTCACACATGTATTATGTTTCCGGTTAATACAATTCTAGCATGAATAATAAACATTTATCATGATATAAGGAAATAAATAATAACTTTATTATTGCCTCTAGGGCATATTTCCTTGAGCCTCCCACTTGCACTAGAGTCAATAATCTAGATTACACAGTAATGATTCTAACACCCATGGAGTCTTGGTGATGATCATGTTTTGCTCGTGGAAGAGGCTTAGTCAACGGGTCTGCAACATTCAGATCCGTATGTATTTTGCAAATCTCTATGTCTCCCACTTGGACTTGGTCCCGAATGGAATTGAAGCGTCTCTTGATATGCTTGGTCCTCTTGTGAAATCTGGATTCCTTTGCCAAGGCAATTGCACCAGTATTGTCACAGAAGATCTTCATTGGTCCCGATGCACTAGGTATAACACCTAGATCGGAAATGAACTCTTTCATCTAGACTCCTTCATTTGCTGCTTCCGAAGCAGCTATGTACTCCGCTTCACATGTAGATCCCGCCACGACGCTTTGTTTAGAACTGCACCAACTGACAGCTCCACCGTTTAATAAAAATACGTATCCGGTTTGCGATTTAGAATCGTCCGGATCGGTGTCAAAGCTTGCATCGGCGTAACCATTTACGACTAGCTCTTTGTCACCTCCATATCTGAGAAACATATCCTTAGTCCTTTTCGGGTATTTCAGATGTTCTTGACCGTTGTCCATGATCCACTCTGGATTACTTTGGTACCTTCCTGCCAAGCTTACAGCTAAGCATCGTCAGTCTGGTACACAGCATTGCATACATGATAGAGCCTATGGCTGAAGCATAGGAACATTTTCATTTTCTCTATCTTCTGCTGTGGTCGGGCATTGAGTCGACTCAATCTTACACCTTGTAATCTGAGTAAAAAACCTTTCTTTGCCTGATCCATTTTGAACTTCTTCAAAACTTTATCAAGGTATGTGCTTTGTGAAAGTCCAATTAAGCGTCTTGATCTATCTCTATAGATCTTGATGCCCAATATGTAAGCAGCTTCACCGAGGTCTTTCATTGAAAACTTTTATTCAAGTATCCTTTCATGCTATCCAGAAATTCTATATCATTTCCAATCAACAATATGTCGTCCACATATAATATTAGAAATGCTCTGAGCTCCCACTCACTTTCTTGTAAATACAGGCTTCTCCAAAAGTCTCAGATAAAACCATATGCTTTGATCACACTATCAAAGCGTTTATTCCAACTCCGAGAGGCTTGCACCAGACCATAAATTGATCGTTGGAGCTTGCACACTTTGTTAGCACCCTTTGGATCAACAAAACCTTCTGGTTGCATCATATACAACTCTTCTTCTAAAAATCCATTCAAGAATGCAGTTTTTACATCCATTTGCCAAATTTCATAATCATAAAATGCGGCAATTGCTAACATGATTCGGACAGACTTAAGCATCGCTACGGGTGAGAAAGTCTCATCATAGTCAACCCCTTGAACTTGTCGAAAATCTTTTGCAACAAGTCGAGCTTTATAGACAGTTATGTTACCATCAGCGTCAGTCTTCTTCTTAAAGATCCATTTATTCTCAATAGCTTGCCGATCATCGGGCAAGTCTACCAAAGTCCATACTTTGTTCTCATACATGGATCCCATCTCAGATTTCATGGCTTCAAGCCATTTTGTGGAATCTGGGCTCACCATCGCTTCTTCATAGTTCGTAGGTTCACCATGATCTAGTAGCATGACTTCCGAATAGGATTACCGTACCACTCAGTGCGGATTTTATTCTGGTTGATCTCTGATTCGGTGACAACTTGATCTGAAGTTTCATGATCATTATCATTATCTTCCTCGCTAACTGGTGTAGGTGTTACGAAACTGATTTCGTGATGAAATACTTTCAATAAGGGAGTTGGTACTATTACCTCATCAAGTTCCACTTTTCCTCCCACTCACTTCTTTCGAGAGAAACTCCTTCTCTAGAAAGGATCCATTCTTAACAACGAATGTTTTGCCTTCGGATCTGTGATAGAAGGTATACCCAATTGTCTCCTTTGGGTATCCTATGAAGACACATTTTTCGATTTGGGTTCAAGCTTATCAGGTTGAAGTTTTTTCACATAAGCATCGCAACCCCAAACTTTCGAAGCGACAACTTTGGTTTCTTGCTAAACCATAGTTCATAAGGCGTCGTCTCAACGGATTTTGACGGTGTCCTATTTAACGTGAATGCGGCCGTCTCTAAAGCATAACCCCAAAGCGATAGCGGTAAATCGAAATAGACATCATAGATCGCACCATATCTAGTAAAGTACGATTCGACGTTCGGACACACCATTACGCTGTGGTGTTCCGGTGGCGTGAGTTGCGAAACTATTCCGCATTGCTTCAAATGTAGACCAAACTCGTAACTCAAATATTCTCCTCCACGATCAGATCGTAGAAACTTTATTTTCTTGTTACGATGATTTTCAACTTCACTCTGAAATTCTTTGAACTTTTCAAATGTTTCAGATTTATGCTTCATCAAGTAGATATACCGTATCTGCTTAAATCATCTGTGAAGGTGAGAAAATAACGATATCCGCCACGAGCTTCAACATTCATCGGACCACATACATCTGTATGTATGATTTCCAATAAGTCTGTTGCTCTCTCCATACAACCGGAGAACGGTGTTTTAGTCATCTTGCCCATGAGGCACGGTTCACAAGTACCAAGTGATTCATAATCAAGTGATTCCAAAAGTCCATCTGTATGGAGTTGTTTCATGCGTTTTACACCGATATGACCTAAACGGCAAAGCCACAAATAAGTTGCACTATCATTATCAACTCTGCATCTTTTGGCTTCGACATTATGAATATGTGTATCACTCTTGTCGAGATTCAACAAGAATAGACCATTCTTCAAGGGTGCATGACCATAAAGATATTACTCATATAAATAGAACAACCATTATTCTCTGATTTAAATGAATAACCGTCTCGCATCAAACAAGATCCAGATATAATGTTCATGCTCAACGCGGCACCAAATAACAATTATTTAGGTCTAAAACTAATCCCAAGGTAGATGTAGAGGTAGCGTGCCGACCGCGATCACATTGACTTTGGAACCGTTTCCCACGCCGCATCGTCACCTCGTCCTTTGCGGTGCTTCGCCTATTCCGTAGTCCCTTTGTTCACCTTGCCATCCTTCTTATCCGCCAAATACTTGGGGCAGTTCCGCTTCGAAAGTCGATCCGCTTGCGGTAAAAACACTCGCCTTCAGCTTAGGTCCAGACTTGGGTTTCTTCTCTTGAGCAGCAACTTTCTTGCTGTTCTTGAAGTTTCCTTCTTCTTCCCTTTGCCCTTTTCTTGAAACTAGTGGTCTTGTTGACCATCAACACTTGATGCTCTTTCTTGATTTCTACCTCCGCTGCTTTTAGCATTGCGAAGAGCTCAGAATTGTCTTAGTCATCCCTTGCATATTATAGTTCATCACGAAGCTCTTGTAGCTTGGTGGCGTGATTGGAGAATTCATCAATGACACTATCATCCGGAAGATTAACTCCCAGCTGAATTAAGTGATTCTTATACCCGGACATTTTGAGTATGTGCTCACCGACGTAACTATTCTCCTCCATCTTGCAGCTATAGAACTTATTGGAGACTTCATATCTCTCAATCCGGGCATTTGCTTGAAATATTAACTTCAACTCCTGGAACATCTCATATGCTCCATGACGTTCAAAACGTCGTTTAAGACCCGGTTCTAAGCCGTAAAGCATGGCACACTGAACTATAGAGTAGTCATCAGTTTTGCTCGCCAGACGTTCACAACTTCGGCGTTGCTCTGCAGCAGAGCTCGGCACCCAGCGGTGCTTCGGGGCGTAATTCTTACGTGCAGCAATGAGGATAATCCTCAAATTACGGACCCAGTCCGTAATTGCTACCATCATCTTTCAACTTTGCTTTCTCAAGGAACGACATTACAATTCAACGGAACAACAAAGACGAGCCATCTATCTACAATAAACATAGACAAGCAAAATACTATCGGTACTAAGTTCATGATAAATTTAAGTTTAATTAATCATATTAAAACCTCCCACTTAGACAGACATCTCTCTAGTCATCTAAGTGATTACGTGATCCAAATCAACTAAACCATGTCCGATCATCACGTGAGATGGAGTAGTTTCAATGGTGAACATCACTATGTTGATCATATCTACTATATGATTCACGCTCGACCTTTCGGTCTCCGTGTTCGAGGCCATATCTGCATATGCTAGGCTCGTCAAGTTTAACTCGAGTATTCTGCGTGTGCAAAACTGGCTTGCACCCGTTGTAGATGGACGTAGAACTTATCACACCCGATCATCACGTGGTGTCTGGGTACTCTGAACTTTTAGCAACGGTGCATACTCAGGAGAACACTTCTTGATAATTTTAGTGAGAGATCATCTTATAATGCTACCGTCAATCAAAGCAAGATAAGATGCATAAAGGATAAACATCACATGCAATCAATATAAGTGATATGATATGGTCATCATCATCTTGTGCTTGTGATCTCCATCTCCAAGCACCGTCATGATCACCATCGCCACCGGTAGCGACACCTTGATCTCCATCGTAGCATCGTTGTCGTCTCGCCAACTATTGCTTCTCGACTATCGCTCTCGCTTAGTGATAAAGTAAAGCAATTACATGGCTTTGCATTTCATACAATAAGCGACAACCATATGGCTCCTGCCATTGCCGATAACTCGGTTACAAAACATGATCATCTCATACAATAAAATATAGCATCACGTCTTGACCACATCACATCACAACATGCCTGCAAAAACAAGTTAGGCGTCCTCTACTTTGTTGTTGCAAGTTTTACGTGGCTGCTACGGGCTGAGCAAGAACTGTTCTTACCTCGCATCAAAACCACAGCGATAGTTTGTCAAGTTGGTGCTATTTTAACCTTCGCAAGGACGGGCGTAGCCACACTCGGTTCAACTAAAGTGAGAGAGCAGACACCGCCGGTCACCTTTAAGCAACTAGTGCTCGGGCGGTGAAACCAGTCTCGCGTAAGCGTCTGCGTAATGTCGGTCCGGGCCGCTTCATCTCACAATACCGCTGAACCAAAGTATGACATGCTGGTAAGCAGATGACTTATATCGCCCACAACTCACTTGTGTTCTACTCGTGCATATGACATCAACGCATAAAACCGGGCTCGGATGCCATTTGTTGGGGAGCGTGGTAATTTCAAAAAATTCCTACGTACACGCAAGACCATGGTGATGGCATAGCAACGAGAGGGAGAGTGTCCGTCCACGTACCCTCGTGAGACCGAAAGCGAAGCGTTATAACAACGCGGTTGATGTAGTCGACGCGTCTTCACGATCCGACCGATCCAAGCACGAACGTCGGCACCTCCGAGTTACGCACACGTTCAGCTCGATGGCGATCCCGGACTCGATCCAGCAAAGTGTCGGGGATGAGTTCCGTCATCACGACGGCGTGGTGACGATGATGATGCTCCACCGACGCGGGGCTTCGCCTAAGCTCCGCGACGATATGACTTCTCCGGCGCAGGGCTTCGCTAAGCTCATGACGATATGACCGAAATGGAATATGGTGGAAGGGGCACCGCTTTGCGGCTAAGGAACGATCCGTAGATCAACTTGTGTGTTCTAGGGTGCCCCCTGCCCCGTATATAAAGGAGCCAAGGGGAGGGGCGGCCGGCCAAGAGGAGCGCGCCGAGGAGTCCTACTCCTCCGGGAGTAGGATTCCCCTCCAATCCTAGTTGGAATAGGATTCACCGGAGGGGAAAGAGAGAGAGGGGGCCCCCACCTTTCCTAGTCCTAGTAGGACTAGGGAAGGGGAGGCGCGCCACCTAGGGCTGGCCCTTTCTCCTTTCCACCAAGGCCCACTATGGCCCATATAGTTCCCGGGGTTCGGTAACCTCCGGTACTCGAATAAATTCGATTTCACTCGGAACATTTCCGATGTCCAAATGTAGGCTTCAATATATCAATCTTTATGTCTCGACCATTTGAGACTCCTCGTCATGTCCGTGATCACATTCGGGACTCGAACTACCTTGGTACATCAATACTTATAAACTCATAATGAACTGTCATCGAAGCGTTAGCGTGCGGACCCTACGGGTTCGAGAACTATGTAGACATGACCTAGAACCATTCTCGGTCAATAACCAATAGAGGAACCTGGATGCCCATATTGATTCCTACATATTCTACGAAGATCTTTATCGGTCAAACCGCATAATGATATCGTTGTTCCTTTGTCATCGGTATGTTACTTACCCGAGATTCGATCGTCGGTATCCAATACCTAGTTCAATCTAGTTATCGTAAGTCTCTTTACTCGTTCCGTAATACAACATCTCACAACTAACTCATTAGTTGCAATGCTTGCAAGGCTTATGTGATGTGTATTACCGAGAAGGCCCAGAGATACCTCTCCGACAATCGGAGTGACAAAACCTAATCTCGATTCATGCCAACTCAACATATACTTTTGGAGACACCTGTAGAGTACCTTTATAATCACCCATTTACGTTGTGACGTTTGGTAGCACACAAAGTGTTCCTCCGTAAACGGAGTTGCATAATCTCATAGTTGCAGGAACTTTGTATAAGTCATGAAGAAAGCATAAGCAACATACTAAGCGATCAAGTGCTAAGCTAACGAAATGGGTCATGTCAATCACATCATTCTCCTAATGATGTGATCCCATTAATCAAATGACAACACATGTCTATGGTTAGGAAACATAACCATCTTCGATTAATGAGCTAGTCTAGTAGAGGCATACTAGTGACTATCTGTTTGTCTATGTATTCACACATGTATTATGTTTCCGGTTAATACAATTCTAGCATGAATAATAAACATTTATCATGATATAAGGAAATAAATAATAACTTTATTATTGCCTCTAGGGCATATTTCCTTCAGTATCCACTATGTTCCGAGATTGATGTTGCTATGACTTTGCTATGCTTAATGCTTGTCATTAGGGCCCGAGTGCCATGATTTCAGATATGAACCTATTATGTTTTCATGAATATATGTGAGTTCTTGATCCTATCTTGCAAGCCTATAGTCACCTACTATGTGTTATGATCCGGCAACCCCGAAGTGACAATAATCGGGACCACTCATGGTGATGACCGTAGTTTGAGGAGTTCATGTATTCACTATGTGTTAATGCTTTGGTCCGGTACTCTATTAAAAGGAGGCCTTAATATCCCTTAGTTTCCATTAGGACCCCGCTGCCACGGGAGGGTAGGACAAAAGATGTCATGCAAGTTCTTTTCCATAAGCACGTATGACTATATTCGGAATACATGCCTACATTACGTTGATGAATTGGAGCTAGTTCTGTGTCGCCATATGTTATGACTATTACACGATGAACCGCATCCGGCATAATTCTCCATCACCGATCCAATGCCTACGAGCTTTTCACATATTGTTCTTCGCTTATTTACTTTTCCGTTGCTATTGTTACAATCACTATAAAACCCAAAAAACATTACTTTTGCTACCGTTACCGTTACTTTCATATTACTTTGCTACTAAATACTTTGCTGCAGATATTAAGTTATCCAGGTGTGGTTGAATTGACAACTCAACTGCTGATACTTGAGAATATTCTTTGGCTCCCCTTGTGTCGAATCAATAAATTTGGGTTGAGTACTCTACCCTCGAAAACTGTTGCGATCCCTTATACTTGTGGGTTATCAAGACTATTTTTTGGCGCCGTTGCCAGGGAGCATAGCTCTATTCTTTGAGTCACTTGGGATTTATATCTGCTGGTCACTATGAAGAACTTGAAAGACGAGAAAACAAAAAATTATCCCTCAACTACGAGGGGAGGTAAGGAACTGCCATCTAGCTCTGCACTTGATTCACCTTCTGTTTTGAGTAAGCTTGCGACACCTAAACCTGCTTATGCTATTCATTCTGATATGTCGCATGTTATTGATGATGCCACTTTTGCTATGCATGATACTTATGATGAAATTACTTCTATGCTTGATACTACTGTGCCACTTGGTGAATTTCTTGATGAACAACTTGCTAGGGCTAGAGATAATGAAATTATTGAAACTGATAATATTGAAGATAGTGATGATGAAGATTCTCCCCCTAATAAATATGAATTATCTGTTGTGCCTGAGGGTTATATTCTGGATGAAGAATCTGCTAGAGCTATTTTAGCTTGCAATGATAGAAGTGATCTTAAGAAGTTATTAGCTAAATGGAAGCAGCAATCTCTTAATGCTAGAATGAAACATGACCCTGCTTTTGCTACTTCACCTATCTGTGTTACTGATAAGGATTATGAATTCTCTGTTGATCCTGATATAATTACTTTGGTTGAATATGATCCTTTTTATGGCTATGAATCTAAAACTGTTGTGGCACATCTTACTAAATTAAACGATATAGTCACCCTGTTCACTAATGATGAGAGAACTCGCTACCTTTATATCCCTAAAATATTTCCGTTCTCATTAAAGGGTGATGCTAAGATATGGTTTAATTCTCTTGATCCTAGTTGTGTGCATAGTCCCCAGGATATGATTTATTACTTCTCTGCTAAATATTTCCCTGCTCATAAGAAACAAGTTGCTTTAAGGGATATATTCAATTTTGTGCAAATTGAAGAAAAGAGTCTCCCACAAGCTTGGGGGAGGCTTCTCCAATTACTTAATGCTTTGCCTGATCATCCTCTTAAGAAAAATGAAATACTTGATATCTTTTATAATGGACTAACCGATGCTTCCAGAGATTACCTGGATAGTTGTGCTGGTTCTGTTTTCAGGAAAAGAACACCGGATGAAGCTGAGATTCTATTGAATAATATGTTGACAAATGAAAATAACTGGACACTTCCTGAGCCAATTCCTAAACCAACTCCGAAGAAGAGAGGTGTTCTATTTCTCAGTCCTGAAGATATGCAAGAGGCAAAGAAATCTATGAAAGAAAAAGGTATTAAAGCTGAAGATGTTAAGAATTTACCTCCTATTGAAGAAATACATGGTCTTAATTGACCGCCTGTTGAAGAAACATATGATCTTAATCCATCACCTATTGAAGAAACACATGGTCTTGATAACCCGACACATGTAGTAAAGGTAAATTCTCTCTATAGATATGATAAAGCTGAAATCCCTCCTACTAAGTTTGCTAGATAATGCTTAGAAGAGTTTGATAATTTTATTGTCAAACAAGAAAACTTCAATGCTTATTTTGGTAGACAATTGAAATACAATTCCGATATGCTTGAACACTTGGGTGATTATATGTCTAGAGTTAAAGGTGAACTTAAACTCATTACTAAACATGCTTCTATGGTTACCACTCAAGTAGAACAAGTACTTAAAGCTCAAAATGATTTGCTCAATGAATTAAATAGTAAGCATAATGATTATGCAGTTAGAGTGGCTACTAGAACTGGTAAAATGACTCAGGAACCTTTGTATCCTGAAGGCCACCCTAAGAGAATTGAGCAGGATTCTCAGAGAAATAATATAGATGCACCTAGTCCTTCTAAAAATAAGAAATAGAAAAATGATAGGACTTTGCATGATTCTAGTGAACCTATTGCTGAACCACCTGAGAATCCAAATGATATTTCTATTTCTGATGCTGAAACACAATCTGGTAATGAACATGAACCTAATGAAAATGTTAATGATAATGTTCATGTTGATGCTCAACCTAGTAATGATAATGATGTAGAAACTGAACCTGTTGTTGATCTTGATAACCCACAATCAAAGAATCAACGTTATGATAAGAGAGACTTTGTTTCTAGGAAACACGGTAAAGAAAGAGAACCTTGGGTTCAGAAACCCATGCCTTTTCCTCCCAAACCATCCAAGAAAAAGGATGATGAGGATTTTGAGCGCTTTGCTGAAATGATTAGACCTATCTTTTTGCGTATGCGTTTGACTGATATGCTCAAAATGAATCCTTAAGCTAAGTATGTGAAAGACATTGTCACTAATAAAAGAAAGATACCGGAGGCTGAAATTTCCACCATGCTTGCTAATTACACTTTTAAGGGTGGAATACCTAAGAAGCTAGGAGATCCAGGGGTACCCACTATACCATGCTCCATTAAAAGAAACTATGTTAAAACTGCTTTATGTGATCTTGGAGCCGGTATTAGTGTTATGCCTCTCTCTTTATATCGTAGCCTTGACTTGAATAAGTTGACACCTACTGAAATATCTTTGCAAATGGCTGATAAATCAACTGCTATACCTGTTGGTATTTGTGAGGATGTGCCTGTTGTGGTTGCAAACGTTACTATTTTGACGGACTTTGTTATTCTTGATATTCCCGAGGATGATAGTATGTCTATTATTCTTGGAAGACCTTTTTTGAATACTGCAGGGGCTGTTATTGATTGCAACGAAGGCAATGTCACTTTTCATGTTAATGTTAATGAGCATACGGTACACTTTCCGAGGAAACAACCTCAAGTCCACAGTATCAATTCAATTGGAAAAATTCCATCGTTTATTTTTGGAGGATTTGAATTTCCTCTTCCTACTGTCAAGAAGAAATATGATATTCTTATTATTGGGGATGTGCATATCCCCGTTGAGGTAACATAGTGTTATTCAAAATTTCTTCGGTTCCATGTTAGTCGGAATGAGTTTGTTAACAAGACTTGATCAACCTTGTTAGTGGATTCCTTTTGATGAGCATGAGATGGATGAACTTAGAAAGTACAACCTTCTATACCCTCCTTTTACTTTTTGTTATTTAGTTGAAATAAAGTAAAAATAGCATTTTTCCTGTCTGTTTCCTGAATTATCCATGCAATATAAAAATACCCCGAAAATAAAAGTTCTCCAAATGCCCTGAAAATGGAATATGATTTTTTTCTGGAATATTTGAGAATATCTGGCACTGAGAACACAACAGGGGGAGCAAGCACCTGGCCACGAGGGTCCAGGGCGTGCCCCCTGCCTCGTGGGCCCATGGTGGTCCCCCTCCACTTATTCCTGCATCCGCTGATACGTCTCCAACGTATCTATAATTTTTGATTGCTCCATGCTATATTATCTACTGTTTTGGACAATATTGGGCTTTATTTTCCACTTTTATATTATTTTGGGACTAACCTATTAACCGGAGGCCCAGCCCGAAATTGCTGTTTTTTTGCCTATTTGAGTTTTGCGAAAAAGGAATATCAAACGGAGACCAAACGGAATGAAACCTTCGGAACGTGATTTTCTCACCGAACGTGATCCAGGAGACTTGGACCCTAAGTCAAGGAAGCTTCGAGGAGGGCACGAGGTAGGGGGGCGCGCCCACCCCCCTAGGGCGCGCCCTCCACCCTTGTGGGCCCCACGTTGCTCCACCAACGTACTTCTTCCTCCTATATATACCTCATTGCCCCCAAGCGATCGACACGGAGCCAAAACCTAATTCCACCGCCGCAACCTTCTACACTCCCACGAGATCCCATCTTGGGGCCTGTTAGGAGCTCCGCCAAGGGGCATCCACCACGGAGGGCTTCTACATCATCACCATAGCCCTCCAATGAAGTGTGAGTAGTTTACCTCGGACCTTGGGTCCATAGTTAGTAGCTAGATGGCTTCTTCTCTCTTTTTGGATCTCAATACAATGTTCTCCCCCTCTCTTGTGGAGATCTATTCGATGTAATCTTCTCTTTGCGGTGTGTTTGTTGAGACCGATGAATTGTGGGTTTATGAGCAAGATTATCTATGAACAATAATTGAATCTTCTCTGAATTCTTTTATGTATGATTGGTTATCTTTGCAAGTCTCTTCGAATTATCAGTTTGGTTTGGCCTACTAGATTGGTTTTTCTTGCAATGGGAGAAGTGCTTAGCTTTGGGTTCAATCTTGCGGTGTCCTTTCCCAAAGTGATGAGGGGCAGCAAGGCACGTATTGTATTGTTGCCATCGAGGATAACAAGATGGGTCTTTTATCATATTGCATGAATTTATCCCTCTACATCATGTCATCTTGCTTAAGGCGTTACTCTGTTTTCTTGAACTTAATACTCTAGATGCATGCTGGATAGCGGTCGATGAGTGAAGTAATAGTAGTAGATGCAGGCAGGAGTCGGTCTACTTGTCTCGGACGTGATGCCTATATACATGATCATACCTAGATATTCTCATAACTATGCTCAATTCTATCAATTGCTCAACAGTAATTCGTTCACCCACCGTAGAATACTTATGCTCTTGAGAGAAGCCACTAGTGAAACCTATGGCCCCCGGGTCTATCTCCATCATATTAATCTTCCATCACTTTATTTATTGCCTTAGCTTTTTTACTTTTCTTTTATTTTACTTTGCATCTTTATCATAAAAATACCAAAAATATTATCTATCATCTCTATCAGATCTCACTCTCGTAAGTGACCGTGAAGGGATTGACAACCCCTAATCGCGTTGGTTGCGAGGAGTTATTTGCTTTGTGTAGGTACGAGGGACTCACGCGTAGCCTCCTACTGGATTGATACCTTGGTTCTCAAAAACTGAGGGAAATACTTACGCTACTTTGCTGCATCATCCTTTCCTCTTCAAGGAAATCCAACGCAGTGCTCAAGAGGTAGCACCCACACACCTCTTCTTCCTCCCAAAAAAATCACTATCCAGCTCAAGCACGAGTTCTAGCTCATTTTGCCGCGATTTTCGATCTCCTTGCTCAAAGCACCTCTCACAAAACCGCTTGGGGAGATTGTTCCTTCGTATGTGACTCCTCCATTAGTCCAATTAGTTTTTGTTCTAGTGCTTCATTCATTGCAAATTTGTGCTGCCTAGGTGACCATGTTCTTGAGCTTGCATGTTAAATTTATATGGTTCCAAGTAGTCCTAATGCATGATATAGGCTTTAGGCACTTGTAGGAGTAGTTGCTATCAATTTTGTTGAGCTTGGTTCATTTTTATTTGAAGTTACTAAAAATTTCAGAAATTTTTAGAAAATAATAAAGAGATTTTTTAGGGGCTCATCGAGCCGAAGCTCGAAGGAAAAGCAAAGTGAAGAAGCACAGAGGCCCAAATATAATTTGCCTCGCACCGCAGAGGTCCGGCCATGTGAATGGCCTTCCAATGATTTCTTGAGAGCAGCCGAGACTTATTATGATTTTTATGAATTGGCTGAGAATGCAGGCCTCACCGACTTCCTCCGCGACCAACGCGAACAATATCTCTTACTCACCAATACTTTTGTGCAAAAATTCTACTATTATCCTAAGGAATCACCTCCTTCAGTAGAGTTTCATTTATATGATGTGGTTAAGAAGATGTCACTAGATAAATTTTGCAAGGTTTGCAAAATACCTTTCAAGGGTAGTTTAGAGGAACCCCATCGTAAAGATGTAGATGTTGGAAATATGCCCTAGAGGCAATAATAAAAGGATTATTATTATATTTCCTTGTTCATGATAATTGTCTTTTATTCATGCTATAATTGTATTATCCGGAAATCGTAATACACGTGTGAATACATAGAACACAATACGTCCCTAGTAAGCCTCTAGTTGACTAGCTCGTTGGTCAACAGATAGTCATGGTTTCCTGACTATAGACATTAGATGTCGTTGACAACGGGATCACATCATTAGGAGAATGATGTGATGGACAAGACCCAATCCTAAGCATAGCACAAGATCGTGTAGTTCGTTTTGCTAGAGCTTTTCCAATGTCAAGTATCTTTTCCTTAGACCATGAGATCGTGTAACTCCTGGATACCGTAGGAGTGATTTGGGTGTACCAAACGTCACAACGTAACTGGGTGACTATAAAGGTGCACTACAGGTATCTTCGAAAGTGTCTGTTGGGTTGACATAGATCGTGTTGGGGAACGTAGTAATTTCAAAAATTTTCCCTACGATCACGCAAGATCATGGTGATGGCATAGCAACGAGAGGGAAGAGTGTCCGCCCACCCTCGTGAGACCGAAAGCGAAGCGTTATAACAACGCGGTTGATGTAGTCGTGCGTCTCCACGATCCGACCGATCCAAGCACCGAGCGTCGGCACCTCCGAGTTACGCACACGTTCAGCTCGATGGCGATCCCGGACTCGATCCAGCAAAGTGTCGGGGATGAGTTCCGTCAACCGACGGCGTGGTGACGATGTTGATGCTCCACCGACGCAGAGCTTCGCCTAAGCTCCGCGACGATATTACTTCTCCGCGCGGGGCTTCGCCTAAGCTCATGACGATATGACCGAAGTGGAATATGGTGGAAGGGGGCACCGCACACGGCTAAGGAAAGATCCGTAGATCAACTTGTGTGCCAAGGGGTGCCCCCTGCCCCCGTATATAAAGGAGGCAAGGGGGAGGTGGCCGGCCCTAGGGGGAGGCGCACCAAGGAGGAGTCCTACTCCCACCGGGAGTAGGACTCCCCCCCTCTCCTAGTTGGACTAGGATTGGAGGAGGGGAGAAGGGGGAAGGGGCGCCCCCCCCTTCCTTGTCCTATTCGGACTAGAAGGGGGAGGGGGGCGCGCAGCCCACCTTGGGCTGCCCTTCCTCTTCTCCTATGGCCCATCAAGGCCCATTGACCTCCGGGGGTTCCGTAACCTCCGGTACTCGAAAAAATCCGATTTCACCCGAACACTTCCGATGTCCAAATGTAGGCTTCCAATATATCAATCTTTATGTCTCGACCATTTCGAGACTCCTCGTCATGTCCGTGATCACACCCGGACTCGAACATCCTTCGTGCATCAATACTTATAAACTCATTATGAACTGTCATCGAAGCGTTAAGCGTGCGGACCCTTGGGTTCGAGAACTATGTAGACATGACCTAGAACCATTCTCGGTCAATAACCAATAGCGGAACCTGGATGCCCATATTGGTTCCTACATATTCTACGAAGATCTTTATCGGTCAAACCGCATAACGACATCGTTGTTCCCTTTGTCATCGGTATGTTACTTACCCGAGATTCGATCGTCGGTATCAATACCTAGTTCAATCTCGTTCTTGGTAAGTCTCTTTACTCGTTCCGTAATACATCATCTCACAACTAACTCATTAGTTGTAATGCTTGCAAGGCTTAGGTGATGTGTATTACCGAGAAGGCCTAGAGATACCTCTCCGACGATCGGAGTGACAAAACCTAATCTCAAATCGCCAACCCAACAAGTACCTTTGGAGACACCTGTAGTACTCCTTTATAATCACCCGATTCGTTGTGACGTTTGGTAGTACCAAAGTGTTCCTCCGTAAACGGAGTTGCATAATCTCATAGTTACGGGAACATGTATGGGTCATGAAGAAAGCATTAACATACTAAGCGATCAAGTGTTAAGCTAACGGAATGGGTCATGTCAATCAGATCATTCAACCAATGATGTGACCTTGTTAATCAAATAACAACTCCTTGTTCATGGTTAGGAAACATAACCATCTTTGATTAACAAGCTAGTCAAGTAGAGGCATACTAGTGACATACTGTTTGTCTATATATTCACACATGTATTATGTTTCCGGTTAATACAATTCTAGCATGAATAATAAACATTTATCATGATATAAGGAAATAAATAATAACTTTATTATTGCCTCTAGGGCATATTTCCTTCAGATCTCCCACTTGCACTAGAGTCAATAATCTAGATTACAAAGTAATGATCCTTACACCCATGGAGTCTTGGTGCTGATCATGTTTTGCTCGTGGAAGAGGCTTAGTCAACGGTCTGCAACATTCAGATCCGTATGTATTTTGCAAATCTCTATGTCTCCCACTTGGACTTGGTCCCAATGGAATTGAAGCGTCTCTTGATGTGCTTGGTCCTCTTGTGAAATCTGGATTCCTTTGCCAAGGCAATTGCACCAAGATTGTCACAGAAGATCTTCATCGGTCCCGATGCACTAGGTATGACACCTAGATCGGAAATGAACTCTTTCATCCAGACTCCTTCATTCGCTGCTTCGAAGCAGCTATGTACTCCGCTTCACATGTAGATCCCGCCACGACGCTTTGTTTAGAACTGCACCAACCGACAGCTCCACCGTTTAATAAAAACACGATCCGGTTTGCGATTTAGAATCGTCCGGATCGGTGTCAAAGCTTACATCGGCGTAACCATTTACGACTAGCTCTTTGTCACCTCCATATCGAGAAACATATCCTTAGTCCTTTTCGGTATTTCGGGATGTTCTTGACCGCTGTCCATGATCCACTCGGATTACTTTGGTACCTTCCTGCCAAGCTTACAGCTAAGCATCGTCAGTCTGGTACACAGCATTGCATACATGATAGAGCCTATGGCTGAAGCATAGGAACATCTTTCATTTTCTCTCTATCTTCTGCTGTGGTCGGGCATTGAGTCGACTCAATCTTACACCTTATAATACAGGTAAAAACCTTTCTTTGCCTGATCCATTTTGAACTTCTTCAAAACTTTATCAAGGTATGTGCTTTGAAAGTCCAATTAAGCGTCTTGATCTATCTCTATAGATCTTGATGCCCAATATGTAAGCAGCTTCACCGAGGTCTTTCATTGAAAACTTTTATTCAAGTATCCTTTTATGCTATCCAGAAATTCTATATCATTTCCAATCAATAATATGTCGTCCACATATAATATTAGAAATGCTCTGAGCTCCCACTCACTTTCTTGTAAATACAGGCTTCTCCAAAAGTCTGCATACAAACCCATATGCTTTGATCACACTATCAAAGCGTTTATTCCAACTCCGAGAGGCTTGCACTGACCATAAATTGATCGTTGGAGCTTGCACACTTTGTTAGCACCTTTTGGATCGACAAAACCTTCTGGTTGCATCATATACAACTCTTCTTCTAGAAATCCATTCAAGAATGCAGTTTTACATCCATTTGCCAAATTTCATAATCATAAAATGCGGCAATTGCTAACATGATTCGGACAGACTTAAGCATCGCTACGGGTGAGAAAGTCTCATCGTAGTCAACCCTTGAACTTGTCGAAAACCTTTCGCAACAAGTCGAGCTTTGTAGACAGCTACATTACCATCGGCGTCGGTCTTCTTCTTAAAGATCCATTTATTTTCAATGGCTTGCCGATCATCGGGCAAGTCAACCAAAGTCCATACTTTGTTCTCATACATGGATCCCATCTCAGATTTCATGGCTTCCAGCCATTTTGTGGAATCTGGGCTCACCATCGCTTCTTCATAGTTTGTAGGTTCGCCATGGTCAAGTAACATGACTTCCGAATAGGATTACCGTACCACTCAGTGCGTATTTTACTCTGGTTGACCTACAAGGTTCAAGAGTAACTTGATCTCAAGCTTCATGATCATCATCATTAGTTTCCTCACTAATTGGTGTAGTTGTCACAGAACCATTTCTTGTGATGAACTACTTTCAATAATGGAGCAGATCTGATTATCTCATCAAGTTCTACTTTCCTCCCACTCACTTCTTTCGAGAGAAACTCCTTCTCTAGAAAGGATCCGAATTTAGCAACGAAAATCTTGCCTTCAGATCTGTGATAGAAGGTGTACCCAACAGTCTCCTTTGGGTATCCTATGAAGACACATTTTCCGATTTAGGTTCGAGCTTATCTGGTTGAAGTTTCTTCACATAAGCATCGCAGCCCCAAACTTTAAGAAACGACAACTTTGGTTTCTTGCCAAACCATAGTTCATAAGGCGTCGTCTCAGCGGATTTTGACGGTGTCCTATTCAACGTGAATGCGGCCGTCTCTAAAGCATAACCCCAAAACGATAGCGGTAAATCGAAATAGACATCATAGATCGCACCATATCTAGTAAAGTACGATTCGACGTTCGGACACACCATTTCTCTGTGGTGTTCGGGTGGCGTGAGTTGCGAAACTATTCCACAATTTTTCAAATGTAAACCAAACTCGTAACTCAAATATTCTCCTCCACGATCAGATCGTAGAAATTTTATTTTCTTGTTACGATGATTTTCCACTTCTCTCTGAAATTCTTTGAACTTTTCAAATGTTTCAGATTTGTGTTTCATTAAGTAGATATACCCATATCTGCTCAAATCATCTGTGAAGGTGAGAAAATAACGATACCCGCGTGCCTCAACATTCATTGGACCACAAACATCGGTATGTATGATTTCCAACAAATCAGTTGCTCGCTCCATAGTTCCGAGAACGGCGTTTTGTCATCTTGCCCATGAGGCACGGTTCGCAAGTACCAAGTGATTCATAATCAAGTGATTCCGAAGTCCATCAAGATGGAGTTTCTTCATGCGTTTTACACCGATATGACCTAAGCGGCGATTGCCACAAATAAGTTGCACTATCATTATCATCTCTGCATCTTTTGGCTTCAACATTATGAATATGTGTATCACTACTTGTCGAGATTCAACAAGAATAGACCATTCTTCAAGGGTGCATGACCATAAAAGATATTATTCATATAAATAGAACAACCATTATTCTCTGATTTAAATGAATAACCGTCTCGCATTAAACAAGATCCAGATATAATGTTCATGCTCAACGCCGCACCAAATAACAATTATTTAGGTCTAAAACTAATCCCGAAGGTAGATGTAGAGGTAGCGTGCCGACCGCGATCACATTGACTTTGGAACCATTTCCCACGCGATCGTCACCTCGTCCTTAGCCATGCTCGTCTATTCCGTAGTCCTGCTTGAGTTGCAAATATTAGCAACGAACCAGATCAAATACCAGTGCTACTACGAGCTCTAGTAAGGTACACATCAATAACATGTATATCACATATACCTTTGTTCACCTTGCCATCCTTTTATCCGCCAAATACTTGGGGCAGTTCCGCTTCAAAGGTCCGGTCTGCTTGCGGTAAAACACTCGGCCAGGGCTTAGGTCCAGACTTGGGTTTCTTCTCTTGATCAGCAACTTTCTTGCTGTTCTTTTGAAGTTTCCTTCTTCTTCCCTTTGCCCTTTTCTTGAAACTAGTGGTCTTGTTGACCATCAACACTTGATGCTCTTTCTTGATTTCTACCTCCGCAGCTTTTAGCATCGCGAAGAGCTCGTGAATTGTCTTAGTCATCCCTTGCATATTATAGTTCATCACGAAGCTCTTGTAGCTTGGTGGCGTGATTGGAGAATTACATCAATGACACTATCATCCGGAAGATTAACTCCCAGCTGAATTAAGTGATTGTTATACCCGGACATTTTGAGTATGTGCTCACCGACGAACTATTCTCCTCCATCTTGCAGCTATAGAACTTATTGGAGACTTCATATCTCTCAATCCGGGCATTTGCTTGAAATATTAACTTCAACTCTGGAACATCTCATATGCTCCATGACGCTCAAAACGTCGTTGAAGACCCGGTTCTAAGCCGTAAAGCATGGCACATCGAACTATAGAGTAGTCATCAGCTCGCTTTGCAGACGCTCATAACTTCGGCTCAAGATCTGCAGCAGGCTCGTCACCCAGCGGTGCTTCCAGGGCGTAATTTTTACGTGCAGCAATGAGGATAATCCTCAAATTCGGACCCAGTCCGTGTAATTGCTACCATGATCTTTCAACTTTGCTTTCTCAAGGAACGCATTAAAATTCAACGGAACAACAGACGAGCCATCTATCTACATTAAACATAGACAAGCAAAATACTATCAGTACTAAGTTCATGATAAATTTAAGTTCAATTTAATCATATTAAAAACTCCCACTTAGATGACATCTCTCTAGTCATCTAAGTGATCACGTGATCCATATTAACTAAACCATGTCCGATCATCACGTGAGACGGAGTAGTTTCAATGGTGAACATCACTATGTTGATCATATCTACTATATGATTCACGTTCGACCTTCGGTCTCCGTGTTCCGAGGCCATATCTGTTATATGCTAGGCTCGCCAAGTTTAACTTGAGTATTCGCGTGTGCAACTGTTTTGCACCGTTGTAGATGGACGAGAACTTATCACACCCGATCATCACGTGGTGTCCGGGTACTACGAACTTTGGCAACGGTGCATACTCGAGGAGAACACTTCTTGATAATTTTAGTGAGAGATCATCTTATAATGCTACCGTCAATCAAAGCAAGATAAGATGCATAAAGGATAAACATCACATGCAATCAATATAAGTGATATGATATGGTCATCATCATCTTGTGCTTGTGATCTCCATCGCCAAGCACCGCCATGATCACCATCGCCACCGCGCGACACCTTGATCTCCATCGTAGCATCGTTGTCGCCTCGCCAACTATTGCTTCTACGACTATCGCTACTCCTTAGTGATAAAGTAAAGAAATTACATGGCGCTTGCATTTCATACAATAAAGCGACAACCATATGGCTCCTGCCGATTGCCGATAACTCGTTACAAAACATGATCATCTCATACAATAAAATATAGCATCACGCCTTGACCATATCACATCACAACATGCCCTGCAAAAACAAGTTAGACGTCCTCTACTTTGTTGTTGCAAGTTTTACGTGGCTGCTACGGGCTGAGCAAGAACCGTTCTTACCTACGCATCAAAACCACAACGATATTTCGTCAAATAGACTCCGTTTTAACCTTCTCAAGGACCGGCGAGCCACACTCAGTTCAACTAAAGTGAGAGAGACAGACACCCGCCGGTCACCTTTAAGCAACGAGTGCTCGGGCGGTGAAACCAGTCTCGCGTAAGCGTCTGGCGTAATGTCGGTCCGGGCGCTTCATCTCACAATACCGCTGAACCAAAGTATGACATGCTGGTAGGCAGTATGACTTGTATCGTCCACAACTCACTTGTGTTCTACTCGTGCATATGACATCAACGCATAAAACCAGGCTCGATACCACTGTTGGGGAACGAGTAATTTCAAAAATTTCCCTACGATCACGCAAGATCATGGTGATGGCATAGCAACGAGAGGGAAGAGTGTCCGTCCACGCACCCTCGAGACCGAAAGCGAAGCGTTATAACAACGCTGTTGATGTAGTCGACGCCTCCACGATCCGACCGATCCAAGCACCGAACGACGGCACCTCCGAGTTCTGCACACGTTCAGCTCGATGACGATCCCGGACTCGATCCAGCAAAGTGTCGGGATGAGTTCCGTCGACGACGGCGTGGTGGCGATGTTGATGCTCCACCGACGCAGAGCTTCGCCTAAGCTCCGCGACGATATTACTTCTCCGGCGCAGGCTTCGCTAAGCTCCACGACGATATGACCAAGTGGAATATGGTGGAAGGGGCACCGACACGGCTAAGGAAAGATCCGTAGATCAACTTGTGTGCCAAGGGTGCCCCCTGCCCCGATATATAGAGAGGCAAGGGGAGGTGGCCGGCCCTAGGGGAGGCGCGATTAAGGAGGAGTCCTACTCCCACCGGAGTAGGACTCCCCCTCTCTAGTTGGACTAGGATTGGAGGAGGGAGAAGGGGAAGGCGCCGCCCCTTCCTTGTCCTATTCGGACTAGAGGGGAGGGCGCGCAGCCCACCTTGGGCTGCCCTTCCTCTTCTCCTATGGCCCATCAAGGCCCATTGACCTCCGGGGTTCCGTAACCTCCGGTACTCGATAAAATCCGATTTCACCCGAACACTTCCGATGTCCAAATGTAGGCTTCCAATATATCAATCTTTATGTCTCGACCATTTCGAGACTCCTCGTCATGTCCGTGATCACATCCGGGACTCGAACATCCTTCGTGCATCAATACTTATAAACTCATTATGAACTGTCATCGAAGCGTTAAGCGTGCGGACCCTTGGGTTCGAGAACTATGTAGACATGACCTAGAACCATTCTCGGTCAATAACCAATAGCGGAACCTGGATGCCCATATTGGTTCCTACATATTCTACTGAAGATCTTTATCGGTCAAACCGCATAACGACATACGTTGTTCCCTTTGTCATCGGTATGTTACTTACCCGAGATTCGATCGTCGGTATCCAATACCTAGTTCAATCTCGTTCTTCGTAAGTCTCTTTACTCGTTCCGTAATACATCATCTCACAACTAACTCATTAGTTGTAATGCTTGCAAGGCTTAGGTGATGTGTATTACCGAGAAGGCCTAGAGATACCTCTCCGACGATCGGAGTGACAAAACCTAATCTCAAATACGCCAACCCAACAAGTACCTTTGGAGACACCTGTAGTACTCCTTTATAATCACCCGATTCGTTGTGGCTTTGGTAGTACCAAAGTGTTCCTCCGTAAACGGAGTTGCATAATCTCATAGTTACAGGAACATGTATGGGTCATGAAGAAAGCATTAACATACTAAACGATCAAGTGTTAAGCTAACGGAATGGGTCATGTCAATCAGATCATTCAACCAATGATGTGACCTTGTTAATCAAATAACAACTCCTTGTTCATGGTTAGGAAACATAACCATCTTTGATTAACAAGCTAGTCAAGTAGAGGCATACTAGTGACATACTGTTTGTCTATATATTCACACATGTATTATGTTTCCGGTTAATACAATTCTAGCATGAATAATAAACATTTATCATGATATAAGGAAATAAATAATAACTTTATTATTGCCTCTAGGGCATATTTCCTTCAGATCGAGACTGGGATTTGTCACTCCGTATTACGGAGAGGTATCACTGGGCCCACTCGGTAGTGCATCATCATAATGAGCTCAAAGTGAATCGTCACCTCGTCCTTCGCCAGTCTCCATCATCACCGTTCCCTTGAACGCTTCCGCACGCGATCTACAAGTGGTATGTAGATGCAATCTCTCTCCCATGACTCGTTGCTTAGATGAACTCATAGATCTTGGTGAAACCGTAGGAACAATTTTAATTTTCTACAACGTTCCCCAACAGTGGATGGGTTTATTGACACTATTACTGTAGGGGAAACTAGGATGGTTTCCGATGCAAGAATCACTAGCATACATTTTCCTGTTTTACGCTACTTTGCTATATTTGCTAGTTGTTGCTTAATTGGTCGTGGAAACTGTGGAAACCTTAGTGTTCCTGATATTATTATTTTGTTCCATGGTTTATTCTGTGATAACACTGTTAGTATGGGCGGTATTATTGCCAAACGGTTAAGTCTGAACCGTACAAAGGGCCCAATCTTCGGAGGTATTTATGCTTCACGCCTTGCTGCACACTATAACATACCTATTAGGCACTATGAAAAGAAGAAGAATTGCTCAATGCTGATGCTGCTAGGTTATTTTACCCAAAAGCATTGTGAGTCTAGTCAGTAATGTGCAAATCATGTCTCCTGATAGTATCTCCTTCATTTGTAGGCATTTTCAGTATTATGAGTACTTTATTTAAAACTGCAGGTGCATGACATTTGTTAACATATGCAGGATATAAGGCCAAAACGCCTGGGGCATGGACCAAAATTGAGGAGACTTCCGGATGTTCTGAGATGAACATACAGTATACCATATATGCAGTGGAGCACAAGAGCAAAGCAGTACAGGGACACCATGGCATCAATCAAACGCTCAAAAATAATGCGCGATCATGTTTACATTAATCTCCTATAATAAATCTGAATAACCATCTTTATTATTTCAACAATCATTTATGTATGTGTGACCCGGAATGTGGACCAGTAGTTGTAACGCCGCATTGTCTATTGAGTTCTCTTGTCTATATTGCTGCAAAGTTTTGTGATGTAGGTCATGCAACCATTTTGCTTGTTATTACTATTGAAATTATGCAAATCTCCAAAGAAATTAGAGGTCCTCTAACCCTCAAGGAAATGGGTTACAAACCTTTTTTAGGTAATAATGGCAGTTGTGCTGCTGATCCACACCTTTGAGATGTTTCAACAGCGCTTTCAGATTGAAGTTCTTTCTACGCTCCAAGACCTAGGCTCTCGTTCCAACAATGTAGTTCATCTTTCAATGGTTGGTGATACATGTTCGGATCGGTCTCATCGTCTCAGATCGCCCGGCTCTTGAATGAGAACAGAGAGTTCTATATATTCCTCTTCATGCACAAGATGGAGTGAGGTTTTCTGTTAAATTTTCTTCGCAAACTTTCCTCCTCTCGCACAACAGTTTAATTAAGCTCAACATCCATAACACAAGCACTCACATGAGATTTCAGGAACTACTGCCTCACCTCAAGCATCCATCTTTCATTACTGCCGATCAACATTTGCAATATACAACATACAACACAAGAGAACTATAGAAGCCCAAAAGCACAACACAGGCCACACCCATTGTGAACAAAGGCTTCTACTTTCCTTCCAAAGATTTGCAGACATCGGCTTGCCATGAAAAGCGATACATTCGCAATCCATCAGCTGCAAAGGCCGAGACAAAGGTGCTTAACCGCCTCGGGTTGCTTGGGCTGCTGATAACGTATGTTTTTCGCCTTCCCGTGCTTTGACATGTCAGGTTTAGTTGGTCTCCAAGCTGTGAAGACTGCAGGAGAAGCTTGGTGTCAGTAAAACTTCAGGTGAGTAAGTACAACTAAATGAAAGCTCTAGTTATGCTTACAGACTGAAATAAGGTCCCAAAATGTAGCAACAAAACAATGGCAGGCATTTGCTTCACGTAAATGAAACAGACGAGGCCACTCACGGTAAGATAATGTCAACACATAGTCCTATGTAGAAAGGAGAGCGATGACATATAGTTGAAAACCAGCGGGAGGGAACATTTTGACTGTTTTAACATGTGATCAGCTCATAGCAGGATGCACTGGTTGACGCTCTTAACGGTTTTCATCTAAGAGAATTTTTATGCAGAGAAAACTGCTCAGGTATGAGAATCAAGCACATCTCTTAGAATATACTCATTTCGTTTGCTGTTAGACACATCTGTCCAGAATGCCACAAAGAAGCTATATACGCAACTAGCAACATCCCATATTTCAGGGACGACGACATTTCTTAGAACTATATATGTAAAAAGAACTTACGAGGCAATAGTTGCTCGGTGCTTTATTACAGTCCCACTGTGAAGTAGGAACACAGCTCAGATAATGGCACCAAGAACATTGCTGGCTAGCATCGAACCCTTGCATTAGCAAATAAGCCAGTGATGAACCTGCCAATGATAAAGTTTAGCAAAGGCAGTTAAACCTAGAGGCTGAACAGAACATTATTACTTTTCTGCTGACAGGGAAGATATTTACCCACAAATTAATATCACCAAAGCAATCACCAAGAGTACAATTTGATATATCTTGTACTGGATTTAGGCGCTACCGAGTGAACTCCAAGACGAGAGTTCTTCTGGTTGATGTATCCGAACTGTGGGCATTAGGAGCACAAAACCAAGAAAAACCCCGATACAAATCCACCAATATGAGCAAAGTTGTCAACATGTGGAAGGATCCCAACAGCCAAGTTGATAAGAATGATCATAACAAGAGTCAATAAAGCCAACACTGTATTTTCAAAACAAGAATGAAATTAGGCACCGAATATAATAAAGTACAAGTTTGGTAACCTTAGATTTAAGAACCTGCCTTATTCTCGTATATTGTCCAGTTTGTTATTAGCTCTGACAGCATGGAGCCCAGTAATCCAAACAGTGCACCTGAAGCTCCAACAGAGATATTTGACACCATAAACAGAGCAGACAACAAGCCACCGACACCCCGAGATCACATATAGTGTGCCGATCCTCACTAAGTATAAACAAACACTTACAAATGGTCAAGGTATATACGTAGCTTTTAGCTCTTGAAGGAACTGTGTAGGCAGAGAATTGAGGATGCAAAATCGCCTCGACACTTACAGAAACCAAATTCCTCTCAAGCCTGATTCCAATCATCAGGAGACTCAGCATGTTGGCAAGTATGTGGATAACACCAGCATGCAACCAAATGCAAGTGATGAGGCGCCACCATTCGTGGTCTTTGGCAACTTTACCTGTTTCTAGTGCCCCCATTTCCAACAGCCTGGAGAATTGGCACTCATGTAAGTTGCCACTTGTCAGACAATACTAGCAAGGGTGAGAAAACACATCGCAGATATTTTTTAAAAATATTATCAAATATAGGAAGGTAGTACAATGCAGGAAAAGCATATGAACTATACATAACTTAGTGATATAAATCTTTATAAACAGTAAAGTAAGAAAGGCCAATGTCATACCAAATCAAGAAGTTCCTAGTCCTACAAAATTACGAGATTATAAACTGATAATAGCAGAATTACTTGAAGGTGATTCCAAAACTATCAAAATTTAGGCCGGAAGCAAAGCGCATTAGCTCAAATCTGAACCAATTCCACAAAATGCAGGCATCTCTATTGCAGTAGAAGGAGCCAAAGGTCCAAGCTTTGGGCTTTTTACTTACGTCGCGGATGTGGGCCCGACGAGGGGTTCTCCTTGTACGGCTGGAACGCGTACCTGCCGAGGTCCGGCTCGAGCATGCAACCGTGCCTGGCGGCCCTGCCGACGGCGTCGCTGATCGCGGCGGCGGCAGCCGCGGCGTGGGCGGGGCAGTCGTTGACGTACATGGTGCGGACGAAGAGGGCGATGTTGGCGACGAAGAGCGGCACGAGGAACGGGAACCAGCGCCGGAAGGGCCGGAACTCCCGTCTCGCCCTGCCGCGGCATGGCGCCGCTGCCGGCGCGGGCGGGCCGGTCGGTCCTCTCCTGGGACCTCGCTTGAGCGCGCGTGTGCGTGCGGGCGCGGGCGACGCGGGGTTCTGCGTGGCGGGTTGGTTGGTGCGCCTCGCGCGCTTTTGCGTCGTGGAAAATGAGACGGTTTTGGGCGGAGGAGAGGAGAGGCAGGCGACGGAGGACGGAGGAAGAAACGGGGAGACCACCTCTATTCTGGTAATTTTTCCAAAAGGAAAATTTGACAGGGATTCGAAATGTGCATTTGTATTTTTACACTGCAAATTGACAAGAATCCTTCTTATTTTGCGAGAAGAATGTAAGTTAAACTTAAGATGGATTAACGATCTCCTCGGCAGTTAAGGCGGACACAAATGTCCAATGGTACAAAGGACCACCTAGTAAATGTCCAATGAATTTAGTTTGTGCTCGTTAAACCTAGTAAACTTAACGACCAAAAAACTTAACAAGCAAATAAACATGCTCATCTCTGTTCGTCTGAAACACGTTAAGCTTCGAGCGCTCATTAGCTTGTTAACGAGCATTACTCTCATTTGCTTCAACTACAGTGTTTGACATACGTGACGAGTGTGATTGTGATTTTTATGAACGAGGGCACCATGAGAGGAAGTAAAGCTAGTTGATACCCTCCGCTCCTAAAAAGTAGTGCGATAAAAAATTTACGGAAATTCAAATGTAGTGCGTGATCTCGCTCAACAAGTGATTTTGGACTAAATTGCCCTCCCAACCGAACAGCCAGCGCCCCACCCCACCAGATCACTCATCGCCTCTCTCCCTTATCTCTTTCTCGTCAGCCGCTTTTCCCTACCTCCTGCTCGCCTCGATCCCCACCGGCTCCCACCACCTGACCTTCCCACCGATCCCCACACTCCTAGTTCATCCCCATCTCCGCAACACTTCCTTCCTCTCATCGATCTTCTCCGCCACGACAGGAGCCGCCCAACAGATCACGGCCGAGAGGTGTGGTGGAGCCGCGCCTTCATAGCCAGAGGAGTTGAGGGAGAGGTGAGGAGGAAGGTTCGCTCTGCTGAAGGAGGCAACGACGACAATACAACAAATCGAGCTGTTGCTAGGCCAGACTCCCAAGGTGGACGGTCCAGATGCTCAACGATTGGGCAAGCGGCAGCAGAAATTCAAACAAACAGAGGAGGAAGAAGAGGAGTAGATCTCAAGTAGGGCTGCGCTGGAGACTGGCTGGATGTCCTAGTAAGGAGGACCTGCTCGAGCACGCCAACAGATTTGATGTCGCGACACTAACCAAGATTCGCCGTGACCCAGGATGCCGATGTCGGCATCCCGTAGAAGATGCTCGCCCATGCCGCTTAGCTTTGTTCATCACGGCCCATGTGGGCTGAGGTGACGCACATGGGGGCTGGACAGAGTTAGTGGAGGGGTATATTAGTCCCAAGTACATGTGCCAGCACACACATTGGTATTGAAGCTGAATCTAAGACGCACTATATTTAAGAATGAAGGGAGTACCTCCTATAGGTTGGGTTGGTTGATTAAATTAATATAATTGGATCGATGTGCATGAAATGATGTCATTTAAAGCAAGAATTCTTGTTATTTTGTATTAGAAAGCAGCTAGAAACTGTTGGCTCATTAACTCAATGATCTAAAACCAGTGATTGACTCAGTTCCATAAGAAGTGAGCTACGAATTGGGATACCAAAAGCTTATTAAGCTCACGACTACGAGCTTTTGATCTATCCCTACCTAAACTCCAAAGTTACTTATGGCCATTGAAATTTTCTTGAAAGTTCCATAAGAAGAGAGACGCATACATTCATCTACCATATGAATTTCAATCTCAATTACCACTGATGTAGGTTCAAGAAGATCACCCAAGTGAACATATCATGATCTGGGAGTGTTCCTTTAGAAAACCACTCCCAACAACGCCGAGAATCGCCATGCTAAAACAGATGTATTTGGCATTGTGAAAAAATTGCATGCTAGTAGAAAAATTGCTAGGAATTTTTGAAGGAAATATGCCTTAGAGACAATAATAAAGTTATTATTTTCCTTATATCATGATAAATGTTTATTATTCATGCTAGAATTGTATTAACTGAAACATAATATTGTGTGAATACTGCTACGCCTTGAGCTTGTGTTGGTTTTCCCAAGAGGAGAGGATGATGCAGCAGAGTAGCGTAAGTATTTCTAGTTTTGAGAACCAAGGTATCAATCCAGAGTAGGCCACGCCATGAGTCCCTCGTGCATCTACAAAGAATAACCTCGCAACCAACGCGAATAGGGGTTGTCAATCCTTCACGGTCACTTACAGAGTGAGATCTGATAGAGATGATAGATAATATTTTTGGTATTTTGGTATAAAGATGCAAAGTAAAATAAAAAAGTAAAAAAGCAAAACAACAAGCGAGGAAGATTAATATGATGAGAATAGACCGGGCCATATTTTCACTAGTGGCTTCTCTCAAGAGCATAAGTATTTTACGGTGGGTGAACGAATTACTGTTGAGCAATTGATGAATTGAGCATAGTTATGAGAGTATCTAGGGATCATGTATATAGGCATCACGTCCGAGTCAAGTAGACCGACTCCTGCTCGCATCTACTACTATTACTCCACTCATCGACCGCTATCCAGATGCTTCTAGAGTATTAAGTTAATGAAAATAGAGTAACGCTTAAGCAAGATGACATGATGTAGAGGAATAAATTCATGCAATATGATAAATACCCCATCTTGTTATCCTCGATGGCAACAATACAATGTGTGCCTTGCTGCCCCTACTTTCACCGAAAGGACACCGCAAGATTGAACCCAAAGCACTTCTCCCATTGCAAGAACTACCAATCTAGTTGGCCAAACCAAAAGATAATTAGAAGAGACTTGCAAAGATAACCAATCATACATAAAAGAATTCAGAGAAGATTCAAATATTGCTCATAGATAATCTTGGTCATAAACCCACAATTCATCGATCTCAACAAACACACCGCAAAAGAAGATTACATCGAATAGATCTCCACGAGAGAGGGGAGAACATTGTATTGAGATCCAAAAGAGAGAAGAAGCCATCTAGCTACTAACTATGGACCCAAGGTCTGAAATAAACTACTCACACTTCACCGGAGAGGCTATGATGATGATGTAGCCCTCCGTGGTGGATTCCCTTCCCATGAGCTCCTAACAGCCCCAAGATGGGATCTCGTGGATAAGAAAGTTGCATGTGGAATTAGGTTTTTGGCCCGTGATCGATCCGCTGGGGGTAATGAGGTATATATAGGAGGAAGGAGTACGCCGGTGGAGCTTTGGGGCCACGAGGGGGGCCTAGAGGGGAGGCGCGCCCACCCCTGTGTTCTTGACCGAGGGTCCAAGTCCCTGATCTTATCTCGATGAGAAAATCATGTTCTCAAGGTTTCATTCCGCTTGACTCGCTTGATATTCCGCTTTCAAATATCAAATAGGCAAAATAACAGCAATTCTCGGGTTCCTGTTAATAGGTTAGTCCCAAAAGTAATATAAAAGTGGAAAATAAAGCCCAATATAGTCCAAAACAATAGATAATATAGCATGGACCAATCAAAATTATAGATACGCTGGAGACGATCGCATCCCCAATTGAGCCACAACAGAGAGCACCAATTGTTAGAAACATCAAGCCCTGAATTCAAAATGTCAAGGTGCTGGTCCAGAACTAGCATAAGCTCACACAGTATAGCTCTATATACATCAAATTCTGGAAGCTCCCTTGTCGGACTGTCGCTGAAACTACATAGGCCATAGAAATTTTTGAAGCGATGTGGTGCCATGGTCAGAACCACTACTAAGTCTGTGTGAGATGGTTGGCAAGGATACAACACCAGATGCCCAGCGTCATAGCAGCCTGCTACCATGTATAGGCCATCTGGTTGAGAATTGCCATCTGTATCACAATGGCCAGTCCCGCTAAATTCTTCTTGATGTAAATATACTAAAATGTTCCTGTGCCGCCTTGTGTCTGGCATTTTGTCAGTCCCAGGAAAAGGTAACTGGGGAAAGAACTTCTGCTCAAAATGTGTGAATGTATATCTGCAGGAAGGCCATGGTTGCAGCTTGACTGAAGGAACTAGAAAAATATGCAATATTCTGAACTTCACAAGCACACCACAATCTTTTGTTTGATCTGGTCGACGCCGCAGCTCATAATCAATGTCAGCAGAAGATAGTAGAACCAAGCACCGCATCATCACCACAACACCCAAGTTCAGATCACCCATAAATTGCATTATCGGCTGACTCAGGACAGGCATATTTCTCGGCGCCATGGGGATCCAACAAGCAAACTTCTCATAAGTACATGGTTTCAGTCACGCACTCGGCAAATACCTCAAGGATGCTCTCCAAGATTTCAGATCATGAGATAAATACTGCATCGCATATGTAACCAGCGGTAGCAGCCCTATATGCTTCAGAATCACTTCTTCAGGAGAGCAAGCAAATGACGGCCATGGCATAAGACAAGGCCTGCTAGCAGATGTTTTCCTCTTGGAACTAAGTGGTCATGCAACTTTCCATTGGAATTGTTTAAAGCAATTAGGGAAAACAGACAGAGTGTTGAATTTCATTCTCTTTGACCCAGCCTCACAACATTTGCTTGACTCAGTGGAAACCAAGAAAGTGAGCTGCCCTTGTTCAGTGATGTTAGCTAGATCAAAAGATAGCACTGGCTCACACTGTCTGATACAACATCAATATTTAGTTTCAGACAACCAACAGGAGGAGGCTCCCAGTAACTTGGCTTCTTGGGCAGTGTATGCTACGGGAATAAATCAGCCTTACCTTTAGCAATATACTCTGTCAGTGCACGCTGGTTAATCTCGTCCTCGTACCTGCTTGGAAATTTCACCTGAGGCAGAGACTGGAGTATCAGAAGCAGCGACCAGACTGTCTCGCTCGCTGGCCTTGCCCTTGCGCACGCACCGGAACGACTGACGAAGAAGGCAGGGCGAGGGAGCGTACCGTCTGTGCCGTCGGTGGCCGCGCGCGCAAGTGCAATAGAACCAACAGGAGTCCACGTCGCGTACCAGCCGGAGCCCGCCTCGTCATCTCTGCCCGACAATTCACACCATCTGACGCGCCGTCTTCGTCGCGAGGCCCGGCCCAACCGCTCCCCGCAGCACGCGCGCGCGGGGGAGGAGAGCACTATCGGAGTCGGATAGGAACCGCCGGCCCGGGGCGGCGCGAGAGGAGGCGCAGATCCGCCGGCTACAGCGACGCAATGGCCTCTGCCGGGGGCAACGTCGAGGGAAGAGCTAGCCTGCGCGTGGAGGCAAGCAAGCATCATCAACTTATTGAAGGAAACCATGCATGGAGCTTCATCTCCGATTGGTTAGAGCATCTCGTTGGCTTTTCTTTATAGGAGAAACTCCGTGAGCACCACGCGCCCGTGCCGGGACTCGAACTCGGGTGGGCTGGCAGCAACCTCACCTGCCCAGCCAACGGGTCGACGCCCCGTCCTCAATGTTCCGAGAAAGAAAGCTGAAAGGGTGCTTGGATTAACGGACTTATTTTAGTCTGACTAAAAATAGTCTCTTTAAGAGGCTAAAGTTCCAAGCACCCCTCATTAAAGAGGGGTTAAAACTAGTCTTGAAATTAAATTTTTTTAGTCAGGGGTACTACCACTAGTTCTCTCTCCTTATTTAACTCATCTCCTTTAACACAGGCGAGTTCTGGATTGGAGGGTTTGGAGAGTGATAAATGCTCATTAACTTGATTTTAGTCTTTTTAGTATTTGAATTCAAGCATAGGTGAGACTAACAAGTTTTAGTCCCACTATTTTTAGTCATGAGACTAAAATGTATCCAAGCACCCTCTAAAATGTATCCAAGCACCCACTGAATCTGCTAGCATTGATGGTTAAGGCGGCGATCAGTGAAAGGATAGTGACCGGCATGCGTCGCGTGCGAAGGTGCCTGGCCAGGGGGTGCGGAATCGGCGGGGCGTGGGGAGGCAGCGGGGCCGTATATATGAGACCGGGTCTCATTCACCGGCCGGTTGGACTGCTGTGTTGCCTTTTCGATTCCCAGATGTACCTTGTAGGGCGATTTGAGTTTTTCGCCACCCTTTCCTTTGGACTTTGACATTTCCCAAACGAAATTGATATGCACACGACACTGTATGCCCGATGTGCAGCCGACACAAACTCCACACCGTGGGATAGCCTTGCATCAACTTCACAAACGGCCTGATGGAAACGTCGGCTGAGTATCGTGCAAGAAGCGTCGGATCTATTGCAATGCTGTTTCCCAAATGCTTAAAAACCGCAGTTGTACGATCGGGTCAGGCAGTGGTGGGAATGATGCATGCACGTGAGGAGCTGGTTGGAGTGGAGGGTGGTGAGGGGCTCATTACTTTCTCTCTAGCACGCCTTGGTATGGACCTGCCATGGGGTTGGAAACGAGGGAGAGGGGCGGATTTTCTACTACGGCGAGTGGCTTCTCTTGCGATGGCGTCATGGCTGATATGGGGATTGAATGGGGGTGGCTAGTGTTAGATTCACAGGGCAACTTTTCACTCTAGGGGCAGAGCAGTTGCTTGGATTTTGCTATAAGAGTTGCAGTTGCTTGGATTTGTTGAGGCAGTTGCTTCGATTTGTTTTGAACAGTTTTTGCATTTGTGGTTTTTGTAATGCAGTTGCTTGGTTTTGCTACCGCAATTGCTTGGATTTTTTGGGTACAACCGCGGGGGGGGGGGTTAGATAGTTATCAATATCATACTTTTTTTTTTCTCTGCCTAAAGTAGATAATCTAAGTAGTAATGCTAGGACAGTTATTGGTTCAAAAAAATTGTTCAAAATTTTGGGCAGCATTTTGGCTCAATTTGGACATCATTTTGCCTGTTTTTTTTACTTCTGAAGATATGTATGCGCACAACATCCATATTCAAACGTATATTTCCAGATGGACATATTCATACACCATGACACAATATGAAGATAGTATGGCAAAATAAAGCATTTAACATGTTCGTACATCATCTACCATAAGGCCATAATTGTTGTCATGTTTAAGAACCAAAAGCACAAGGCCATAGTAGTTGCCATGTACAACCAAAAGAATAAAGCAATAGTTGGTACCATGTTACATCCAAAGTAAAGGATGCTAAATCTGTCATATTACAACCAAAAGTATAGAGAAGATCAAGCACAACACTAGTACTTCCTTCTTTTCGGGGTCAACTTTCTAGCTTTTGAGCTTGAGGCCATGTCATATGCTATCATGGCGTTCTCCACGGTTGGGTTAGGTTTCTGCGATGCCTCATCAGACAATGTCATGGCCAACATCCTTCTTGTCACTGGATTGGGACTTCCTTGGAGACTCTGTGGCATAGTGATCATGTGCCTTGTTGGAGTGACAACCACATCAAGTTATGGTACTGCATGTGTTGCCTCATCAGCCAACATGTTGCATGTATTTAGAAATGTAATAAGTGCAAGTTACTGGATTGGGACTGCTTTGAAGACTTTGTGCCATAGTGATCATGTGCCTATTGGAAGTGTCAACTTCAGATTCCAGTGTCGAGGCATCATCATCAGCTGGATATCTTGGTGCCCTCTTCTTTCTTTTCCTGCACAAATATAAACAAGTTAGTACATATTAAACAAGTGGTAAAATGAACATTGATCATTTCAGATACCTCGGCCTTGGTCCATTTAACGGACATGTGGATTGCCTGTGGCCTAAAATGTGGCATCTTTTGCATCTATTCTTGCTGCTTAGTTATTTTGGCTCTTTCTTATTTTTAGGACCACCATCTCCACCTTCGAGGAAGCTCTTATACCTATTCTTTCTAGGCCTTCCAACACCTCTTTTCTTATTTATTGGAGCCTCCGTGTCAATTGGAAATTCTACATGTGGCCATTGAGACCTATTTGTCAATGGCTCAACCTCTCCAGCATATGCTGCCCAGAACTTCTCTAGAGAGAAATAGTCATGCACATAGTCCTCCCATCTTGGGTTCCTTCTATCTAGCAAGAAAGCAAGTGCACGCTCACAAGGCTTCCCTGTGTGTTGCCACTCCAGGCACATGCACTCGCTTTGGTCACTCTTCGGAACATGTCGCAAGTTGTATTTACTTGTGTCCCTCGCCCCAAAACTTGCAACTCCACATTTCCCAACTTTCAAATGTTTAAGTCCCCTTGTCCTATTATGAATTTGTTGGATGATGGCTGGAATAATTTTCCTTTCAGTTTCATTCCAATCTTTCTCCTTTTCTCACGAAGTTTCATGACTAGCTCTCTAAGAGCATCTCCACTCACCCCCCCCCCAACAGGCCCCCAAGCCCCTTTTTTATCGCCGCGTGAAAAAATAGGCCCAGTCGCGTCCCAGAAGCCCATTTTTCGCCGGTTAGGGCCGAATTTGGCGCCGACGGACCCACGCCGAACCCGGCACGCTGGGGGCGCCGGGGGAAACGATTTTGGCGCCAAATCATGTGGACCCGCCGAGTCAGCGACTGACCACCTTCGTCGTCCTCACCGTCTCGGTTTCTCGCGAGAATCAATGCGAAGGCTGCCGCCAGTCAGCCTTCCATTGATTCCTCACGAGCGGCGCAATGAAGGCACGCCTACGCGCGTCCCGCCCCCTCCTGCCACGCGTACACACGGCTGCCGCCTGCTCGCCGCCCACCCGTCGCTATAAAAGCTGCCCATCCCTCGCCGGTGGCCGCACACCCCCTCGCCACAGCCCCTGATCTCCCCTCACCCTCTCGTCACCGATGCACCTGTCCCCTTTCTCCCTGACGCCCCTTCCTCCCGTCTCCGGCATCGACCATGGCCGAGCGCTACCCCGCGATGGAGCGGCGGCCAATGGCTTCGGTCGCCGCCACGTGCACGAGGCGGAAGCCCGCCTCCTCTACGAGGTGGACTACCCGGCGCCGCCAGACATGCGGGTGTTGGGATCGTGGAGGCTCAGCGGCGGCGGAGTCCCGGTGCCACCACCGCCCTCCATGCTGAATGGCGCGCCGGGATCGTGCGCATCAGATCATCACTGCCGGAGCACGCGCGACAGCAGCCGAGGTACGTCCTCGTCCTCGTCGGGCTCCCGTACCTCCGTGTCACCGGCACTCCTCCCCGTCAAGCAGGAGCCACGGGAGACACTGGTCGGGCGGCGCACCCGCGGCGGCGCCCTCCTCATCAACGAGGGCGGCGTCCCTTCTCCTCCCTCCTCCTGCCTCGTCAAGCCGATGACCGAGCCAGAACTCCTTCCCGTGAAGAAGGAGCACGAGGCCATGCCCGCCGACGAGGAGACCGGCCTCAAATGGGCGTGGGGCGACTAAGTTCAGTGGGAGACGGAGTGCCAGTGTTGCGTCCTCGAGGAGATCGCCGCCCGGCGCCGCGGCCGCGAGGAGGGTGGCATCATCCTCAACGACAGCGACGAGGATGTGCCTGGGCCGTCTAACCCCGTCCGCCACGGCGACCTAGTGCAGGGGTGCAGCAAGGACGGCAGCGGCGTGCAGGACGACGACGGCTACACCAACGTCTACAGGCTCCTCGGCATGTAGAAGGCTCCAGGCGGCGGCGGCGGCGGTGTAGTAGTAGTTTTTAATTTTGTTTTTAAATTATGTTTAAGTTTTTACAAATACCAATGAAAACGCCTGAATTTCCTCCAAGTTTGGCCGAATTTGATTTTGAAAAAGCGGCGTCTGGGGCCAGCTTGGGGCGGCGGTTGGGAAACCGACCGTCCCCACGCCGATTTTATCGTCGGTTGGCCCCCAGGCAGCGCTATTTCAAGCCCCTCCGACACGGACCTCATCACCACCTTCCGCGATGCCGATTTCTTCAAGACTCGCCGCATCTACGGCCCCAAGCGCGACGACGACCCCGGGTGGGAGTTCGATTACATCTTGGACGGTGAGATCCGCATCGCCACCGGAAGCAGCGAACCAGCTACAACCCGTTGAGGTAGGCCCCGTCCCTCTTCCCCGACAGGCAAATTTTGTTAGACAACATCTTCCTTGAGTTCCACACACTCTCCTACCAGGAGGACCAGGGGCTGCAGAGTGTGGTCTGCATCCGTCATGATTGCTATTGGTGCGGGGGCGCGTCGATGTCTTCTCATCGAACACCATGGAGTGGAAAATTTTCCCTTGGGTGAAAACAAAGGCCCTGGGCCTGGTGCCCAAGGATGACAAAAACTCTAACCCTGGTAAGGTGCACAAAATAGATTATTCATTGAATTCAAAAAATGTTCATTGAATTTAAATTTTGTTCATCGAGATTAAAAAATGTTCATTGAAATTCAAAATTTGTTCATCGTATTCAAAATTTGCTGAGCATTTAAAAAATGTTCAGTAATATTCCAAATTTGTTCATTGATTTCAAAAAAACTTCATCAAATTCAAATTTTGTTCATCAATTTCATAATTCTTTCATCCATGTTTTTTTTCTAAATTGTTCATGTAGCTGAAAAAATGTTCATCCTATTCAAACTTTGTTCACCATAATGTTTAAAAAACCAAATTCACTGGCATGTTTTGAAACATCGAACATTTTTTGAAATCATGAATATTTATTAAATTCGTGTACATTATTCAAATTTAGGGACATTTTTTTGCTCGACAAACTTTTTCAAAATTCTAATTGTTTTTGATTTTTTTGAACTATTTCGAAATCCTGAATTATTTAAATAAGAAAAAACAAAACGGAAGAAACAAAGAAAAGAGCCCCGCCGCTCATGGGTCGGCCCAGATGGGCGCTCGAGGGGTTGCCACGTAATAAACATTATGGTGAATTTTGTATTAAATTTGATGAACAATTTTAAACAATATGGTGAACAAAGTTTGAATACGATGAACATTTTTTTTTTGAAAAAACATGGACGACTTTTTTTGAATTTTATGAACAAAATTTGAATTTGACGAACATTTTCTAAAATCAAAGAACACATTTCGAATATTAATGAGCATTTTTTTAAATGCTCGACAAATTTTGAATACGATGAACAAAATTTGAATTTTTATGAATATTTTTTCAATCCCGATGAACAAAATTTAAATCTGATGAACATTTTTTGAATTTGATGAATAATCTAGTTTTTGTTGATTTGAAAAGAAAATTCGCAGAAAAGGTGAAAAAGTAAAGAAGAAAAAAGAAAAAAGGAAAAGTAAAATAGAAAAGAATAAAAAATAGGGGAAATGGGCCAGCCCGTACCACATCCAGCTGCTGAGAGAGAGGGGTACGCACCACCGCGATCGCAAGCGCCCTACATGTCGTATAAGATTCCCCCGCCGGAAGCCAGGGAGCGCACACCCTCCCCGCTCCCCCACGCGCCCTAATGGACCGACCGATATGCAGGGTGCTGAGCCCCTTGGTTTTCATTTTTGCTTGTTTTTTCTGTTTAGATTTTTTCTTTGTTTTTAAATAATTTGGGATTTGAAAAGAATTGCAAATTGCTGAATTGTTCGTGTATTATAAAACTATTCCTGATTGGAAAAATGTTCGGGAAATGATAAATTCTCAGGGATTAAAAAAATTTGTGATTTAGAAAAAAACCAGGAATTTGAAAATTGTTCACGATTTCAATAAAATGTTAATGAATTTGAAAAGGTGTTTACTTTTTCCGTAAAAATTGCGAATCGGCAAAAACTGTTCGTCAATTCAAAAAATGTTCATGATTTTCTAAAAAAAACATTAATTTGTCAAGTGCGAGTGGGGCTGTACCGGGATATTCGAAAGGGAGAATGGGGGCGGGTTCTTGACCGACCACTTCCCAAGTGCAAGAAAGGCCATTTGGTATTTCGAAGGGATTTACGCACACTCCCCTCAGATACCAGGTAAGAAGTTGCTGCCATTTACTGCTGTGCATGAAGAGTTTCAGCTTCAGATCATTCAAATAGTTCCATTCTGTGCATGCCAGGTGTTCAATTTCCGGGGTTAACTCATCCTGGTATCGTGGGGACTGCGCCGTCGGCCGAGCTTCTCAATATATGGAACCAAAGGGAGAGGGAATTGGTCGAAATGGGCCACGAGTCGCCGAAGCTGTGTGAAGTTCTACACCAGAGACCCCTTGCTAACTTACCAACCTCCCACAGCTGCTTACTTGGGAAGGTACGACGTGTCCATCGAGGCTTCGTTTATATATGTACTTGTTAAAGAGCTATGCTCACGATATATGCAATGCTCTGCAGATCCTGAGTGGCAAAAGATTGCAAATGAAGCAGCAAGAACCATTCCTGGAAGAGAGAATGGGGGCAACTGTGAAATAAAGAATCTAAGCAGAGGTTCCAAAGTTTATCTGCCAGTATTTGTTGAAGGAGCAAATTTGAGTACTGGTGTGATATGCACTTCTCCCAAGGTGATGGTGAAGTCTCATTCTGCGGAGCGATAGAAATGAGTGGATTCCTTGAGCTAAAGTAATTGCCTTAATTCTCAGTCGATCAACTGTACATGACTTGCTGAATTTGCTGTCTGGATAACAAAAATCTGTCATGTGAAATTCTGCTGATTTATGTTTTGTGTAGATGTGAGATCATAAGAGGTGGGATGAAGGAGTACTTGACTCCTGTTGGTCCAACAGCACTTCATGTGAACCCTATCTTCGAGATAGGTCCGGTGAAGCCGCGCTTCTCGGAATGGTTAGTCTTCGAGGGCATCAGCGTCGATGAGTCGGGAAAGCAGCATTTCCTTGATGCATCAGTTGCCTACTAGCGTGCAGTTCTCAATGCCATTGAGTACCTTTCCAGGTTTGGGTACTCCAAGGAGCAGGTAGGCACTAACCAGGGTTAACTATTTATTTTCAGCCTGTAATTAAGTACTCTATCATGTAAATAACAGAGGGACATTATCTTGAGTTCTGAACTTTGGGTTATCTATGCAGGTCTATCTTTTGCTGTCATGTTGTCCATGTCAGGGTAGGATATATGGAATAGTAGATGCCCCTAACGCAGTGGCGACACTTGCTATCCCGACAGCGATATTTGACCAGGTATCCCCCAATAGCCCCAACATATCTTTTGCGCCAAAAAACTTTCATCTTCTTAATAAGGACAGAACGACAAAGGTCTGATCTTGGATCTGGCTTAAGCTTTCTGTGCTACATTTCTTTGGAGAAACCTAAAATTGGTGTCCACTGATAGTATGTATGTATGTTTTATGTAGCACAGACAGCAGATCAATGCTGATGCTGCTAGGTTATTTTACCCAAAAGCATTGTGAGTCTAGTCAGTAATGTGCAAATCATGTCTCCTGATAGTATCTCCTTCATTTGTAGGCATTTTCAGTATTATGAGTACTTCTATTTAAAACTGCAGGTGCATGACATTTGTTAACATATGCAGGATATAAGGCCAAAACGCCTGGGGCATGGACCAAAATTGAGGAGACTTCCGGATGTTCTGAGATGAACATACAGTATACCATATATGCAGTGGAGCACAAGAGCAAAGCAGTACAGGGACACCATGGCATCAATCAAACGTCTAAAAATAATGCGCGATCATGTTTACACAATCTCCTATAATAAATCTGAATAACCATCTTTATTATTTCAACAATCATTTATGTATGTGTGACCCGGAATGTGGACCAGTAGTTGTAACGCCGCATTGTCTATTGAGTTCTCTCTTGTCTATATTGCTGCAAAGTTTTGTGATGTAGGTCATGCAACCATTTTGCTTGTTATTACTATTGAAATTATGCAAATCTCCAAAGAAATTAGAGGTCCTCTAACCCTCAAGGAAATGGGTTACAAACCTTTTTTTAGGTAATAATGGCAGTTGTGCTGCTGATCCACACCTTTGAGATGTTTCAACAGCGCTTTCAGATTGAAGTTCTTTCTACGCGTCCAAGACCTAGGCTCTCGTTCCAACAATGTAGTTCATCTTTCAATGGTTGGTGATACATGTTCGGATCGGTCTCATCGTCTCAGATCGCTCCGGCTCTTGAATGAGAACAGAGAGTTCTATATACTTCCTCTTCATGCACAAGATGGAGTGAGGTTTTCTGTTAAATTTTCTTCGCCAAACTTTCCTCCTCTCGGCACAACAGTTTAATTAAGCTCAACATCCATAACACAAGCACTCACATGAGATTTCAGGAACTACTGCCTCACTCAAGCATCCATCTTTCATTACTGCCGATCAACATTTGCAATATACAACATACAACACAAGAGAACTATAGAAGCCCAAAAGCACAACACAGGCCACACCCATTGTGAACAAAGGCTTCTACTTTCCCTTCCAAAGATTTGCAGACATCGGCTTCTTGCCATGAAAAGCGCATACATTCGCAATCCATCAGCTGCAAAGGCCGAGACAAAGGTGCTTAACCGCCTCCGGGTTGCTTGGGCTGCTGATAACGTATGTTTCCGTCTTCCCGGTGCTTTGACATGTCAGGTTTAGTTGGTCTCCAAGCTGTGAAGACTGCAGGAGAAGCTTGGTGTCAGTAAAACTTCAGGTGAGTAAGTACAACTAAATGAAAGCTCTAGTTATGCTTACAGACTGAAATAAGGTCCCAAAATGTAGCAACAAAAACAATGGCAGGCATTTGCTTCACGTAAATGAAACAGACGAGGCCACTCTACGGTAAGATAATGTCAACACATAGTCCTATGTAGAAAGGAGAGCGATGACATATAGTTGAAAACCAGCGGGAGGGAACATTTTGACTGTTTTAACATGTGATCAGCTCATAGCAGGATGCACTGGTTGACGCTCTTAACGGTTTTCATCTAAGAGAATTTTTATGCAGAGAAAACTGCTCAGGTATGAGAATCAAGCACATCTCTTAGAATATACTCATTTCGTTTGCTGTTAGACACATCTGTCCAGAATGCCACAAAGAAGCTATATACGCAACTAGCAACATCCCATATTTCAGGGGACGACGACATTTCTTAGAACTATATATGTGTAAAAAGAACTTACGAGGCAATAGTTGCTCGGTGCTTTATTACAGTCCCACTGTGAAGTAGGAACACAGCTCAGATAATGGCACCAAGAACATTGCTGGCTAGCATCGAACCCTTGCATTAGCAATACAAAGCCAGTGATGAACCTGCCAATGATAAAGTTTAGCAAAGGCAGTTAAACCTAGAGGCTGAACAGAACAGAACATTATTACTCTTCTGCTGACAGGGAAGATATTTACCCACAAATTAATATCACCAAAGCAATCACCAAGAGTACAATTTGATATATCTTGTACTTGGATTTAGGCGCGCCCGAGTGAACTCCAAGACGAGAGTTCTTCTGGTTGATGTATCCGAACTGTGGGCGCATTAGGAGCACAAAACCAAGAAAAAACCCCGATACAAATCCACCAATATGAGCAAAGTTGTCAACATGTGGAAGGATCCCAACAGCCAAGTTGATAAGAATGATCATAACAAGAGTCAATAAAGCCGCACACTGTATTTTCAAAACAAGAATGAAATTAGGCACCGTAAATATAATAAAGTACAAGTTTGGAAAAATAATCCTTAGATTTAAGAACCTGCCTTATTCTCGTATATTGTCCAGTTTGTTATTAGCTCTGACAGCATGGAGCCCAGTAATCCAAACAGTGCACCTGAAGCTCCAACAGAGATATTTGACACCATAAACAGAGCAGACAACAAGCTACCGCCGACCCCCGAGATCACATATAGTGTGCCGATCCTCACTGCGATAAACAAACACTTACAAATGGTCAAGGTATATACGTAGCTTTTAGCTCTTGAAGGAACTGTGTAGGCAGAGAATTGAGGATGCAAAATCGCCTCGACACTTACAGAAACCAAATTCCTTCTCAAGCCTGATTCCAATCATCAGGAGACTCAGCATGTTGGCAAGTATGTGGATAACACCAGCATGCAACCAAATGCAAGTGATGAGGCGCCACCATTCGTGGTCTTTGGCAACTTTACCTGTTTCTAGTGCCCCCATTTCCAACAGCCTGGAGAATTGGCACTCATGTAAGTTGCCACTTGTCAGACAATACTAGCAAGGGTGAGAAAAAACACATCGCAGATATTTTTTAAAAATATTATCAAATATAGGAAGGTAGTACAATGCAGGAAAAGCATATGAACTATACATAACTTAGTGATATAAATCTTTTATAAACAGTAAAGTAAGAAAGGCCAATGTCATACCAAATCAAGAAGTTCCTAGTCCTACAAAATTACGAGATTATAAACTGATAATAGCAGAATTACTTGAAGGTGATTCCTAAAACTATCAAAATTTAGGCCGGAAGCAAAGCGCATTAGCTCAAATCTGAACCAATTCCACAAAATGCAGGCATCTCTATTGCAGTAGAAGGAGCCAAAGGTCCAAGCTTTGGGCCGGCTTCTTACTTACGTCGCGGATGTGGGCCCGACGAGGGGGTTCTCCTTGTACGGCTGGAACGCGTACCTGCCGAGGTCCGGCTCGAGCATGCAACCGTGCCCGGCGGCCCCGCCGACGGCGTCGCCGATCGCGGCGGCGGCAGCCGCGGCGTGGGCGGGGCAGTCGTTGACGTACATGGTGCGGACGAAGAGGGCGATGTTGGCGGCGACGAAGAGCGGCACGAGGAACGGGAACCAGCGCCGGAAGGGCCGGAACTCCTGCGTCTCGCCCCGCCGCGGCATGGCGCCGCCGCCGGCGCGGG
This sequence comes from Aegilops longissima, assembly GCA_021605205.1. NCBI lineage: Eukaryota > Viridiplantae > Streptophyta > Magnoliopsida > Poales > Poaceae > Aegilops > Aegilops longissima. The sequence continues at coordinate 46,498,908 of CM038678.1, read as the reverse complement.
GCGCGGGGCCGGTCGGTCCTCTCCTGGGACCTCGGGCTTGCGCGCGCGTGCGTGCGTGCGGGGCGCGGGCGACGCGGGGTTCTGCGGGAGGTGGCGGGTTGGTTGGTGCGCCTCGCGCGCTTTTGCGTCGTGGAAAATGAGACGGTTTTGGGCGGAGGAGAGGGAGAGGCAGGCGACGGAGGACGGAGGTGGAAGAAACGGGGGAGACCACCCTCTATTCTTGGTAATTTTTCCCAAAAGGGAAAATTTGACAGAGGGATTCGAAATGTGCATTTGTATTTCTTTTACACTGCAAATTGACAAGAATCCCTTCTTATTCTTTGCGAGAAGAATTTGTAAGTTAAACTTAAGATGGATTAACGATCTCCTCGGCTAGTTAAGGCGGACACAAATGTCCAATGGTACAAAGGACCACCTAGTAAATGTCCAATGAATTTGTAAAGTTTGTGCTCGTTAAACCTAGTAAACTTAACGACCAAAAAAACTTAACAAGCAAATAAACATGCTCATCTCTGTTCGTCTGAAACACGTTAAGCTTTCGAGCGCTCATTAGCTTGTTAACGAGCATTACTCTCATTTGCTTCAACTACGAGGTGTTTGACATACGTGACGAGTGTGATTGTGATTTTTATGAACGAGGGCGACCATGAGAGGAAGTGTGCTAGTTGATACTCCCTCCGTTCCTAAAAGTAGTGCGCATAAAAAATTTACGGAAATTCCGAAATGTAGTGCGTATCTCGTTCAACAAGTGATTTTGGACGAAATTGCCCTCCCAACCGAACAGCCAGCGCCCCACCCCACCGCATCGCCCCATCGCCTCTCTCTCCCTTATCTCTTTCTCGTCGCCGCTTTTCCCTACCTCCTGCTCGCCTCGATCCCCACCGGCCTCCCACCACCTGACCTTCCCACCGATCCCCACACTCCTAGTTCATCCCCATCTCCCGCAACACTTCCTCTCCCTCTCTCATCGATCTTCTCCGCCTCACGACAGGAGCCGTCCAATAGATCACGGCCGAGAGGTGTGGTGGAGCCGGCGGCCTTCATAGCCAGAGGAGTTGAGGGAGAGGTGAGGAGGAAGGTTCTGGCTCTGTTGAAGGAGGCAACGACGACAATACAACAAATCGAGCTGTTGCTAGGCCAGACTCCCAAGGTGGACGGTCCAGATGCTCAACGATTGGGCAAGCGGCAGCAGAAATTCAAACAAACAGAGGAGGAAGAAGAGGAGTAGATCCCTGGCGAGGGCTGCGCTGGAGACTGGCTGGATGTCCTTAGTAAGGAGGACCTGCTCGAGTACGTCAACAGATTTGATGTCGGCGACACTAACCAAGATTCGTTCGTGACCCAGGATGCCGATGTCGGCATCCGTGTAGAAGATGCCTCGCCCATGCCGCTTAGCTTTGTTCATCACGGCGTCCATGTGGGCTGAGGTGACACGCACATGGGGGCTGGACAGAGTTAGTGGAGGGGTATATTAGTCCCAAGTACATGTGCCAGCACACACATTGGTATTGAAGCTGAATCTAAGACGCACTATATTTAAGAATGAAGGGAGTACCTCCTATAGGTTGGGTTGGTTGATTAAATTAATATAATTGGATCGATGTGCTATGAAATGATGTCATTTAAAGCAAGAATTCTTGTTATTTTGTATTAGAAAGCAGCTTGTGAAACTCGTTGGCTCATTAACTCAATGATCTAAAACCAGTGATTGACTCAGTTCCATAAGAAGTGAGCTACGAATTGGGATACCAAAAGCTTATTAAGCTCACGACTACGAGCTTTTGATCTATCCCTACCTAAACTCCAAAGTTACTTATGTGGCCATTGAAATTTTCTTGAAAGTTCCATAAGAAGCAGAGACTGCATACATTCATCTACCATATGAATTTCAATCTCAATTACTCACTGATGTAGGTTCAAGAAGATCACCCAAGTGAACATCATGATCTGGGAGTGTTCCTTTAGAAAACCACTCCCAACAAACGCTCGAGAATCGCCATGCTAAAACAGATGTATTTGGCATGTTGTGAAAAAAAAATTGCCATGCTAGTAGAAAAATTGCTAGGAATTTTTGAAGGAAATATGCCTTAGAGACAATAATAAAGTTATTATTTTTCCTTATATCATGATAAATGTTTATTATTCATGCTAGAATTGTATTAACCAGAAACATAATACTTGTGTGAATACTGCTACGTCTTGAGCTTGTGTTGGTTTTCCCCGAAGAGGAGAGGATGATGCAGCAGAGTAGCGTAAGTATTTCCCTCAGTTTTTGAGAACCAAGGTATCAATCCAGTAGTAGGCCACGCGCGAGTCCCTCGTACCTACACAAAGCAAATAACTCCTCGCAACCAACGCGAATAGGGGTTGTCAATCCCTTCACGGTCACTTACGAGAGTGAGATCTGATAGAGATGATAGATAATATTTTTGGTATTTTTGGTATAAAGATGCAAAGTAAAATAAAAGGCAAAGTAAAAAAGCAAAACAACAATAAAGCGTAGGAAGATTAACATGATGAGAATAGACCCGGGGCCATATATTTCACTAGTGGCTTCTCTCAAGAGCATAAGTATTTTACGGTGGGTGAACGAATTACTGTTGAGCAATTGACAGAATTGAGCATAGTTATGAGAGTATCTAGGTATGATCATGTATATAGGCATCACGTCCGAGTCAAGTAGACCGACTCCTGCCTGCATCTACTACTATTACTCCACTCATCGACCGCTATCCAGCATGCTTCTAGAGTATTAAGTTAATGAAAATAGAGTAACGCCTTAAGCAAGATGACATGATGTAGAGGAATAAATTCATGCAATATGATAAATACCCCATCTTGTTATCCTCGATGGCAACAATACAATGTGTGCCTTGCTGCCCCTACTTTCACTGGGAAAGGACACCGCAAGATTGAACCCAAAGCTAAGCACTTCTCCCATTGCAAGAACTACCAATCTAGTTGGCCAAACCAAACAGATAATTAGAAGAGACTTGCAAAGATAACCAATCATACATAAAAGAATTCAGAGAAGATTCAAATATTGCTCATAGATAATCTTGGTCATAAACCCACAATTCATCGATCTCAACAAACACACCGCAAAAAGAAGATTACATCGAATAGATCTCCACGAGAGAGGGGGAGAACATTGTATTGAGATCCAAAAAGAGAGAAGAAGCCATCTAGCTACTAACTATGGACCCGAAGGTCTGAAATAAACTACTCACACTTCATCGGAGAGGCTATGATGATGATGTAGAAGCCCTCCGTGGTGGATTCCCCTTCCGGCGGAGCTCCGGAACAGGCCCCAAGATGGGATCTCGTGGATACAGAAAGTTGCGGCGGTGGAATTAGGTTTTTGGCTCCGTATCTGATCTGTTGGGGGTACGTAGGTATATATAGGAGGAAGGAGTACGTCGGTGGAGCTTCGGGGGGGCCACGAGGCAGGGGGCGCGCCCTAGAGGGGGAGGGCGCGCCCTCCACCCTCGTGGCTGCCTCCCTTCTTTCTTGACCGAGGGTCCAAGTCCCTGGATCTTATCTGATGAGAAAATCATGTTCCCGAAGGTTTCATTCCGTTTGGACTCCGTTTGATATTCCGTTTCTTCGAAATACTGAAATAGGCAAAAATAACAGCAATTCTGGGTTGGGCCTCCGGTTAATAGGTTAGTCCCAAAAGTAATATAAAAGTGGAAAATAAAGCCCAATATAGTCCAAAACAATAGATAATATAGCATGGACCAATCAAAAATTATAGATACGTTGGAGACGTATCAGGCATCCCCAAGCTTAATTCATGCTCGTCCTCGAGTAGGTAAATGATAAAAAGAGAATTTTTGATGCGGAGTGCTACTTGGCATAATTTCAATGTAATTCTTCTTAATTTTGGTATGAATATTCAGATCCGAAAGATTCAAGACAAAATTTCATATTGACATAAAGATAATAATACTTCAAGCATACTAACAAAGCAATTATGTCTTCTCAAAATAACATGGCCAAAGAAAGTTATGCCTACAAAATCATATAGTCTGGCTATGCTCTATCTTCACCACACAAAGTATTTAAATCATGCACAACCCCGATGACAAGCCAAGCAATTGTTTCATACTTTTGACATTCTCAAAACTTTTTCAATCTTCACGCAATACATGAGCGTGAGCCATGGATATAGCATTATATGTGGAATAGAATGGTGGTTGTGGAGAAGACAAAAAGAGAGAAGATAGTCTCACATCAACTAGGCGTATCAACGGGCTATGTAGATGCCCATCAATAGATATCAATGTGAGTGAGTAGGGATTGCCATGCAACGGATGCACTAGAGCTATAAGTATATGAAAGCTCAACAAATGAAACTAAGTGGGTGTGCATCCAACTCGCTTGCTCATGAAGACCTAGGGCAATTTGAGGAAGCCCATCATTGGAATATACAAGCCAAGTTCTATAATGAAAAGTTCCCACTAGTATATGAAAGTGACAAAACGAGAGACTCTCTATTATAAAGATCATGGTGCTACTTTGAAGCACAAGTGTGGTAAAAAGATAGTAACATTGTCCCTTCTCTCTTTTTCTCTCATCATTTTTTTATTTGGGCCTTTTTTATGGCCTCTTTTTTTTCGTCCGGAGTCTCATCCCGACTTATGGGGGAATCATAGTCTCCATCATCCTTTCCTCACTTGGGACAATGCTCTAAAAATGATGATCATCACACTTTTATTTTTCTTACAACTCAACAATTACAACTCGATACTTAGAACAAAATATGACTCTATGTGAATGCCTCCGGCGGTGTACCGGGATATGCAATGATTCATAAGTAACATGTATGAAAGAATTATGAATGGTGGCTTTGCCACAAATACGATATCAACTACATGATCATGCTAAGCAATATGACAATGATGGAGCGTGTCATAATCAACGGAACGGTGGAAAGTTGCATGGCAATATATCTCGGAATGGCTATGGAAATGCCATAATAGGTAGGTATGGTGGCTGTTTTGAGGAAGGTTTATGGTGGGTGTATGATACCGGCGAAAAGTGCGCGGTATTAGAGAGGCTAGCAATGGTGGAAGGGTGAGAAAAATATGTATAATCCGTGGACTCAACATTAGTCATAAAGAACTCATATACTTATTGCAAAAATCTACAAGTTATCAAAGCAAAGTATTACGCGCATGCTCCTAGAGGGATAGATTGGTAGGAAAAGACCATCGCTCGTCCCCGACCGCCACTCATAAGGAAGACAATCAATAAATAAATCATGCTCTGACTTCATCACATAACGGTTCACCATACGTGCATGCTACGGGAATCACAAACTTTAACACAAGTATTTCTCAAATTCACAACTACTCAACTAGCATGACTCTAATATTACCACCTTCATATCTCAAAACAATTATCAAGCATCAAACTTTTCTTAGTATTCAACACACTCAAAAGAAAGTCTTACAAATATTGAATACCAAGCATATTATTATTAAGCAAATTACCATGCTATTTAAGACTCTCAAAATAATCTAAGTGAAGCATGAGAGATCAATAGTTTCTTTAAACAAATCCACCACCGTGCTCTAAAAGATATAAGTGAAGCACTAGAGCAAAACTATAAAGCTCAAAAGATATAAGTGAAGCACATAGAGCAAAACTATAAAGCTCAAAAGATATAAGTGAAGCACATAGAGTATTCTAACAAATTCCAATTCAGGTATGGCTCTCTCAAAAGGTGTGTACAGCAAGGATTATTGTGGTAAACTAACAAGCAAAGACACAAATAATACAAGACGCTCCAAGCAAAACACATATCATGTAGTGAATAAAAATATAGCTCCAAGTAAAGTTACCGATGGAAGTGGACGAAAGAGGGGATGCCTTCCGAGGCATCCCCAAGCTTTGACTTTTTCGTGTCCTTGGATTATCTTGGGGATGCCATGGGCATCCCCAAGCTTAGGCTCTTGCCACTCCTTGTTCCATAATCCATCAAAAGATTTCACCCAAAACTTGAAAACTTCACAACACAAAACTCAACAAAAATCTCGTAAGCTCCGTTAGCAAAAGAAAACAAAAGACCACTTCAAGGTACTGTAATGAACTCATTCTTTGTTTGTTTTGGTGTTAAACCTACTGTATTCCAACTTCTCTATGGATTATAAACTATTTTACTAGCCATAGATTCATCAAAATAAGCAAACAACACAAGAAAAACAGAATCTGTCAAAAACAGAACAGTCTGTAGCAATCTGTAACTAACGCAAACTTCTGGAACTCCAAAATTCAGCCAAACTAGGACGACCTAGGCAATTTGTTTATTGATCAGCAGCAATTGGAATCACTATTTTATCACTTTCTGGTGATTTTTAACAATTGTTTTCGTGAACCGAAAGTTTCTGGAAATTACAGCAAGATCAAATAACTATTATCCAAGAAGATCCTATAGGTTTAACTTGGCACAAACACTAATTAAAACATAAAACCACATATAAACAGAAGTTAGATGGATTATTTATTACTAAGCAGCAAGGAAAAATATTGGGTTGTCTCCCAACAAGCGCTTTTCTTTAAAGCCTTTTTAGCTAGGCATTGAGATTTCAATGATGCTCACAAGAAAGACAAGAATTGAGGCACAAAGAGAGCATCATAAAACATGTGACAAACACACTTAAGTCTAACATACTTCCTATTCATAGGCATATTATAGGCAAACAAATTATTGTAGCAAGCAAAAACTAGCATATGCAAGGAAGCGGAAAGGAACAATAGCAATCTCAACATAATGAGAGGTAATTTAGCAACATGAAAATTGCTACAACCATATTTTCCTCTCTCATAATAAATACATGTAGGATCATAAGCAAATTCAACATTATAGCTATCACAAAACATATTCTCAATACTATCCACATGCATGCAAAGTTGACACTCTTCCGAAATAGTGGGATTAATATTAACTAAAGTCATGACCTCTGCAAACCCACTTTTATCAAAAACTTCATAAGATTGAACATTATCCAAATATGTGGGATCTAAAGTTGACACTCTTCCAAACCCACTTTCAATATTATTGCAAACACTATTATCAATCTCATATTCATCATGGGGCTTAAATAGATTTTCAAGATCATAAGAAAAGTCACCCCAATCATGACCATTGCAACAAGTAGTAGACATAGCAAAACTAGCATCCCCAACCTTAGGGTTTTGCATATTATTAGCACAATTGACATCAAGAGAATTTATAATAAAATCATTGCAATCATGCTTTTTATTCAAAGATCTATCATGAAGCACTTCATCACAATTTTCAGATTTACGGATTTCAGGCAAAAGCTTATAAAGACAATCTAGTGCATCCAAATCACTAGGAATTGGTTCATCATAATTGGATCTCTTAAAAAGATTGGCAAGCGAATGAGGATCCAAAGATATTAGCTTCTCTGTTTAGGAATAAATACTCAACTATTTCAACCAAGCGAGCAAACGAGCGAAGTAAGACATCAAGGCAAATGAAAAGACGAACGAAAAAGAGAGGGCAAATAAAACGACAAGGGTGAAGTGGGGGAGAGGAAAACGAGAGGCAAATGGCAAATAATGTAATGCGAGAGATAAGGGATTGTGATGGGTACTTGGTATGTTGACTTTTATGAGACTCCCGACAACGGCGCCAAAATCCTGTTGCTACGTCTTGAGCTTGCGTTGGTTTTCCCGAAGAGGAGAGGATGATGCATCGAGTAGCGTAAGTATTTCCCTCAGTTTTTGAGAACCAAGGTATCAATCCAGTAGGAGGCCACGCGCGAGTCCCTCGTCCTGAAGGAAATATGCCCTAGAGGCAATAATAAAGTTATTATTTATTTCCTTATACCATGATAAATGTTTATTATTCATGCTAGAATTGTATTAACCGGAAACATAATACATGTGTGAATACATAGACAAACAGATAGTCACTAGTATGCCTCTACAAGACTAGCTCATTAATCGAAGATGGTTATGTTTCCTAACCATAGACATGTGTTGTCATTTGATTAATGGGATCACATCATTAGGAGAATGATGTGATTGACATGACCCATTCCGTTAGCTTAGCACTTGATCGTTTAGTATGTTGCTAATGCTTTCTTCATGACCCATGCATGTTCCTGTAACTATGAGATTATGCAACTCCGTTCTCGGAGGAACACTTTGGGTACTACCAAACGTCACAACGTAACTGGGTGATTATAAAGGAGTACTACAGGTGTCTCCAAAGGTACTTGTTGGGTTGGCGTATTTCGAGATTAGGTTTTGTCACTCCGATTGTCGGAGAGGTATCTCTAGGCCTTCTCGGTGATACACATCATTTAAGCCTTGCAAGCATTACAACTAATGAAGTTAGTTGTGAGATGATGTATTACGGAACGAGTAAAGAGACTTACCGGTAACGAGATTGAAATAGGTATTGGATACCGACGATCGAATCTCGGGTAAGTAACATACCGATGACAAAGGGAACAACGTATGTCGTTATGCGGTTTGACCGATAAAGATCTTCGTAGAATATGTAGGAACCAATATGGGCATCCAGGTTCCGCTATTGGTTATTGACCGAGAATGGTTCTAGGTCATGTCTACATAGTTCTCGAACCCGTAGGGTCCGCACGCTTAACGTTCGATGATAGTTCATTATGAGTTTATAAGTATTGATGCACCAAGGTTGTTCGAGTCCCGGATGTGATCACGGACATGACGAGGAGTCTCAAATGGTCGAGACATAAAGATTGATATATTGGAAGCCTACATTTGGACATCGGAAGTGTTCCGAGTGAAATCGAAATTTACTGAGTCTTGGGAGGTTACGGAACCCCGGGAACTACATGGGCCATAGTGGGCCTTGGTGGAAAGGAGAAAGGGCCAGCCCTAGGTGGCGCGCCCCCCTTCCCTAGTCCTATTAGGACTAGGAAAGGTGGGCCGCCCCCTCTCTCTTTCCCCTCCGGGAATCCTAATCCAACTAGGATTGGAGGGAATCCTACTCCCGAGGGAGTAGGACTCCTGGCCGCCTCTTGGCCGGCCAGCCCCTCCCCTTGGCTCATTTATATCTGGGGCAGGGGGGCACCCTAGCACACACAAGTTGATCTACGGATCGTTCCTTAGCCGTGTGCGGTGCCCCTTCCACCATATTCCACTTCGTCATATCGTCGTAGAGCTTAGGCGAAGCCTGCGCGGAGAAGTCATATCGTCGCGGAGCTTAAGCGAAGCCCTGCGTCGGTGGAGCATCAACATCGTCACCACGCCGTCGTCTTGACGGAACTCATCCCGACACTTTGCTGGATCGGAGTCCGGGATCGTCATCGAATGAGCGTGTGCGTAACTCGGAGGTGCCGTCGTTCGGTGCTTGGATCGGTCGGATCGTGAAGACGTCGACTACATCAACCGCGTTGTTATAACGCTTCCGCTTTCGGTCTACGAGGGTACGTGGACGGACACTCTCCCCTCTCGTTGCTATGCCATCACCATGGTCTTGCGTGTTCGTAGGAAATTTTTTGAAATTACTACGTTCCCCAACAGTGGTATCAGAGCCTGGTTTTATGCGTTGATGTCATATGCACGAGTAGAACACAAGTGAGTTGTGGGCGATATAAGTCATACTGCTTACCAGCATGTCATACTTTGGTTCAGCGGTATTGTGAGATGAAGCGGCCCGGACCGACATTACGCGTACGCTTACGCGAGACTGGTTTCACCGCTCGAGCACTCGCTGCTTAAAGGTAACCGCGGGTGTCTGTCTCTCTCACTTTAGTTGAACCGAGTGTGGCTACGCCCGGTCCTTGCGAAGGTTAAAACAGCACCAACTTGACAAACTATCGTTGTGGTTTTGATGCGTAGGTAAAACGGTTCTTGCTCAGCCCGTAGCAGTCACGTAAAACTTGCAACAACAAAGTAGAGGACGTCTAACTTGTTTTTGCAGGGCATGATGTGATGTGATGTGGTCAAGACGTGATGCTATATTTTATTGTATGAGATGATCATGTTTTGTAACGAGTTATCGGCAATCGCAGGAGCCATATGGTTGTCGCTTTATTGTATGAAATGCAACGCCATGTAATTGCTTTACTTTATCACTAAGCGATAGCGATAGTCGTAGAAGCAATAGTTGGCGAGACGACAACGATGCTACGATGGAGATCAAGGTGTCGCGCGGTGACGATGGTGATCATGACGGTGCTTCGGCGATGGAGATCACAAGCACAAGATGATGATGACCATATCATATCACTTATATTGATTGCATGTGATGTTTATCCTTTATGCATCTTATCTTGCTTTGATTGACGGTAGCATTATAAGATGATCTCTCACAAAATTATCAAGAAGTGTTCTCCCTGAGTATGCACCGTTGCCAAAGTTCGTAGTACCCAGACACCACGTGATGATCGGGTGTGATAAGTTCTACGTCCATCTACAACGGGTGCAAAACAGTTGCACGCGCGGAATACTCAGGTTAAACTTGACGAGCCTTGCATATAACAGATATGGCCTCGGAACACGGAGACCGAAAGGTCGAACGTGAATCATATAGTAGATATGATCAACATAGTGATGTTCACCATTGAAACTACTCCATCTCACGTGATGATCGGACATGGTTTAGTTGATTTGGATCACGTAATCACTTAGATAACTAGAGAGGTGTCTGTCTAAGTGGGAGTTTTAATATGATTAATTAAACTTAAATTTATCATGAGCTTAGTACCGATAGTATTTTTCTTGTCTATGTTTACTGTAGATAGATGGCTCGTCTGTTGTTCCGTTGAATTTTAATGCGTTCCTTGAGAAAGCAAAGTTGAAAGATGATGGTAGCAATTACGGACTGGGTCCGTAACGAGGATTATCCTCATTGCTGCACGTAAAAATTACGCCCCGAAGCACCGCTGGGTGACGAACTCTGCTGAGAGCTGAGCCGAAGTTGTGAACGTCTGCAAAGCAAAGCTGATGACTACTCAATAGTTCAATGTGCCATGCTTTACGGCTTAGAACCGGTCTTCAACGACGTTTTGAGCGTCATGGAGCATATGAGATGTTCCAGAGTTGAAGTTAATATTTCAAGCAAATGCCCGGATTGAGAGATATGAAGTCTCCAATAAGTTCTATAGCTGCAAGATGGAGGAGAATAGTTCATCGGTGAGCACATACTCAAAATGTCCGGGTATAATAATCACTTAATTCAGCTGGGAGTTAATCTTCCGGATGATAGTGTCATTGATGAATTCTCCAATCACGCCACCAAGCTACAAGAGCTTCGTGATGAACTATAATATGCAAGGGATGACCAAAACAATTCCTGAGCTCTTCGCAATGCTAAAAGCAGCGGAGGTAGAAATCAAGAAAGAGCATCAAGTGTTGATGGTCAACAAGACCACTAGTTTCAAGAAAAGGGCAAAGGAAAGAAGAAGGAAACTTCAAAAGAACAGCAAGAAAGTTGCTGATCAAGAGAAGAAACCCAAGTCTGGACCTAAACCTGAAATCGAGTGTTTTTACTGCAAGCGATCGACATTTGAAGCGGAACTGCCCCAAGTATTTGGCGGATAAGAAGGATGGCAAGGTGAACAAAGGTATATGTGATATACATGTTATTGATGTGTACCTTACTAGAGCTCGTAGTAGCACTGGTATTTGATACTGGTTCTGCTTGCTAATATTTGCAACTCAAACAGGACTACGGAATAGACGAGCAGCGGCAAAGGACGAGGTGACGATGCGCGTGGGAAATGGTTCCAAAGTCAATGTGATCGTGGTCGCACGCTACCTCTACATCTACCTTCGGGATTAGTTTTAGACCTAAATAATTGTTATTTGGTGCCAGCGTTGAGCATGAACATTATATCTGGATCTTGTTTGATGCGAGACGGTTATTCATTTAAATCAGAGAATAATGGTTGTTCTATTTATATGAGTAATATCTTTTATGGTCATGCACCCTTGAAGAATGGTCTATTCTTGTTGAATCTCGACAGTAGTGATACACATATTCATAATATCGAAGCCAAAAGATGCAGAGTTGATAATGATAGTGCAACTTATTTGTGGCACTTGCCGTTTAGGTCATATCGGTGTAAACGCATGAAGAAACTCCATACAGATGGACTTTTGGAATCACTTGATTATGAATCACTTGGTACTTGTAACCGTGCCTCATGGGCAAGATGACTAAAACACCGTTCTCGGTTGTATGGAGAGAGCAACAGATTTGTTGGAAATCATACATACAAATGTATGTGGTCCGATGAATGTTGAAGCTCGTGGCGGATATCGTTATTTTCTCACCTTCATAGATGATTTGAGTAGATATGGGTATATCTACTTAATGAAACACAAATCTGAAACATTTGAAAAGTTCAAAGAATTTCAGAGCGAAGTGGAAAATCATCATAACAAGAAAATAAAGTTTCTACGATCTGATCGTGGAGGAGAATATTTGAGTTACGAGTTTGGTTTACATTTGAAACAATGTGGAATAGTTTAGCAACTCACGCCACCCGAACACCACAGAGAAATGGTGTGTCCGAACGTCAGAATCGTACTTTACTAGATATGGTGCGATCTATGATGTCTATTTCGATTTACCGCTATCGTTTGGGGTTATGCTTTAGAGACGGCCGCATTCACGTTAAATAGGACACCGTCAAAATCCGTTGAGACGACGCCTTATGAACTGTGGTTTGGCAAGAAACCAAAGTTGTCATTTCTTAAAGTTTGGGGCTGCGATGCTTATGTAAAGAAACTTCAACCAGATAAGCTCGAACCCAAATCGGAAAAATGTGTCTTCATAGGATACCCAAAGGAGACTGTTGGGTACACCTTCTATCACAGATCTGAAGGCAAGATTTTCGTTGCTAAATTCGGATCCTTTCTAGAGAAGGAGTTTCTCTCGAAAGAAGTGAGTGGGAGGAAAGTAGAACTTGATGAGATAATCAGATATCTGCTCCCTTATTGGAAAGTAGTTCATCACAAGAAATAGTTCATGTGACAACTACACCAATTAGTGAGGAAACTAATGATGATGATCATGAAGCTTGAGATCAAGTTACTACTGAACTCGAGGTCAACCAGAGTAAAATACGCACAGTGGTACGGTAATCTTATTCGGAAGTCATGTTACTTGACCATGGCGAACCTACAAACTATGAAGAAGCGATGGTGAGCCCAGATTCGCAAAATGGCTGGAAGCCATGAAATCTGAGATGGGATCCATGTATGAGAACAAAGTTTGGACTTTGGTTGACTTGCCGATGATCGGCAAGCCATTGAAAATAAATGGATCTTTAAGAAGAAGACCGACGCCGATGGTAATATAACTGTCTACAAAGCTCGACTTGTTGCGAAAGGTTTTCGACAAGTTCAAGGGTTGACTACGATGAGACTTTCTCACCGTGGCGATGCTTAAGTCTGTCCGAATCATGTTAGCAATTGCCGATTTTATGATTATGAAATTTGGCAAATGGATGTAAAACTGCATTCTTGAATGGATTTCTAGAAGAAGAGTTGTATATGATACAACCAGAAGGTTTTGTCGATCCAAAGGGTACTAACAAAGTGTGCAAGCTCCAGCGATCAATTTATGGTCCGTGCAAGCCTCTCGGAGTTGGAATAAACGCTTTGATAGTGTGATCAAAGCATATGGGTTTATATGAGACTTTTGGAGAAGCCTGTATTTACAAGAAAGTGAGTGGGAGCTCAGTAGCATTTCTAATATTATATGTGGACGACATATTATTGATTGGAAATGATATAGAATTTCTGGATAGCATAAAAGGATACTTGAATAAAAGTTTTCAATGAAAGACCTCGGTGAAGCTGCTTACATATTGGGCATCAAGATCTATAGAGATAGATCAAGACGCTTAATTGGACTTTCACAAAGCACATACCTTGATAAAGTTTTGAAAAGTTCAAAATGGATCAGGCAAAGAAAGGTTTTTACCTGTATTACAAGGTGTAAGATTGAGTCGACTCAATGCCCGACCACAAAGAGAAGATAGAGAGAAAATGAAAGATGTTCCTATGCTTCAGCCATAGGCTCTATCATGTATGCAATGCTGTGTACCAGACTGACGATGCTTAGCTGTAAGCTTGGCAGGAAGGTACCAAAGTAATCCAGAGTGGATCATTTGGACAGCGGTCAAGAACATCCCAAATACCGAAAAGGACTAAGGATATGTTTCTCGATATGGAGGTGACAAAGAGCTAGTCGTAAATGGTTACGTCGATGCAAGCTTTGACACTGATCCGGACGATTCTAAATCGCAAACCGGATCGTGTTTTTATTAAACGGTGGAGCTGTCGGTTGGTGCAGTTCTAAACAAAGCGTCGTGGCGGGATCTACATGTGAAGCGGAGTACATAGCTGCTTGAAGCAGCAAATGAAGGAGTCTGGATGAAAGAGTTCATTTCCGATCTAGGTGTCATACCTAGTGCATCGGGACCGATGAAGATCTTCTCGACAATCTATGGTGCAATTGCCTTGGCAAAGGAATCCAGATTTCACAAGAGGACCAAGCATATCAAGAGACGCTTCAATTCCATTCGGGACCAAGTCCAAGTGGGAGACATAGAGATTTGCAAAATACATACGGATCTGAATGTTGCAGACCCGTTGACTAAGCCTCTTCCACGAGCAAAACATGATCAGCACCAAGACTCCATGGGTGTTAGAATCATTACTATATGATCTAGATTATTGACTCTAGTGCAAGTGGGAGACTGAAGGAAATATGCCCTAGAGGCAATAATAAAGTTATTATTTATTTCCTTATACCATGATAAATGTTTATTATTCATGCTAGAATTGTATTAACCGAAACATAATACATGTGTGAATACATAGACAAACAGATAGTCACTAGTATGCCTCTACAAGACTAGCTCATTAATCAAGATGGTTATGTTTCCTAACCATAGACATGTGTTGTCATTTGATTAATGGGATCACATCATTAGGAGAATGATGTGATTGACATGACCCATTCCGTTAGCTTAGCACTTGATCGCTTAGTATGTTGCTAATGCTTTCTTCATGACCCATGCATGTTCCTGTAACTATGAGATTATGCAACTCCGTTTACGGAGGAACACTTTGGTACTACCAAACGTCACAACGTAATCGGGTGATTATAAAGGAGTACTACAGGTGTCTCCAAAGGTACTTGTTGGGTTGGCGTATTTGAGATTAGGTTTTGTCACTCCGATTGTCGGAGAGGTATCTCTAGGCCTTCTCGGTGATACACATCATTTAAGCCTTGCAAGCATTACAACTAATGAAGTTAGTTGTGAGATGATGTATTACGAGCAGTAAAGAGACTTACCGGTAACGAGATTGAAATAGGTATTGGATACCGACGATCGAATCTCGGGTAAGTAACATACCGATGACAAAGGGAACAACGTATGTCGTTATGCGATTTGACCGATAAAGATCTTCGTAGAATATGTAGGAACCAATATGGGCATCCAGGTTCCGCTATTGGTTATTGACCGAGAATGGTTCTAGGTCATGTCTACATAGTTCTCGAACCCGTAGGGTCCGCACGCTTAACGTTTCGATGACAGTTCATTATGAGTTTATAAGTATTGATGAACCGAAGGTTGTTCGGAGTCCCGGATGTGATCACGGACATGACGAGGAGTCTCGAAATGGTCGAGACATAAAGATTGATATATTGGAAGCCTACATTTGGACATCGGAAGTGTTCCGAGTGAAATCGAATTTATCGAGTACCGGAGGTTACCGAACCCCGGAACTACATGGGCCATAGTGGGCCTTGGTGGAAAGGAGAAAGGGCCAGCCCTAGGTGGCGCGCCCCTTCCCTAGTCCTATTAGGACTAGGAAAGGTGGGCCGCCCCTCTCTCTCTTCCCCCTCAGGAATCCTAATCCAACTAGGATTGGAGGGAATCCTACTCCCGGAGGAGTAGGACTCCTGCGCGCCCCTCTTGGCCGGCCAGCCCCTCCCCTTGGCTCCTTTATATCTGGGGGGGGGCACCCTAGCACACACAGTTGATCTACGGATCGTTCCTTAGCCGTGTCGCGTGCCCCTTCCACCATATTCCACTTCGGTCATATCGTCAGAGAGCTTAGGCGAAGCCTGCGCGCCGAGAAGTCGTGTCGTCATGCGGAGCTTAGGCGAAGCCCTGCGTCGGTGGAGCATCAACATCGCTCCCACGCCGTCGTCTTGACGGAACTCATCCCCGACACTTTGCTGGATCGGAGTCCGGGATCGCCATCGAATGAACGTGTGCGTAACTCGGAGGTGCCGTGACGTTCGGTGCTTGGATCGGTCGGATCGTGAAGACGTACGACGACATCAACCGCGTTGTTATAACGCTTCCGCTTTCGGTCTACGAGGGTACGTGGACGGACACTCTCCCCTCTCGTTGCTATCCATCACCATGGTCTTGCGTGTTCGTAGGAAATTTTTTGAAATTACTACGTTCCCCAACACGTACCTACACAAAGCAAATAACTCCTCGCAACCAACGCGAATAGGGGTTGTCAATCCCTTCACGGTCACTTACCAGAGTGAGATCTGATAGAGATGATAGATAATATTTTTGGTATTTTTGGTATAAAGATGCAAAGTAAAATAAAAGGAAAGTAAAAAAGCAAAGCAATAATAAAGCGTAAGAAGATTAATATGATGCGAATAGACCCGGGGGCCATAGATTTCACTAGTGGCTTCTCAAGAGCATAAGTATTTTACGGTGGGTGAACGAATTACTGTTGAGCAATTGACAGAATTGAGCATAGTAATGAGAGTATCTAGGTATGATCATGTATATAGGCATCACGTCCGAGTCAAGTAGATCGACTCCCGCCTGCATCTACTCCTATTACTCCACTCATCGACCGCTATCCAGCATGCTTCTAGAGTATTAAGTTAATGAAAACAGAGTAACGCCTTAAGCAAGATGACATGATGTAGAGGAATAAATTCATGCAATGTGATAAATACCCCATCTTGTTATCCTCGATGGAAACAATACAATACGTGCCTTGCTGCCCCTACTGTCACTGGGACAGGACACCGCAAGATTGAACCCAAAGCTAAGCACTTCTCCCATTGCAAGAACTACCAATCTAGTTGGCCAAACCAAACGGATAATTCGAAGAGACTTGCAAAGATAACCAATCATACATAAAAGAATTCAGAGAAGATTCAAATATTGCTCATAGATAATCTTGATCATAAACCCACAATTCATCGATCTCAACCAACACACCGCAAAAAGAATATTACATCGAATAGATCTCCACGAGAGAGGGGGAGAACATTGTATTGTGATCCAAAAAGAGAGAAGAATCCATCTACTAACTATGGACCCGAAGGTCTGAAGTAAACTACTCACACTTCATCGGAGAGGCTATGATGATGATGTAGAAGCCCTCCGTGGTGGATTCCCCTCCCGGCGGAGCTCCGGAACAGGCCCCAAGATGGGATCTCGTGGATACAGAAAGTTGCGGCGGTGGAATTAGGTTTTTGGCTCCGTGACGATCTGTTGGGGTGCGTGGGTATATATAGGAGGAAGAATGCGTCGGTGGAGCTTGAGGGCCCACGAGGCAGGGGCGCGCCTAGGGGCGCCCTCCACCTCGTGGCCGCCTCCTCCTTTCTTGACCGAGGTCCAAGTCTCCGGATCTTATCTGATGAGAAAAGCACGTTCCCGAAGGTTTCATTCCGTTTGGACTCTGTTTGATATTCCGTTTCTTCAAAATATTGAAATAGGCAAAAAATAACAATTCTGGGCTGGGCGTCCGGTTAATAGGTTAGTCCCAAAAGTAATATATAAGTGGAAAATAAAGCCCAATATAGTCCAAAATAATAGATAATATATCATGGAGCAATCAAAAATTATAGATACGTTGGAGACGTATCAAATACATAGACAAACAAAGTGTCACTAGTATGCCTCTACTTGACTAGCTCGTTGATCAAAGATGGTTATGTTTCCTAGCCATTGACATGAGTTGTCATTTTATTAACGGGATCACATCATTAGGAGAATGATGTGATTGACTTGACCCATTCCGTTAGCTTAGCACACGATCGTTTAGTATTCTGCTATTGCTTTCTTCATGACTTATACATGTTGCTATGACTATGAGATTATGCAACTCCGTTTACGGAGGAACACTTTGTGTGCTACCAAACGTCACAACAGAATCGGGTGATTATAAAGGTGCTCTCTGGTGTCTCCAAAGGTACTTGTTGGGTTGGCGTATTTCGAGATTAGGATTTGTCACTCCGATTGTCGGAGAGGTATCTCTGGGCCCATTGGGTAATGCACATCACCATAAGCCTTGCAAGCATTGCAACTAATGAGTTAGTTGCGGGATGATGTATTACGGAACGAGTAAAAGAAACTTGCCTGTAACGATATTGAACTAGGTATTAAGGTACCGACGATCGAATCTCGGGCAAGTAACATACCGATGACAAAGGGAACAACGTATGTTGTTATGCGGTCTGACCAATAAAGATCTTCGTAGAATATGTGGGAGCCAATATGAGCATCCAGGTTCCGCTATTGGTTATTGACCGGAGACGTGTCTCGATCATGTCTACATAGTTCTCGAACCCATATGGTCTGTACGCTTAAAGTTTCGATGACGGTTATATTATGAGTTTATGAGTTTTGATGTACCGAAGGTTGTTCGGAGTCCCGGATGTGATCACGAACATAGCAAGGAGTCTCAAAATGGTCGAGACATAAAGATTGATATATTGGAAGCCTATATTTGGATATCGGAAGTGTTCCGGGTGAAATCGTGATTTTACCGGAGTACCGGGGGTTACCGGAACCCCCCCCCCCTCCGGGGCTTAATGGGCCTACATGTGCCTTAGTGGAAATAGAGGGCAGCAAGGGGAGTGTGGGCCCCCCCAAGGCCCAAACCGAATTGGTTTAGGGCAAAGGGGGCCGGTCCCCTCTTTCCTTCTTCTCCTCTCCCTGTCCTTCCCCCTCTCCTACTCCTACTAGGAATAGGAGGACTCCTACTCCTAGTGGGAGTAGGACTCCCCCTTGGCGCGCCTCTCCCTGGCTCCTTTATATACGGGGGCAGGGGCACCCCATAGACACAACAATTGATCCCTTGGATCTCTTAGCCGTGTGCGGTGCCCCCTCCACCATAGTCCACCTCGATAATATCGTAGCGGTGCTTAGGCGAAGCCCTGCGTCAGTAGAACATCATCATCGTCACCACGCCGTCGTGCTGACGGAACTCTCCCTCAAAGCTCGGCTGGATCGGAGTTCGAGGGACGTCATTGATCTGAACGTGTGCTGAACTCGGAGGTGCCGTACGTTCGGTACTTGATCGGTCGGATCGTGAAGACGTACGACTACATCAACCGCGTTGTGCTAACGCTTCCGCTTTCGGTCTACGAGGGTACGTGGACACACTCTCCCCTCTCGTTGCTATGCCTCACCATGATCCCGTGTGTGCGTAGTAAATTTTTTGAAATTACTACGTTCCCCAACAGTGGCAGCCGAGCCAGGTTTTATGCGTAGATGTCGTGTGCTGAACTCACCAGCATGTCATACTTTGGTTCGGCGGTATTGTTGGATGAAGTGGCCCGGACCGACATTACGCGTACGCTTATGCGAGACTGGTTCTACCGACGTGCTTTGCACACAGGTGGCTGGCGGGTGTCAGTTTCTCCAACTTTAGTTGAACCGAGTGTGGCTACGCCCGGTCCTTGCGAAGATTAAAACAACACCAACTTGACAAACTATCGTTGTGGTTTTGATGCGTAGGTAAGAACGGTTCTTGCTAAGCCCGTAGCAGCCACGTAAAATTTGCAACAACAAAGTAGAGGACGTCTAACTTGTTTTTGCAGGGCATGTTGTGATGTGATATGGTCAAGGCATGATGCTAAATTTTATTGTATGAGATGATCATGTTTTGTAACCGAGTTATCGGCAATCGCAGCACGAGCCATATGGTTGTCGCTTTATTGTATGCAATGCAATCGCCCTGTAACGCTTACTTTATCACTAAGCGGTAGCGATAGTCGTAGAAGCATAAGATTGGCGAGACGACAACGATGCTACGATGGAGATCAAGGTGTCGTGCCGGTGACGATGGTGGTCATGACGGTTCTTCAGAGATGGAGATCACAAGCACAAGATGATGATGGCCATATCATATCACTAATATTGATTGCATGTGATGTTTATCTTTTATGCATCTTATCTTGCTTTGATTGATGGTAGCATTATAAGATGATCCCTCACTAAATTATCAAAGTATAAGTGTTCTCCCTGAGTATGCACCGTTGCAAAAGTTCTTCGTGCTGAGACACCACGTGATGATCGGGTGTGATAGGATCTACGTTCAAATACAACGGGTGCAAAACAGTTGCACACGCGGAATACTCAGGTTAAACTTGACGAGCCTAGCATATAACAGATATGGCCTCAGAACACGGAGACCGAAAGGTCGAGCGTGAATCATATAGTAGATATGATCAACATAGTGATGTTCACCATTGAAACTACTCCATCTCACATGATGATCGGACATGGTTTAGTTGATTTGGATCACGTGATCACTTAGAAGATTAGAGGGATGTCTATCTAAGTGGGAGTTCTTAGTAATATGATTAATTGAACTTAAATTCATCATGAACTTAGTACCTGATAGTATTTTGCTTGTCTATGTTGATTGTAGATAGATGGCCCGTGCTGTTGTTCCGTTGAATTTTAATGCGTTCCTTGAGAAAGCAAAGTTGAAAGATGTTAGTAGCAATGATGTGGACTTGGTCCGTGATCTGAGGATTAACCTCATTGCTGCACAGAAGTATTATGTCCTTGATGCACCGCTAGGTGACAGACCTATTGCAGGAGAAGATGCAGATGTTATCAACGTTTGGCTAGCTCAATATGATGACTACTCGATAGTTCAGTGTGCCATGCTTTACGGCTTAGAACCGGGTCTTCAACAACGTTTTGAACATCATGGAGCATATGAGATGTTCCAAGAGTTGAAGTTAATATTTCAAGCAAATGCCCGGATTGAGAGATATGAAGTCTCCAATAAGTTCTACAGCTGCAAGATGGAGGAGAATAGTTCTGTCAGTGAACATATACTCAAAATGTCTGGGTATAACAATCACTTGATTCAACTGGGAGTTAATCTTCCGGATGATAGCGTCATTGATAGAATTCTTCAATCACTGCCACCAAGCTACAAGAGCTTCGTGATGAACTATAACATGCAAGGGACGGATAAGACGATTCCCGAGCTCTTCGCAATGCTAAAAGCTGCGGAGGTAGAAATCAAGAAGGAGCATCAAGTGTTGATGGTCAATAAGACCACCAGTTTCAAGAAAAAGGGCAAAGGGAAGAAGAAGGAACTTCAAGAAGAACAGCAAGCAAGTTGCTGCTCAGAGAAGAAACCCAAGTCTGGACCTAAGCACGAGATCGAGTGCTTCTCTTGCAAGCGACTCGTCATCGAAGCGGAACTGCCCCAAGTATTTGGCAGATAAGAAGGATGGCAAGGTGAACAAAGGTATATGCGATATACATGTTATTGATGTGTACCTTACTAATGCTCGCAGTAGCACCTGGGTATTTGATACTGGTTCTATTGCTAATATTCGAAACAGGGACTACGGATTAAGCGAAGATTGGCTAAGGAAGTGGCGGCGATGCGCATGGGAAATGGTTCCAAAGTCGATGTGATCGCGGTCGGCACGCTACCTCTACATCTACCTTCGGTATTAGTTTTAGACTTGAATAATTGTTATTTGGTGCCAGAGTTGAGCATGAACATTATATCTGGATCTTGTTTGATGCGAGATGGTTATTCATTTAAATCAGAGAATAATGGTTGTTCTATTTATATGAGTAATATCTTTTATGGTCATGCACCCTTGAAGAGTGGTCTATTTTTGTTGAATCCCGATAGTTGTGATACACATATTCATAATATTGAAGCCAAAAAATGCAGAGTTGATAATGATAGTGCAACTTATTTGTGGCACTACCGTTTAGGTCATATCGGTGTAAAGCGCATGAAGAAACTCCATACTGATGGACTTTTGGAACCACTTGATTATGAATCACTTGGTACTTGCGAACCGTGCCTCATGGGCAAGATGACTAAAACGCCGTTCTCCGGAACTATGGAGCGAGCAACAGATTTATTGGAAATTATACATACAGATGTATGTGGTCCGATGAATATTGAGGCTCGCGGCGGGTATCGTTATTTTCTCACCTTCACAGATGATTTAAGCAGATGTGGGTATATCTACTTAATGAAACATAAGTCTGAAACATTTGAAAAGTTCAAAGAATTTCAGAGTGAAGTTGAAAATGATCGTAACAAGAAAATAAAGTTTCTACGATCTGATCGTTGAGGAGAATATTTGAGTTACGAGTACGGTCTTCATTTGAAACAATGTGAAATAGTTTCACAACTCACGCCACCCGGAACACCACAACGTAATGGTGTGTCCGAACGTCGTAATCGTACTTCACTAGATATGGTGCGATCTATGATGTCTCTTACTGATTTACCGCTATCGTTTTGGGGTTATGCTTTAGAGACGGCTGCATTCACGTTAAATAGGACACCATCTAAATCCGTTGAGACGACACCATATGAACTATGGTTTGGCAAGAAACCAAAGTTGTCGTTTCTTAAAGTTTGGGACTGCGATGCTTATAAGAAAAAGTTTCATCCTGATAAGCTCAAACCCAAATCGGAGAAATATGTCTTCATAGGATACCCAAAGGAGATAGTTGGGTACACCTTCTATCACAGATCCGAAGGCAAGATATTCGTTGCTAAAATTGGATCCTTTCTAGAAAAGGAGTTTCTCTCAAAGGAAGTGAGTGGGAGGAAAGTAGAACTTGATGAGGTAATTGTACCTGCTCCCTTATTGGAAAGTAGTTCATCACAGAAACCGGTTCCTGTGACACCTACACCAATTAGTGAGGAAGTTAATGATGATGATCATGAAACTTCAGATCAAGTTTTTACTGAACCTCGTAGGTCAACCAGAGTAAGATCCGCACCAGAGTGGTACGGTAATCCTGTTCTGGAGGTTATGTTACTAAAACATGATGAACCTATGAACTATGAAGAAGCGATGGTGAGCCCAGATTCCGCAAAATGGCTTGAGGCCATGAAATCTGAGATTGGCTCCATGTATGAGAACAAAGTGTGGACTTCGATTGACTTGTTGATGATTGGTGAGCCATTGAGATTTGGATCTTCATGTGGAAGACGGACGCTGATAGTAGTGTTACTATCTACAAAGCTAGAATTGTCGCAGAGAGGTTTTCGACAAGTTCAAGGTGTTGACTACGATGAGAGTTTCTCACTCGTATCTATGCTTAAGTCTGTCCGAATCATGTTAGCAATTGCCGCATTTTACGAAATCTGGCAAATGGATAAACAAAACTGCATTCCTTAATGAATTTCTTAACGAAGAGTTGTATATGATGCAACCAGAAGGTTTTGTCGATCCTAAAGGTGTTAACAAAATGTGCAAGCTCTAGCGATCCATCTATGGACTGGTGCAAGCATCTCGGAGTTGGAATATATGCTTTGATAAGTTAATCAAACCATATAGTTTTATACAGACTTACGGTGAAGCTTGTATTTACAAGAAAGTGAGTGGGAGCACTACAGCCTTTCTGATAAGTATATGTGAATGACGTATTGTTGATAAGAAATGATGTAGAATTTTCTGGAAAGCATAAAGGAGTATTTGAAAGAAGTTCTTCAAAGAAGACCTCGGTGAAGCTACTTACATATTGAGCATCAAAATCTATGAAGATAGATCAAGACGCTTGATAAGATTTTCAACGAGAATATACCTTGACAAATTTTTGAATTAGTTCAAGATGGAACAGTCAAAGAAGGAGTTCTTGCCTATGTTTCAAGGTGTGATGTTGAGTGAAGACTCAAAACCCGACCATGGCAGAAAATAGAAAGAGAATGAAAAGTCATTCCCTATGCCTCAGTCATAGGTTCTATAAAGTATGCTATGCTGTGTACCAGACCTATCGTGTACCTCACCAAGAGTTTGGCAAGGGCGTACAATAGTGATCTAGGAGTAGATCACTGGGCAACGGTCAAAATTATCCTTAGTGGAATAAGGATATGTTTTCTCGATTATGGAGGTGACAAAAGGTTCGTCGTCAAGGGTTACGTTGATACAAGTTTTGACACTGATCCAGATGACTCTAAGTCTCAATCTGGATACATATTGAAAGTGGGAGCAATTAGCTAGAGTAGCTCCGTGCAGAGCATTGTTGACATAGAAATTTGCAAAAATACATACGTATCTGAATGTGGCAGACCCGTTGACTAAACTTCTCTCACAAGCAAAACATGATCACACCTTAGTACTCTTTGGGTGTTAATCACATAGCGATGTGAACTAGATTATTGACTCTAGTAAACCCATTGGGTGTTAGTCACATGACGATGTGAACTATGGGTGTTAATCACATGGTGATGTGAACTATTGGTGTTAAATCACATGGCAATGTGAACTAGATTATTGACTCTAGTACAAGTGGGAGACTGAAGGATATATGCCCTAGAGGCAATAATAAAGTTATTATTTATTTCCTTACATCATGATAAATGTTTATTATTCATGCTAGAATTGTATTAGTCGGAAACATAATACTTGTGTGAATACATAGACAAACAGAGTGTCACTAGTATGCCTCTACTTGACTAGCTCGTTGATCAAAGATGGTTATGTTTCCTAGCCATTGACATGAGTTGTCATTTGATTAACGGGATCACATCATTATGAGAATGATGTGATTGACTTGACCCATTCCGTTAGCTTAGCACACGATTATTTAGTATTCTGCTATTGCTTTCTTCATGACTTATACATGTTCCTATGACTATGAGATTATGCAACTCCCGTTTACCGGAGGAACACTTTGTGTGCTACCAAACGTCACAACGTAATCGGGTGATTATAAAGGTGCTCTCACAGGTGTCTCCAAAGGTACTTGTTGGGTTGGCGTATTTGAGATTAGGATTTGTCACTCCGATTGTCGGAGAGGTATGTCTGGGCCCACTCGGTAATGCACATCACTATAAGCCTTGCAAGCATTGCAACCAATGAGTTAGTTGCGGGATGATGTATTACGAACGAGTAAAAGAGACTTGCCGGTAACGAGATTGAACTAGGTATTAAGATACCGACGATCGAATCTCGGGCAAGTAACATACCGATGACAAAGGGAACAACGTATGTTGTTATGCGGTCTGACCGATAAAGATCTTCGTAGAATATGTGGGAGCCAATATGAGCATCCAGGTTCCGCTATTGGTTATTGACCGGAGACGTGTCTCGGTCATGTCTACATAGTTCTCGAACCCGTAGGGTCCGCACGCTTAAAGTTCGATGACGGTTATATTATGAGTTTATGAGTTTTGATGTACCGAAGGTTGTTCGGAGTCCCGGATGTGATCACGGATATAACGAGGAGTCTCGAAATGGTCGGGACATAAAGATTGATATATTGGAAGCTTATATTTGGATATCGGAAGTGTTCCGGGTGAAATCGGGATTTTACCGGAGTAACGGGGGTTACCGGACCCCCCCGGGGCTTAATGGGCCTACATGGGCCTTAGTGGAAATAGAGGGCAGCAAGGGGAGTGTGGGGCGCGCCCCCCCAAGGCCCAAACCGAATTGGTTTAGGGGAAAGGGGGCCGGCCCCCTCTTTCCTTCTTCTCCTCTCCCTTTCCTTCCCCCTCTCCTACTCCTACTAGGAATAGGAGGAGTCCTACTCCTAGTGGGAATAGGACTCCCCCTTGGCGCGCCTCTCCCTGGCCGACCGCCTCCTCCCCTTGCTCCTTTATATACTGTGGCAGGAGGGCACCCCATAGACACAACGATTGATCCCTTGCAGACTAAGGCATAGCCTAGTGGTGGGAAGGGGCTGATGCCTTCCCACCCATCCAGGTTCAAGGCATGGTACTTGTAATTTGGGGTTGTTGCATCAATTATACTGTAGGGGGTTCCCTTACAGTTTTTCTGTCAAAAAAATGATTGATCCCTTGGATCTCTTAGCCGTGTGCGGTGCCCCCCTCCACCATAGTCCACCTCGATAGTATCGTAGCGGTGCTTAGGCGAAGCCCTGCGTCGGTAGAACATCATCATCGTCACCATGCCGTCGTGCTGACGGAACACCCCTCAAAGCTCGGCTGGATTGGAGTTCGAGGGACCTCATCAAGTTGAACGTGTGCTGAACTCGGAGGTGCCGTACGTTCGGTACTTGATCGGTTGGATCGTGAAGACGTACGACTACATCAACCGCGTTGTGCTAACGCTTCTGCTTTCGGTCTACAGGGTACGTGGACACACTCTTCCCTCTCGTTGTTAATCATCACCATGATCCTGTGTGTGCGTAGGAATTTTTTTTAAAATTACTACGTTCCCCAACAATTTTTTGTGTTGCAGCGGAGTAATCGCCTTGCGTTTTTGAGGATTTGCCATGATGCAACATGGAGAATCGCCAACCTAAAAAGGAAAATCCAACTATTTGCCATGCTCGCAGAAGAAAATTGCCATTCTACGTCTCAGGGAATTGATGAAATTTTTCATGCTTTAAAAACCAAATTTGTCATCTGGATGTGTTCGTTCATATTATCATCCTGAGCGAACCGTTTAGTATCATCAGCTCATAGTTCGCTCGGAGAGGTGCGTGCGAGCGAACAGTGATTGTTATGTGTCTTGCTTTGAGATTCATACATGAAAATGAACGTGGGACAATGTGCTCGCTAAAAAAAATACATGAGCTAACGACCTTAATTTAGGATGAATTCCAACCTCCTCCCCCTACCCCCTCATTTTTGCTCTTTTTTGAAGCTTTGTCATATGAAAAAATATATATGTGTGTGTGTGAATTACCTTTGAATGGAATTCGTCCACACATTTCGGGGGTCATTGACTGGTATCTTGTGTTCTGCTAATGGATGTTTTTTGTTCAACACTGAGATTCTTTTTTCTTGTTTCAACACTGTAGTTTCAAACTTTTAATCACTGTCTATGTAGTAAATCTTCACAAATTTGTACTCCTATGAGTAATAACTTTATGTTAGTTGCATTAAAAGACTTCACAGTAACCGCAACCATGAAAGTGTCATTCTAATCCCGAGCTCATTCTCCTCCTATGAACAGTACTTTAAAAAAAAAAGAAATTCTTCATAACAAATATTGCTTAGTTTTCTGGCTGCGGGCAAATTTTCATGATGAAATCACATTCGTGAAGGTTCAGAAAAATTAACAAAAAACAGCTCTTTAAAGTGTTTTAAAAATATTCTTTTGGAACATCCAACAGTGTTTGTAGCAAAAAAAATTGATCTTTTTTACTATTTTCAAATTTTACTGTTCACACGAGGATGCATTTCAGCTCAGGAGCAAAAACCCCATGTCCCAGCCACAACCGTCAATTTTTAAAATCTCATCTACTTTCGGTCTCTGAATGGTGATCTACCCTTGCTTAGCTGTTCACTTCATGTTCAGTCATTTTTAGTAACAAACTTTATATTAATTTTCCTTGTGTACATTCCTTGCTAATATCTATAGTTATAGTCTTCATCCAAGTACAGTTTGTACAGCACAACATTTTCTAGTTGCATGAAAATCCTAGCCAAGCTTCACTATCTATGACCATAGTCATTCAAGCACAGTTAATCTGTTTATTGCGCCATGTTTCGATTATAATGCATCAGGCCCTTCCAGTACAAGTAGAGATGTATGAAAAGCCAGTCAAAAGATTCCAACTTAAACTTACAGCCCAATCAGGTGCCCTTCTCAAACATGACAAACATTTGTACAGTAAAGGCACCATGCTGTAATCGTCCACAATAACGGTATTATATATGAGCATCTGATAAATAATCCAAATCACCAAGTTTTCGGAAGCTCGCCCAATGTACCCTGCCAGGCTTTTGGAACAAGAAAGTACTATATCAGCCAAGCAATTCCATTTCCACCGATCTTGTTGCCCTCCGATGGCGATGGTGGAAGAGTGCTTGATACTGCTTCAGCAGCACGCTGCTGAGCGCACACCATCATATGCATCGCAAGGCTATCGGGGGTGTCTAGCTTACAAGTACTTGACCATCCCACGGCCTTCAACACTAAGCTTTGAAGCCTGGAGGTTTTTCTTCTTTGGCGCTTTCAGCTGCTGCAGTTTCTTGTTCATCTGCATGCACAACATGAAGGATTATTGGTGGTCTAACTTCCACTTCCACAGCTTGACATACCACATGCCAGCTAAAAAATATGCTAGAAAAAAAAAATCAGTCTATAGAGGTGGAGGCAGAACCTTCAGCCGGCGCTGGTCTTGAACTTGTTGCTTAGCACGAGCCCGTATCTGTTCGGGGTCAATTTTGGACTGTGGACGGATGACAAAGTCCAAAGGTGATGCTTCTGGCCTAGAAGCATGCTGCCTAGAACCACTTTGCCCGGACTTGCGCCTGCATTCAGAGCACAGAAAAAAATTAATTGAGGAAAGGGGAATAGTATGCGGACCTGCACCAGATGTCAAATGTAACTCAAATACGATGTGTGAGTAGACTTACTGAGAGAAGTCAGCATCAAGATCATCATCTCTGGATTCCATTCCAGAACTACTTGATGAAGGCCTAAATCGAGAGAAAACATAACAAATAAGAATACAGAATAAGGACAGCTAGCTCAAATTAGAATGTTGTCATTTGGATGATATGCCATCTAATAGATCATCAGTCATTCAGTCAATGAAAAGTGCAGTACTAACTTCTTCATCTGAGGCCTCCTGTAAGGAGCTCTTTCACCATCATATGCCCTCATATCCTCAAATCTTGTGCTCTTTTGGAATATTGGTCGACTCTGTATTTGTTCATTCACAGTTAGTCATACATAAGACTATGAACCTTCAGCACCAAATAGAAATGATTAGGAAGAACAAGAAATTACCCATTTATCAACCAGTTCCTTGGCTAATTTTCTGTTGGAAGTAGTTTCCTCGTCAGATTTTGACAAAAACATAATAACCTAGATATCGATAATGGGATATAGTCAGCAGTTAAGCACACCCCCAATAATCTGAACAAAACTTTCCAGAATGCAATCCTTAAGAAGACATACCTTTCCCAAGCCACTTTTCTTGAGCTGCTCTCTTCTGTCGAATTGCTCAAGATCAATTGGGAACTATGTAAACAGAAACAAATCTTAAATGAGAAAGTAGGTCCCGAAGTATAACAGTGCTCTTATGCTGTAACTAATGTGGTTCCATGTCTCAGAAGGGAAAAAAAGTTTTTGCCTACATCAGATAGTAACTTCAGTACAGCAGATCGAATATTCATATTGGGCATGCTCCCATCAGGTAGAGGCTCAAGCCAGTTCTTCAGAAGAGTGAGTATTCCATGATCAAGGAATTCCTGCTGGAGATTCTTCCTGTGAATAGTCATATACAAATGATAAGAATTAGAACTAGTTACAATAGATAGCAACCAGATTAGCACCAGAGAGAAAGTTCTGATGCTACGAATGACTACATCTGAATAGCTTACTTTGAGAGAACTTCTATGAGAAGCGGAAGCTTCATGAGTTTGTTAATGGCTGGTTTATGTTGCCTATTTAGGTTGGCATCTTCTTCAGAGGCTACTTCAAACTCAGCAATGAACTGTTCAACTATAAGACCAATATCTGCACGTGGTCGGTCATTCTTCTTCTTCTTCTTACCACCCTTAAAGAGCCGCTCAATTTCGTCGTCCTCTTCAGCTTCCTCTGCCTGTAATGAAAAGAACAAATTCACATCGTGCTTACGCAAACAAGAAACAAACAGGATCAACAAAATGTTCTGTAATAAATCCCAAGAAATGTAAAAGCATGTCATTTTAATTGGAAACTGCTAAAATACGACAGGGTGTCAAAGCTCAGTCAAAAAGGCCCCTTTACCCCGTAAAACTACTATCTATTCCCCAGGGTTATCTGATTACATGACAGGTATGTATATACTAGCATCATTCTTCTAGTTGAATACCAGCACCCATTAAGACAATCATAGCACATGACATATGTGTATTTCGTTATTCACCCAGGAAGTCCATAACCTGGCCGGCTTCGAAGTCACCATGATAACCATTGATATGAAATAAAACACCCTAGCCAAAGCCCATGTAAACCATTGATCTGATGTAGGGGCAAAATACACAATGAACACCTTAATCGGTTACCTTGCGTGAATCATAGGGCATGACATATTTATATATAGTTATTCACTGAGAGAGTCCATAACCTTGCCGGCTTGGAAATCATCATACTAAACCATTGATATATATGAAACAAAAAGTTTAGCCAAAGGCCATATAAACCATTGGACTGATGTAGGGTCAAAATACAATGATCACCTCAATCAGTTACCTTCAGCTAAAGGAACCTTTGATTTGACCATTACGATAGTTTGTCTAAACACTGAAACTAAAAGAATTACCAATGGCATATGAGCAGTTAAGTATGAACACCTGTGCAAAACGTCGAGGAGAGTGGCCATCATTATCATTGTCATAACGGTCAGCTGGGTCAACCCCAGTATCATCGATGAAATTATCATCATCTAAGGTTCTAACACCTTCTTCGTCATCCTGTTCCATGAGAAAAAAATGTTAGCACAGCCAGTTAATTTGTCCAAAGCTATGATGCTATCGTGGAGCAGAAACAAACTCAATTATCGTAAGACCTTAGGAAACAAAACAAAATTTAAAAATATGGTATTATGCACATGGAATTCAGTTGAACAGTGGTTCCAATTAGTATCATCAGAACAAGAGGCTGGCGACTGCTTATCATCAGAACAACGGATCAAGGAGAACAATTCAATAGCCTGAGCAGAAACCAAAAGCTATCCCAGTTATCTCTAACAGAGCTTTACTTGCAAAATTAAGACAGCAGAATCTTGATGGACCCAGAACAAATGCATTGCCTAAGGCCTAAGCACAACTGGTTCAATAATAAGCACACACATTTAATAAACATACAAATAACATCAACTTAACCACAGTTTAACCAATAGAATCGCCGCTTCAATCTGGACTATCCTAGAACCCTTTGTAACCAAGCTCATGAGCTGCTAAAACCGATATAAGGCGCAAGTCTTTACTACAACATACAAGCGCCTACAACTGATAAAGAGTGATGAACAACAGACTGAAAGAAGATTGGAAGCAATGGTCGTCACCTCTGAGCCGTCCCCGGCGATGGTATTCCAGAGCTCCTGGATCTCCTTCTCCCCCTCTTCATCCTGATCCTCACCCCTATCCCCACCCCCACGTCCGCCGCCGGAGCCCTTGCCGCCGGAAGACGAGCCCCTCTTCTCCCTCGCCATGCCCACGTCCTCCTTCCTCCTCTTCTTCTCATGCTTGTCCTTGCCGCCCCCCCTCGCGAGGTCCCTGAGGCTCGAGGACCCCTTCCTCTTCCTGTCGGCATCCGGGTCCCCGCCCACGTCGTCGTCGGCCAGCCCCGCCGCGGCGTCCTCGCCCCAGTCCTCCAGGTCGTCGGCGGGCATGCCGCCGCCGTCGCCCTTCCCGCCCCCGCCCTTCTTGAGGAGGCGCTTCCGGGGCCTGGAGGAGGACCCGTCGTCGCCGCCGCCGCCGTGCACGGGGGTCGGGGAGCGGTCGCGGTTCCAGTCGGCGCCGTCGTCGTCGAGGTCGTCCTCGAGGCCGTCGTAGGGCTGCGCCCCGCGCTCGGGCGAGGGGGAGCGGGCGTCGGGGTCCATGAGCTGCTCGCCGTCCTCGTCGTAGAAGCTGCGGCGAGGGATCGGGGGGTTAGCGCCGGGCGCGGGAGAGGGGGGAGGGGGCGGGGGAGGGAGGAAGGGAACTTACTCGTCCATGGCGTCGGCGGCGAGATGCGGATCGCAACCCTAGCCTCGGTGTGAGTGCGTGACAGAGATGGATTAGAGAGGAGGAGCTGGAGCAGGAGAAGGATCGGGGAAGGAGGAAGAGATCACCGGGCCGCCCTCTGGGCTTTGGGTTAGCTAGGGGCACGTTTAAGCCCATTGGTTACCGCGTCGTGCGTTTGGGGCCTTTGGGCCCATTGGTTAACTCGTAGCAAGGGTTCATTGATGAAATGCACATGACAAATGACTAGGACACATGCATGCCCGTGCATTGCAACGGGAGAGGTATTTAGATATCCACGGTATGACGAAGGCGCATGTTGAGGTCTAGCAGAAATGCATATGAGCCGCGTGTTATAAAATCACGAAAATAAGTCATAATGTTGATGGTAAGGAACCCCGTAATCTACTCCCTCCTATCCGATTTGTTGGGTATATCTAACAAACCAACTAATGTAGACACGGAGTGAAGAAGAACTTCAGAAAACTTTCAGATGTTGAAAAAAGATGGGATTTAATGTATAATGGCGAGGTGAGGCTATTAAATTTGTAAACTGACCCCATATTTTATAACAAAGCATAGGATAGCGTTGTTGGTTTGATCCAGTGGGATTGAACTGGAGGTCACGAGTTCGATTAATGTACTGCGGGTTGATTCTTAGAAACCTTAGGGACATTTTAAAAAAATGTGCACCACATCTAAGAATGTCACCTCCCTTTATTAATAAGTTATAGATTATATATGGATGTCTGGTCGTGAGATCGAGTCCCCGCACAACCATATTTTCCGGTCAAAATAGGTCGTGCACCAAAGCGAAAGCCCATTGACGGACGCACAAAAAATTAGTGTAGGAGATAAACGTTGTAAGTTGTGGTTCTCAATCCCACCAGATTTCCTTCAGGATGTGATCTCTGATAAGATCCTGAACTTTTCTTAGTTAAGTAATAGAACGGCCTATTCATCCTAAAAAAAAGCAACAGAAAAACCTTAAAGAATGTAACATGAGTGAAAAATGAAAAAACACACCTCCTTTTTATTTTACTATGCTATATTTAATATATATGGATATAGATATATAGATAGATGAAGTAGAATTTCAAAAGAAAAAGACAAATAAAGTAGAGAAATACAGGGAGTAATAAACAGGCTATTTTTCTACCTTGGGGGACGGTCCGTCTTGGCCCAGCCGCCCTAGCCAGCCAGCCACGTGCCGGCCCCCTGTGTATGTGTGTTTTCTCCTCCATCTCTCTCGTTTTCCCCTCTCCTCCCTCACGAACTCTCTCACTCCCTCACTAAAGCTCTGCTCGATCCCCTTCTCCACCTCAAGACCGTCGGCCAATTCCAGCCGCCGTTGGTGAGAACCGTAGCTTTCCAGCACCGCTAGTGCAGCTCTCAGCCCACACTACCTCCTCCATCAAGTGAATTCAACATGTTCGTTCCTGAGCAGTCCCACATCCTGGCTCTGGTCCCATGCTGTCGTGGATGTGGTCGTTGACCTTGACGGCGCACAGTCGCCATGGTCGTGGTCGCTTGCGCTGTGTGTGCAAGAAGCAGAACTACATTACGCAGATGGATTAGGCGGTCCGCGTGGCCGTCGGCAAGACACTTAACCAGGAGCAGAAGTAGGTGATGCGCTCAAGCCCACCTTCACCACCATCATCGACGAGCTCGAGCACCTCTACGCGGGCCACTCGCCTTGCTTCCGTAGTGGGTGTCTCCAGCCGCGACGCACTCCAGGCTTGTGGCCATCACGCCCACTTATGGCTCGCCCGCGCCGATGAGTGGATACACCCTGGCTCCTCTGTTACTTGTGAGTAATATTGATATAGTAGATTTGTTATCTGGTTTTATTGGAAATGATTGCTGACTCAAACCAGTGGCTTTTGGCTGTAGATGGTGTGGTGAGGGCTAAGTTGGACAGGATAATTGCATCAGACTATTACACAGCAGCTGCAGTTGGAGGGAGCTACGGAGCTGAAGATGTGCAGGCACAGGAGAGTATTACTGTCTGACCAGAGGCACCTTCAGTACAGGAGAACCTAGCTGCTGAAGGTCACAAGGTGAAGTGGCAAATTACAGTCATCTTGTAATTTAATACAGTATATGCTTAGCATGCTGCACTTATCATTGCCCTGAAACTATGTTTTGATCTTTGTTGATGATTGATCTGCTGTAGTGCACAATAATCATAGTATTATTACTGTTTGCTGCTGCTGTTTATGCCGATTCAGTAGTAATGATCAATGTAGATTATATAAATTTTAACTGGAAAACAAGATTGCTCCATTAGGGGTGTAGATTATGCTATTTCATATGGCCGTTGTGGGCCGTTGCTTAGGTACAACAGAGTGTGCATTGGTGTTTCGGAAAATAACGCTGAAAATAATAAGTTAACCACTATGATCTTTGTACAATATTATGTGTAGTGTCACCACTATCTAGGTACTGGATGATCTCTATGTTGATGGGTCTTCACAGTTTGCAACATAGTAATTGAGTTTTTTCATTAGAAATTTTGTTTTATCAAGAATCTCTGTTTTCTTTCCTTACTTGTATCGTCCGAAGTTCAGAAGTGATGTTAGATTTGTTAGTTCAACATAATGATGGGATTCATTTGTGCAATGTCTGCTTTCCTAATCTTATTAAGTGTTGGCACTAAAAAGGCAAAGCATTGTGTAGTTACTCATCATACACCACGCCTTGAAAACATTGAGGTTTAGCGCCCCTATGCCAAAGTTGTGACTTGTGGAATAGAGTCTGCTACAATCAAGAGACGAAGGCCATAATTTTAACCTGACCGCCGCGTAATTTATGTTGCATGGTTGACTCAGCATCATCCCGAGCAGAGCAGCGTGAGATGTCCAAACGTGCTTGTCCACAATTTTATTCTATTGTTTTTCTAAATCTATATTCAGTGTCCTCAATTTTACTTCGTTCCTTGAATTCTCCTTTCTTTATTTCACAGGACAACTCCTTGATACCCAGGAAACATAAAAACGTAAATAAACTGGACGTATTTTGTGCAAGAAACCAAGGCGGGACTAAAGCAAACCAACCTTTGCATCTACTCCCTCCGTTTCCAAATAATTGTCTTTCTAGCCATCTTAAATGGAGTACAACATACGGATGTATGTAGACATGTTTAAAGTGTAGATTCACTCATTTTGCTCCGTATGTAGTCACTTGTTGAAATCTCTAGAAAGACAATTATTTAGAAACGGAGGGAATACTATCCAAACCGATATGGAGGTATGCAGTCATGGTATTCCATTCAGGTCTAGAATTGAGATCATTGTCGTGTCTTGTTAACCAGCATGATGTACAACCTCGGAGATGTCAGCCAACAATACGAGCATTCATTGGAAATCTGGAACTATGTATCAGCATCCATTGGAACTCCTGATCCTTCTTTCATTGGACTTCAGTTTGGAATATTGAGGGCCTAACAAATCAGAAGCATTTTAATTCATCTCATCAATCAGCTTATGTGCTACTCCCGCCATTCTAAAATAGATGACCCAATTTTGTACTAACTTTAATACAAAGTTGGGTCATCTATTTTGGAACGGAGGGAGTAGCTGCCTGGCAGCGGTATTGTGAGAGCACACGCACACCATGTCAGACCCTGGCCTGCAAGACCATGCCCCTTGCGGACCGCCATATCCCCTCCTACTCCGTCAGCGATGGCGACTACCAGAGTCCAGCTCTGGGGCTGATGGTGACCATGTGCGCAGGGAGGGCGGTGGGCACCGGAGGACGCGGCTACCACTGCCCCACCACCCCTCCTCTTCCCGGAGCAGGTACCGACATGAGGAGCACGCAGCCCGTCGGTGCGAGGTTCGCCATGCGACAGTCCCCTCCGCCATCAGGCACCACGTCGTCGCGGCCAGCCCACCACCTGTCGCGTCGACGACGACTACCTTTGCATCCTCACCACCACCGTCGTCGCGTCCACCCTGCCAGGCCACGCCATGTTGTTCCCCCGCGCTCCATGGGCGTCGTGGTCGATCTGCTGGATCTGACGGTTCTTCTATTTGTGGGATGCCTCCTCCCCACATATGGATTCTGTAATGGCATGGGGGAGGGCCCCAGGTGGCGAGGGGGTTGGGTATGATCTTGGAGGAGTGTCGCCGGAGGTCGTGGTGGGATGTGAGGTCGCCATGCTTCTGCGGCCTCTGCTTCCCCATGGCCTCTTCCCAGAGGAGGCGCGCGTTGTCGGCCGCGACCACACTGAAAGGATAAGTATTGAAGATGGGAGGAGGGTTGGAGGTGGCGGCGCGCGGCGGCCGGTGGCGCACGGTGAGTCGGTGAGATTAGGAGCACAGTCCTGTGGTGTTTTTCTTTCTTTCTCTAGTGCATACCGATTCGGTTGACTTATCATGGGGAGCGCGGGTTGAATACGCATAAACATAGGGACCTTGTTGCAAAATTGCTGACGGACGACCAGAAACTCAATTTGCTTTATTATTAGGTAAAGACAAGCAACATGCCTAGGTGTAAAAATCCCCTTGAGTTAGGGTTTCCTGTCCTCCAGGCGACGGTGGTCGCTTTGGAGATCCACGATCCCTGCTTTCCCGCCGATTGTTCCTCGTCGGAGCTCGTCTCTGGTGACGGCGATCTAGGGAGACGCTAGGGAACCACCGCTCGCGAAACAACAGTTTTCTTCGGGCGAGAGTTACAATGGATGAACCATCTTCAAGCTCGGGCATGGCCGTGAGCGATATGGAGGCGATGATGAAAGAGCTGGGGCTTAAGGAAGATGACCTAGAGGACGTGGTGATCGAGGTCGACGAACTTCCGCTAGAGGCATCCAGATGGATGGCGCTGGCTCGTGTCCACACGGACAAGACCTACAATTAATACTGGTATTTTCGCAATATACGAGTGGCTTGGGATCTTGCCCAGGAGGTGAAGATCCGTCCCCTTGAGGAGAACCTCTACACTTTGCAGTTTTCCTACCTGGGCGATTAGGAACGTGTGATGGAGGAGGGCCCCTGGACCTTCAAGGGGAAGACAGTGGTCCTATCACCGTATGATGGCTTCACAAAACCATCCACGATTGAGCTAAACAAGGTGGAGATCTGGATTCAAATCCACGACCTACCTGATGGGTACTTCTGCAAGATCAAGTCTTTCGCGGCCACAGTTGGTGAGTTCATCTTCGCCAAGCCAAAGTCCCAGCATTTCGAGGGCAACTTCTATAGGGTTCAGATCAGAATTGATGTCAGAAAGCCTCTAAAGAATGCTGTGTCGCTTCTCATAGAGAAGAACAAGGAGGTCATCAGAGAAATCTCCAGGGTCAAGTACAAAAGAATGCCAGATTGGTGTGCGGTTTGTGGTCACCTCGGCCACAAGTACAAGGAGTGTGGAGATGGAATCCATCTCCCGGCAGCACTGGTTTTCAAAGACCTCCAAGCGGTATGGTACAGAGGACCAGGGCACGGCCCAGGAGCAGGACGGGGCTCTAGAGGAGGACGCGGCAGGGGTCGCGCAGGTTTTGGTAGAGGCCAAGGCAGGGGCAACTCTCAGACTGGTCAGTTCTGTGAAGATCTCAGTGTCAAGAGGACCGATACAGAGATGGAGGATGTTGACAAGAATAGGAAGAGGGGTGCCCCAAATCAAACACTGATGTTGCTGGCTCCTGGCCACCCTTCTGCGCCGGCCCTCCCGCCGAAGACTGATGGGAAGCTAAAGCTAGACTTAACCTCCTCAACTGTGCCACAGAGCCCATCTGCGAAGCAAGAACCAAAGAGAACCAAGACTTCTCTGACTGAAAAAAGGCAAGGACAAGAACACCACTTCTGATGTGCGTTTGGCGGGGCCCCAGGAGGGGGTCGTGCCACGCACAATGAGTATGTTATGCTGGAACTGTCGCGGTGTTGGCAATCCAGCGACAGTTCGAAAGCTTCGTGATATCACGAGGCAACTTGCCCCCTCTATATTATGTATCGCAGAAACTCAAATAGAGGGCTCTAGAGCTAAAAGTTTGGTAGACACTTTAGGTTTCAATAAAAGTTTTGCAGTCAGTAGTAAGGGTAGAAGTGGAGGTCTTGGAATATTTCGGAATGATGAGATTAAGCTTGAAGTTGTTGGTTATTCGGAATATCACATTGATGTGACAGTTGATGCTCCCATGGATACAAAAACTAGGGTGACCTTCATGTACGGGTAAGCCCAAGTTAACCAGCGATACAAAACATGGGATAAGCTACGAGGAATAGTTGGATCAAGCACGATGCCTTGGGTAGTTATGGGAGACTTTAATAAGGTACTACAAGCTCATGAACATGACGGAGTGGGAGAAAGGAGTCAAGATCAGATGGACGCTTTTCGTGATGCGCTGGACACTTGCGGATTATCTGATATTGGTTATACCGGGAATTAGTGGACATGGGAGAAGAAAGTCAGTGGAGGAACATATACGCGGGTTAGGCTTGACATAGTTGTGGCTGACCCGGTCTGGTCTTTAGCTTTCCCCATAGCGACCTTGGAGCACAAATCAGCGGCGACCAATGATCACGGCCCAATCTTCTTAAAGCATGCGGACGTGCATGCTTGCACAAGCGTGCGGCGGCAGTTTCGATATGAGCAATGCTGGGAAAGGGATCCGACGCTGAAGGCAGTAGAGGAGACGGCATGGTCAGCGTCTGCTGGTGTAACTCTCGGATAATTATGCTATAGTAAACCTACGCTAATGATGCCTGATAACCCACAAGTGTAGGGGATCGCAACAGCGTTCGAGGGTAAAGTATTCAACCCAAATTTATTGATTCGACACAAGGGGAGCCAAATAATATTCTTGAGTATTAGCAGTTGAGTTGTCAATTCAACCACACCTGCATAACTTAGTATCCGCAGCAAAGTATTTAGTAGCAAAAGTGGTATGATAATAAAGGTAATGGTAGCAAAAGTAAAGATAATTATTTTTGGGTTTTTGTAGTAGTTGTAACAGTAGCAACGGAAAAGTAAATAAGCGAAGAACAATATATGAAAAGCTCATAGGCAATGGATCAGTGATGGATAATTATGCCGGATGCGATTCCTCATGTAATAGCTATAACATAGGGTGACACGAACTAGCTCCAGTTCATCAATGTAATGTAGGCATGTATTCAGTAAATAGTCATACGTGCTTATGGAAAAGAACTTGCATGACATCTTTTGTCCTACCCTCCCGTGGCAGCGGGTCCTAGCGAAACTAAGGGATATTAATGCTCCTTTTAATAGAGAACCGGAACAAAGCATTAGCACATAGTGAATACATGAACTCCTCAAACTATGGTCATCACCGAGAAGTATCCCGATTATTGTCACTTCGGGGTTGTCGGATCATAACACATAATAGGTGACTATAGACTTGCAAGATAGGATCAAGAACACACATATATTCATGAAAACATAATAGGTTCAGATCTGAAATCATTGAAGGAAATATGCCCTAGAGGCAATAATAAAGTTATTATTTATTTCCTTATATCATGATAAATGTTTATTATTCATGCTAGAATTGTATTAACCGGAAACATAATACATGTGTGAATATATAGACAAACAGTATGTCACTAGTATGCCTCTACTTGACTAGCTTGTTAATCAAAGATGGTTATGTTTCCTAACCATGAACAAGGAGTTGTTATTTGATTAACAAGGTCACATCATTAGTTGAATGATCTGATTGACATGACCCATTCCGTTAGCTTAACACTTGATCGTTTAGTATGTTAATGCTTTCTTCATGACCCATACATGTTCCTGTAACTATGAGATTATGCAACTCCGTTTACGGAGGAACACTTTGGTACTACCAAACGTCACAACGTAATCGGGTGATTATAAAGGAGTACTACAGGTGTCTCCAAAGGTACTTGTTGGGTTGGCGTATTTGAGATTAGGTTTTGTCACTCCGATTGTCGGAGAGGTATCTCTAGGCCTTCTCGGTAATACACATCACATAAGCCTTGCAAGCATTGCAAATAAAGAGTTAGTTGTGAGATGATGTATTACGGAGCGAGTAAAGAGACTTTCCGTAACGAGATTAAACTAGGTATTGGATACCGACGATCGAATCTCGGAAAGTAACATACCGATGACAAAGGGAACAACGTATGTTGTTATGCGGTTTGACCGATAAAGATCTTCGTAGAATATATAGGAACCAATATGAGCATCCGGTTCCGCTATTGGTTATTGACCGAGAATAGTTCTAGGTCATGTCTACATAGTTCTCGAACCGTAGGGTCCGCACGCTTAAGGTTTCAATGACGGTTATTATGAGTTTATGTATTTTGATGTACGAAGGAGTTCGAGTCCCGGATGTGATCACGGACATGACGAGGAGTCTCGAAATGGTCGAGACATAAAGATTGATATATTGGATGGTTATATTCGGACACCGAAAGGTTCGGAAGTTTCGGAGAAAACGGAGTGCCGGAGGGTTACTGGAACCCCGGGAAGTTATGGGCCTTATTGGGCCAAGAGGGAGAGAGAGGGCTGCACCAGGAGGTGGTGCGCCCCCCTCCATGGGGAGTCCGAATGGACTAGGAGGCGCAGCCCCTTTCCCTCTCCTCTCCTCTCTTTCCTTCCCCTTCCCTCTTCCTAGTAGGACTAGGAAAGGGAGTCCTACTCCTACTAGGAGGAGGACTCCCCCCTCCTGGTGCGCCCCAAGGGCTGGCCGCCCTCCCCTTGCTCCTTTATATCACGGGGCAGGGGGCACCCTAGGACACACAAGTTGATCTTCGTGATCGTTCCTTAGCCGTGTCGGTGCCCCCTCCACCATATTCCACCTCGGTCATATTGTAGCGGTGCTTAGGCGAAGCCTGCGACGGTAGAACATCAAGATCGTCACCACGCCGTCGTCTTGACGAACTCCTTCCCGACGCTTTCTGGATCGGAGCCCGGATCGTCATCGAGCTGAGCGTGTGCCAAGAACTCGGAGGTGCCGGAGTAACGGTGCTTGGATCGGTCGGATCGTGAAGACGCACGACTACATCAACCGCGTTAATATAACGCTTCGCTTTCGGTCTCACGAGGGTACGTGGGCGGACACTCTCCCCTCTCGTTGCTATGCCATCACCATGGTCTTGCGTGATCGTAGGAATTTTTGAAATTACTCGTTACCCAACATGGCATCCGAGCCAGGTTTTATGCGTTGATGTCATATGCACGAGTAGAACACAAGTGAGTTGTGGGCGATACAAGTCATACTACCTACCAGCATGTCATACTTTGGTTCAGCGGTATTGTGAGATGAAGCGGCCGGACCGACATTACGCGTGACGCTTACGCGAGACTGGTTTCACCGCTATGAGCACTCGTTGCTTAAAGGTGATGGCGGGTGTCTGTCTCTCTCATTTTAGTTGAACTGAGTGTGGCTACGCCCGGTCCTTGAGAAGGTTAAACGGAGTCTATTTGACGAAGTATCGTTGTGGTTTTGATGCGTAGGTAAGAACGGTTCTTGCTCAGCCCGTAGCAGCCACGTAAAACTTGCAACAACAAAGTAGAGGACGTCTAACTTGTTTTTGCAGGGCATGTTGTGATGTGATATGGTCAAGGCGTGATGCTATATTTTATTGTATGAGATGATCATGTTTTGTAACCGAGTTATCGACAATCGGCAGAGCCATATGGTTGTCGCTTTATTGTATGAAATGCAAGCGCCATGTAATTGCTTTACTTTATCACTAAGCGGTAGCGATAGTCGTAGAAGCAATAGTTGGCGAGGCGACAACGATGCTACGATGGAGATCAAGGTGTCGCGCGGTGACGATGGTGATCATGGCGGTGCTTTGGAGATGGAGATCACAAGCACAAGATGATGATGGCCATATCATATCACTTATATTGATTGCATGTGATGTTTATCCTTTATGCATCTTATCTTGCTTTGATTGACGGTAGCATTATAAGATGATCTCTCACTAAAAATTATCAAGTAGTGTTCTCCCGAGTATGCACCGTTGCCAAAGTTAAATCGTGCGAGACACCACGTGATGATCGGGTGTGATAAGCTCTCGTCCATCTACAACGGGTGCAAGCCAGTTTTGCACACGCAGAATACTCAGAGTTATACTTGACGAGCCTAGCATATACAGATATGGCCTCGAACACGGAGACCGAAAGGTCGAACGTGAATCATATAGCGATATGATCAACATAAGATGTTCACCATTGAAAACTACTCCATCTCACGTGATGATCGGTTATGGTTTAGTTGATTTGGATCACGTGATCACTTAGATAACTAGAGAGATGTCATCTAAGTGGGAGTTCTTTAGTAATATGATTAATTGAACTTAAATTTATCATGAACTTAGTACTGATAGTATTTTGCTTGTCTATGTTTCTTTGTAGATAGATGGCTCGTCTTTGTTGTTCCGTTGAATTTTAATGCGTTCCTTGAGAAAGCAAAGTTGAAAGATGATGGTAGCAATTACACGGATTGGGTCCGTAACTCGAGGATAATCCTCATTGCTGCACGTAAAAGTTACGTCCCGGAAGCACCGCTGGGTGACAGCCTGCTGCAGATCTTGAGCGAAATTGTGAGCGTCGGCAAAGCGAGCTGATGACTACTCTATAGTTCGATGTGCCATGCTTTACGGCTTAGAACCGGGTCTTCAACGACGTTTTGAGCGTCATGGAGCATATGAGATGTTCCAGAGTTGAAGTTGATATTTTAACAGAATGCCCGGATTGAGAGATATGAAGTCTCCAATAAGTTCTATAGCTGCAAGATGGAGGAGAATAGTTACATCGGTGAGCACATACTCAAAATGTCCGGGTATTACAATCACTTGAATCAACTGGAGTTAATCTTCCGGATGATTGTGTCATTGATGTAATTCTTCAATCACGCCACCAAGCTACAAAGGCTTCGTGATGAACTATAATATGCAAGGGTTAGTAAAGACTATGCTCGAGCTCTTCGCAATGCTAAAAGCTGCGGAGGTAGAAATCAAAAGGAGCATCAAGTGTTGATGGTCAATAAGACCACTAGTTTCAAGAAGAAAGGCAAAGGGAAGAAGAAGGGAACTTCAAGAAGAACAGCAAACAAGTTGCTGATCGGAGAAGAAACCCAAGTCTGGACCTAAGCACAGGCCCTGAGTGCTTCTCTTGCAAGCGACTAGTCCTTTGAAGCGGAACTGCCCCAAGTATTTGGCGGATAAGAAGGATGGCAAAGTGAACAAAGGTATATGTGATATACTTGTTATTGATGTGTACCTTACTAGAGCTCGCAGAGTACACGGCATTTGATCTGGTTACATTGCTAATATTTGCAACTCAAAGCAGAACTACGGATTAGCGAACAACGGCAAAGGGCGAGGTGACGATGCGCGTGGGAAGCGGTTCCAAAGTCGATGTGATCGCGATCGACACGCTACCTCTACATCTACCTTGGGATTAGTTTTAGACCTGAATAATTGTTATTTGGTGCCGCGTTGAGCATGAACATTATATCTGGATCTTGTTTGATGCGAGGCGGTTATTCATTTAAATCGAGAATAATGGTTGTTCTATTTATATGAATAATATCTTTTATGGTCATGCACCCTTGATGAGTGGTCTATTTTAATGAATCTCGATAGTAGTGATACACATATTCATAATGTTGAAACCAAAAGATGCAGAGTTGATAATGATAGTGCAACTTATTTGTGGCACTTGCCGTTTAGGTCATATCGGTGTAAAACGCATGAAGAAACTCCATCTTGATGGACTTTTGGAGTCACTTGATTATGAATCACTTGGCACTTATGAACCGTGCCTCATGGGCAAGATGACTAAAACTCCGTTCTCGGTACTATGGAGAGAGCAACAGATTTATTGGAAATCATACATACGGATGTATGTGGTCCAATGAATGTTGAAGCTCGTGGCGGATATCGTTATTTTCTCACCTTCACAGATGATTTGAGCAGATATGGGTATATCTACTTAATGAAACATAAGTCTGAAACATTTGAAAAGTTCAAAGAATTTCAGAGTGAAGTTGAAAATCATCGTAATAAGAAAATAAAGTTTCTACGATCTGATCGTGGAGGCGAATATTTGAGTTCTGAGTTTGGTCTACATTTGAAACAAAGCGGAATAGTTTAGCAACTCACGCCACCGGAACACCACAGCGCAATGGTGTGTCGAGCGTCGTGTCGCACTTTCTTTGGATATGGTGCGATCTATGATGTCTCTTACAGATTTACCGCTATCATTTTGGGGTTATGCTCTTGAGGCGGCCGCATTCACGTTAAATAGGACACCGTCAAAATCCGTTGAGACGACGCCTTATGAACTATGGTTTAGCAAGAAACCAAAGTTGTCGCTTCGAAAGTTTGGGGTTGCGATGCTTATGTGAAGAAACTTCAACCTGATAAGCTTGAACCCAAATCGGTGAAATGTGTCTTCATAGGATACCCAAAGGAGACAATTGGGTACACCTTCTATCACAGATCCGAAGGCAAGACATTCGTTGCTAAAATGGATCCTTTCTAGAGAAGGAGTTTCTCTCGAAAGAAGTGAGTGGGAGGAAAGTGGAACTTGATGAGGTAATAGTACCAGCTCCCTTATTGGAAAGTAGTTAAATCACGTAAATCAGTTTACGTAACACCTACACCAGATTAGTGAGGAAGATAATGATGAAGATCATGAAACTTCAGATCAAGTTGTCACCGAACTTAGTAGATCAACGAACAAAATCCGCACTGAGTGGTACGGTAATCCTATTACGGAAGTCATGCTACTAGATCATGATGAACCTACGAACTATGAAGAAGCGATGGTGAGCCCAGATTCGCAAAAATGGCTTGAAGCCATGAAATCTGAGATGGGATCCATGTATGAGAACAAAGTATGGACTTTGGTAGACTTGCCCGATGATCGGCAAGCTATTGAGAATAAATGGATTTTTAAGAAGAAGACCGACGCTGATGGTAATGTAATCTGTCTACAAAGCTCGACTTGTTGCAAAAGGTTTTCGACAAGTTCAA
The DNA here is from genome assembly GCA_021605205.1 of Aegilops longissima. Taxonomy (NCBI): domain Eukaryota; kingdom Viridiplantae; phylum Streptophyta; class Magnoliopsida; order Poales; family Poaceae; genus Aegilops; species Aegilops longissima. Next base: position 46,454,032 of record CM038678.1, on the reverse strand, counting down.
GGGGTTGACTACGATGAGACTTTCTCACCCGTGGCGATGCTTAAGTCCGTCCGAATCATGTTAGCAATTGCCGCATTTTATGATTATGAAATTTGGCAAATGGATGTAAAACTGCATTCTTGAATGAATTTCTAGAAGAAGAGTTGTATATGATGCAACCAGAAGGTTTTGTCGATCCAAAAGGTGCTAACAAAGTGTGCAAGCTCAACGATCAATTTATGGTGCAGTGCAAGCCTCTCGGAGTTGGAATAAGCGCTTTGATAGTGTGATCAAAGCATATGGGTTTGTACAGACTTTTGGAGAAGCTTTGTATTTACAAGAAAGTGAGTGGGAGCTCAGTAGCATTTCTAATATTATATGTGGACGACATATTATTGATTGGAAATGATATAGAATTTCTGGATAGCATAAAAGGATACTTGAATAAAAGTTTTTCAATGAAAGACCTCGGTGAAGCTGCTTACATATTGGGCATCAAGATCTATAGAGATAGATCAAGGCGCTTGATTGGACTTTCACAAAGCACATACCTTGATAAAGTTTTGAAAAAGTTCAAAATGGATCGAGCAAAGAAAGGTTTTTACCTGTGTTACAAGGTGTAAGATTGAGTCGGACTCAATGCCCGACCACAATGAGAAGATAGAGAGAAATGAAAGATGTTCCTATGCTTCAGCCATAGGCTCTATCATGTATGCAATGCTGTGTACCAGACACGACGATGCTTAGCTGTAAGCTTGGCAGGAAGGTACCAAAGTAATCCAGAGTGGATCATCGGACAGCGGTCAAGAACATCTGAAATACGAAAAGGACTAAGGATATGTTTCTCGATATGGAGGTGACAAAGAGCTAGTCGTAAATGGTTACGTCGATGCAAGCTTTGACACTGATCCGGACGATTCTAAATCGCAAACCGGATCGTGTTTTTATTAAGCGGTGGAGCTGTCGGTTGGTGCAGTTCTAAACAAAGCGTCGTGGCGGGATCTACATGTGAAGCGGAGTACATAGCTGCTTCGAAGCAGCAAATGAAGGAGTCTGGATGAAAGAGTTCATTTCCGATCTAGGTGTCATACCTAGTGCATCGGGACCGATGAAGATCTTCGTGACAATCTTGGTGCAATTGCCTTGGCAAAGGAATCCAGATTTCACAAGAGGACCAAGCACATCAAGAGACGCTTCAATTCCATTCGGGACCAAGTCCAAGTGGGAGACATAGAGATTTGCAAAATACATACGGATCTGAATGTTGCAGACCGTTGACTAAGCCTCTTCCACGAGCAAAACATGATCAGCACCAAGACTCCATGGGTGTAAGGATCATTACTTTGTAATCTAGATTATTGACTCTAGTGCAAGTGGGAGGCTCAAGGAAATATGCCCTAGAGGCAATAATAAAGTTATTATTTATTTCCTTATATCATGATAAATGTTTATTATTCATGCTAGAATTGTATTAACCGGAAACATAATACATGTGTGAATATATAGACAAACAGTATGTCACTAGTATGCCTCTACTTGACTAGCTTGTTAATCAAAGATGGTTATGTTTCCTAACCATGAACAAGGAGTTGTTATTTGATTAACAAGGTCACATCATTAGTTGAATGATCTGATTGACATGACCCATTCCGTTAGCTTAACACTTGATCGTTTAGTATGTTAATGCTTTCTTCATGACCCATACATGTTCCTGTAACTATGAGATTATGCAACTCCGTTTACGGAGGAACACTTTGGTACTACCAAACGTCACAACGAATCGGGTGATTATAAAGGAGTACTACAGGTGTCTCCAAAGGTACTTGTTGGGTTGGCGTATTTGAGATTAGGTTTTGTCACTCCGATTGTCGGAGAGGTATCTCTAGGCCTTCTCGGTAATACACATCACATAAGCCTTGCAAGCATTGCAACTAAAGAGTTAGTTGTGAGATGATGTATTACGGAACGAGTAAAGAGACTTTCCGTAACGAGATTAAACTAGGTATTGGATACCGACGATCGAATCTCGGAAAGTAACATACCGATGACAAAGGAACAACGTATGTTGTTATGCGGTTTGACCGATAAAGATCTTCAGTAGAATATATAGGAACCAATATGAGCATCCAGGTTCCGCTATTGGTTATTGACCGAGAATAGTTCTAGGTCATGTCTACATAGTTCTCGAACCGTAGGGTCCGCACGCTTAAGGTTTCAATGACGGTTATTATGAGTTTATGTATTTTGATGTACCAAGGAGTTCGAGTCCCGGATGTGATCACGGACATGACGAGGAGTCTCGAAATGGTCGAGACATAAAGATTGATATATTGGATGGTTATATTCGGACACCGGAAAGGTTCCGGAAGTTTCGGAGAAAACCGGTCTGCCGGGAGGGTTACTGGAACCCCGGGAAGTTATGGGCCTTATTGGGCCAAGAGGGAGAGAGAGGGCTGCACCAGGAGGTGGTGCGCCCCCCCTCCATGGGGAGTCCGACTGGACTAGGAGGGGGGGCCCCCCTTCCCTCTCCTCTCTCTTTCCTTCCCCTTCCCTCTTCCTAGTAGGACTAGGAAAGGAGTCCTACTCCTACTAGGAGGAGGACTCCCCCTCCTGTCTTGCCAAGGGCTGGCCGCCCTCCCCTTGCTCCTTTATATACGGGGCGGGGGGCACCCTAGGACACACAAGTTGATCTTCGTGATCGCTCCTTAGCCGTGTCGGTGCCCCCTCCACCATATTCCACCTCGGTCATATTGTAGCGGTGCTTAGGCGAAGCCTGCGCGACGGTAGAACATCAAGATCGTCCTGCCACGCGTCGTCTTGACGGAACTCCTTCCCGACGCTTTGCTGGATCGGAGCCCGGGATCGCCATCGAGCTGAACGTGTGCCAAGAACTTCGGAGGTGCGAGTAACGGTGCTTGGATCGGTCGGATCGTGAAGACGTCGACTACATCAACCGCGTTAATATAACGCTTCGCTTTCGGTCTCACGAGTGCGTGGACGGACACTCTCCCCTCTCGTTGCTATGCCATCACCATGGTCTTGCGTGATCGTAGGAAATTTTTTGAAATTACTACGTTACCCAACAATCATGGCACTCGGGCCCTAGTGACAAGCATTAAGCATAGCAAAGTCATAGCAACATCAATCTCAGAACATAGTGGATACTAGGGATCAAATCCTAACAAAACTAACTTGATTACATGGTAAATCTCATCCAATCCATCACCGTCCAGCAAGCCTACGATGGAATTACTCACGCATCGGCGGTGAGCATCATGAAATTGGTGATGGAGGATGGTTGATGATGACGACGGCGATGAATCCCCTCTCCGGAGCCTCGAACGGACTCGAGATCAGCCCTCCCGAGATATTAGGGCTTCATGGGCAGCTCCGTGTCGTAAAACGTGATGAAACTTTCTCTCGATTTTTTCTCCCGAGCGTGAATATATGGAGTTGGAGTTGAGGTCGGTGGAGGTCCGGGGTCCCACGAGATAGGGGCGCGCCCTAGGGGCGCCCCCTGTCTCGTGGACGAACCCTGGTCCCCTGGTGTATTTCTTTAAGCCAGAAATTTCAAAAAAGTTCCTTCGTGGATTTCCAGGACATTCCGAGAACTTTTCTTTTCTACACATAAAACAACATCATGGCAGTTCTGCTGAAAACAACGTCAGTTCGGGTTAGTTTCATTCAAATCATGCAAGTTAGAGTCCAAAACAAGGCAAAAAGTGTTTGGAAAAGTAGATACGTTGGAGACGTATCAATGCCAGGTCACCTTTGATGTTGTTGCTAATCTCACGTTAGTTCAAAATTATTGGAATTCCAAATTGAGTTTTTGTCAAACATCAAAAAAATTCAAATCCTAAAACTAAAATGTTCGGAGCGTGCCAATAAATGTCTAGGTATTTATGGTGAAAAAACCATGCTTTTATAAAAACCCTAATTGTTTAAAATGAATGAAAACAGGAAAGAAAATAAAGAAAAAGGAAAAAGGACAAAACAGAAAACAAAACTAAAAAAAGCAAAGCCCCCCTCTCCTTGGGCTCGGCCCAACTGGCCACCCAGGCCCAGCCGGCCAGCCCACCCCATCCCACCTTAACCCTCACTCCCTCCCGAAACCCTAGCCGTCGCCCCCACTCACCCCACTCTCCCCCTCACTCGCTCTCCTCTCCTTCCCCCGATCCAGATCGGATCGGGGCTTGGGCGCTCATCCCGCGATCGCCGATCAGCATCTTGCACTGGACCTCGTCGATGGCCACCGCGCCGGCCTACCTCCTTCTCCTCGCCGGCCTGCCTTCTCTCCGTCGTCGCGCATCCCCGTCGTCTACCCCGACCCCCGCTGCCCGTGCCTACTGCCCCCCCTCCCGCGAGCCTCTTCCCCCTCTCCTCCTCATGTCGCCCTACAGGGGGGCGCGCCGCCCTGTCTCGTGGACATGCCCTGGGCCCCCTGGTGTATTTCTTTCGCCCAGAAATTCTTATTAATTCCAAAAAGTGCCTTCGTGGATTTCTAGGACATTCTGAGAACTTTTCTTTTCTACACATAAAACAACATCATGGCAGTTCTGCTGAAAACAGCGTCAGTCTGGGTTAGTTTCATTCAAATCATGCAAGTTAGAGTCCAAAACAAGGGCAAAAGTGTTTGGAAAAGTAGATACGCTGGAGATGTATCAACTCCCCAAGCTTAAACCTTTGCTTGTCCTCAAGCAATTCAGTTGATAAACTGAAAGTGATAAAGAAAAACTTTTACAAACTCTGTTTGCTCTTGTTGTTGTAACATGAAAAGCCAGCATTCAAGTTTCAGCAAATACTATGAACTAACCATACTCACAATAACACTTAGGTCTCACAATTACTCATATCAATAGCATAATCAGCTAGCGAGCCATAATAATGAAACTCGGATGACAACACTTTCTCAAAACAATCATAACATGATATAACAAAATGGTATCTCGCTAGCCCTTTCTGAGACCGCAAAACATAAATGCAGAGCACCTTTAAAGATCAAGGACTGACTAAACATTGTAATTCATGGTAAAAGAGATCCAGTCAAGTCATACCCAATATAAACCAATAGAAATGAATGCAAATGACAGTGTGCTCTCTAGCGGGTGCTTTTAATAAGAAGGGTGATGACTCAACATAAAAGTAAAGAGATAGGCCCTTCACAGAGGGAAGCAGGGATTTGTAGAGGTGCCAGAGCTCGATTTTAAAATAGAGATTGAATAACATTTTGAGCGGCATACTTTCACTGTCAACGCAACAACTATGAGATGGCTGTATCTTCCATACTACATGCATTATAGGCAGTTCCCAAATAGAATGGTAAAGGTTTATACTCCCCCAACCACCAACAAGCATCAATCCGTGGCTTGCTCGAAACAACGAGTGCCTCCAACTAACAACAGCCTTGGGGGAGTTTTGTTTAATTATTTTGATTTTCTTTGATCTTTTTGGATCATGGGACCTGGCATCCCGGTTACCGGCCCTTTCTCGTGAATGAGGAGCGGAGTCCACTCCTATTGAAAATAACCCACCAGCATGGAAGATATAGGCAGCCCTAGTTGTAACATGAGCTGCTCGAGCATACAAAACAGAATTTCATTTGAAGGTTTGGAGTTTGGCACATACAAATTTACTTGGAACGGCAGGTAAATACCGCATATAGGAAGGTATAGTGGACTCATATGGAACAACTTTGCGGTTTAAGGAGTTTGGATGCACAAGCAGTATTCCCGCTTAGTACAGGTGAAGGCTAGCAAAAGACTGGGAAACGACCAACTGAGAGAGCCACAACAGTCATGAACATGCATTAAAATTAATTCACACCGAATACAAGCATGAGTAGGATATAATCCACCATGAACATAAATATCATGAAGGCTATGTTGATTTGATTCAACTACATGCGTGAACATGTGCCAAGTCGAGTCACTCAATTCATTCAAAGGAGGATACCATCCCATCATATCACATCATAATCATTCTAATAGCATGTTGGCACGCAAGGTAAACCATTATAACTCATAGCTAATCAAGCATGGCACAAGCAACTATAATCTCTAAATGTCATTGCAAATATGTTTACTTCATAATAAGTTGAATCAGAAACGATGAACTCATCATATTTACAAAAACAAGAGAGGTCGAGTTCATACCAACTTTTCTCATCTCAATAAGTCCATCATGTATCATCATTATTGCCTTTCACTTGCACGACCGAACGATGTGTATAATAATAAGAGTGCACGTGCATTGGACTAAGCTGGAATCTGCAAGCATTCAACTCAAGAGAGAAGACAGGGTAATATGGGCTCTAAGTTAAATAAATAATCATGCATATGAGAGCCACTAAGCATTTTCAATATAGTCTTCTCGACCCCCAAAAGAAAGAAAATGAAACTATTTACACGGGAAAGCTCCCAACAAGTAAAAGAAGAACGAGAAATCTTTTTGGGTTTTCATTTTAACTTCTACTACAAGCATAGAATTATAAACTAACTAAATTTTTTTGGTTTTTCTTAAGGTTTATCAAACACACAAGAAGAATGCGAGAAAAAGAAATTTAAACTAGCATGGATAATACAATGAAAGAGTATGAGCACCGACGACTAGTGTGTGAACATGAATGTAAAGTCGGTGAGAAATACGTACTCCCCCAAGCTTAGGCTTTTGGCCTAAGTTGGTCTAGTACCAAGGACCGCCGCTACTCTCCCGGTGTAATGGGAGGTGTAATCAGGATACCATCGGTTGGTCATTTCCGGATCCCACCGGATGATGATGCGCGATAAGGGTCGATTCAGGTTCCGCTCAGTTCGAGTTCGGAGTAAAAGCTTGGGCTCGATGTTTGTTCACCGCTTCCGGTGTGACAAGAAAATTTTCTGCAAGCAAATCAAATAACAAAGGCGCAGGAAAAATAATAATCTCAATGTGCTTCTTATTAAATCTAAGTTTATACAAGAGCATCTTATCTTCGTTGTCAACAATAAACTTGTGTGCTACCATGGTCTTGTAATCTAAAATGTGAGGAGGCAATTTTATCTCCTCTTTCTCATGGTGCCTAATGGGTATCTGAAAATGTCTAGCAAGACGTGCAACATAGATACCTCCAAATATGGGGCCTTTTTTACGATTAAGGGCTAGCCGTTTAGCAATGATGGCACCCATACTAAAAGTATTGTCTCCAAGCAAGGCATGTTGAAGAATGATAATGTCAGGAACACTAAGGTTTCCACTATTTCCACGACCAATCAAGCATCTACTAGCAAATATGGCAAAGTAGCGTAAAACAGGAAAGTGTATGCTAGAGACTTTTGCCTCGGAACCCTTCTTTGGCTCCTCTACAACGATAGTTTTAACAAAGCCATCCACATCTTCACGATGGGGTTCCTCTAATTCTCCCTCATAAGGTATCCTACACACCGCGCAAAAATTACGTAAAGACATTTCTTTGAATTCATCATATAAATGAAATGATACTACAGGCGGTGACTTCTTAGGATAATAATAAAAGTTTTGCATGAAAGTATTGGTGAGTAAGAGATACTGATCGATCCGGTCGTTGATGAAACCGGTGAGGCCTGCAGTCTCGATCAAAGAATAAAAGTCTTCATGAATTCCAGCTTCTTTCAAGAAATCCTCACATGGCCATTCACACGACCGTACTTCCGCTAAGCGAGGAAGATTATACTTGGCTTTTTCCTTCTCTTTGGCTTGTTTTTCTTGAGAGCTTTGGCTAGAAGAGCCCTTCAAAAACCTCCTTAACATTTTCTGAAAATTTCTGAAATTTTAGTAACTTCAAAATAAAAGTGCATAAAACTAAACAAGATTGATAGCAACTACTCCTACAGGTGCCTAGAGCCTATATCATGCATTGGAATTGCTTGGGACCTCATAAATTTAACATGCAAGCTCAAGAACATGGTCATCTATGCAGCAAAAATTTGCAATGAATAAAGCATTAGAACAAAAACTAATTCGACCAATGGAGGAGTCACATACCAAGAAACAATCTCCCAAAGCAGTTTTGTAAATGGAGCTTTAAGCAAGGAGATCGAAAATCGCAGCAAAATGAGCTAGAATTAGTGCTTGAGCTGGATGGGGATTTTTTGGGTAGAAGATGAAGTGTGTGGTCTGGCATAAGTGGAGGGGGCCACCGAGGGCCCACGAGACAGGGGTGCGCCCTATAGGGGGCCCTCCACTCTCGTGGCCTGGTGCTTGCCCTCTGCGATGTTTTCAGTGCCTAAAATCCTCAAATATTCCATAAACAATCATACTAAATTTGCAGGGCATTTGGAGCACTTTTATTTTCGGACTATTTTTTTATTGCACGGATAATTGAGAAAACAGACATATAATACTATTTTTGCTTTATTTATTCTAAATAACAGAAAGTAAAAAGAGGGTACAGAAGGTTGTGCCTTCTAGTTTCATCCATCTCGTGATCATCAAAATGAATCCACTAACAAGGTTGATCAAGTGTTGTTAACAAACTCATTCCGAATAACATGGAACCGGAGAAATTTCAAATAACACTAAGTTACCTCAACGGGGATATGAAAATCCCCAACAATAAGAATATCATACTTTTTCTTGACAGTAGGGAGAGGAAATCCAAAACCTCCAACAATAATAGTTGGAATTTTTCCAATAGAATTGATGCTATGAACTTGAGATTGTTTCCTCGGAAAGTGTACCGTATGCTCATTACCATTAACATGAAAAGTGACATTGCCTTTGTTGCAATCAATAACAGCCCTTCAGTATTAAGAAAAGGTCTACCAAGGATAATCCACATACTATCGTCCTCGGGAATATCAAGAATAACAAAGTCCGTTAAGATAGTAACATTTGCAACCACAACAGGCACATCCTCACAAATACCGACAGGTATAGCAGTTGATTTATCAGCCATTTGCAAAGATATTTCAGTAGGTGCCAACTTGTTCAATTCAAGTCTACGATATAAAGAGAGAGGCATAACACTAACACCGGCTCCAAGATCACATAAAGCAGTTCTAACATAATTTCTTTTAATGGAGCATGGTATAGTTGGTACCCCAGGATCTCCAAGTTTCTTTGGTATTCCACCCTTAAAAGTGTAATTAGCAAGCATGATGGAAATTTCAGCTTCCGGTATCTTTCTTTTATTTGTGATGATATCCTTCATATACTTAGCATAAGGATTTACTTTCAGCATATCAGTTAAGCGCATACGTAAGAAAATAGGTCTAATCATTTCAGCAAAGCGCTCAAAATCCTCATCATCCTTTGTCTTGGATGGTTTAGGAGGAAAGGGCATGGGTTTCTGAACCCATGGTTCTTTTTCTCTACCATGCTTCCTAGCAACAAAATCTCTCTTATCATAACGTTGATTATTTGATTGTGGGTTATCAAGATCAACAACAGGTTCAATCTCTACATCATTGTTTTTGCTAGGTTGAGCATCAACATGAACATTATCATTAACATTATCACTAGGTTCATGTTCATCACCTGATTGTGTTTCAACATCAGAAATAGAAATATCATTGGGATTCTCAGGTGTGTCTATAGTAGGTTCACTAGAAGCATGCAAAGTTCTATCATTTTTCTTTTTCTTCTTTTTAGAAGAACTAGGTGCCTCTAGATTGTTTCTCTGAGAATCCTGCTCGATTCTCTTTGGGTGGCCTTCAGGATACAAAGGTTCCTGAGTCATTCTACCAGTTCTAGTAGCCACTCTAACAACGAAAATATCTTAAGGATATAAAAATAGCGAGACTTCTCATCATTAGTAAAGAGGGTGGCTATATCATTCAACTTGGTAAGATGTGCCACAACAGTTTCATATTCAAGGCCATAAAAAGGATCGGATTTAACTAAAGTAATAATTTCAGGATCAACAGAGAATTCATAATCCTTATCAGTAACACAGATAGGTGAAGTAGCAAAAGCAGGGTCAGGTTTCATTCTAGCATTAAGAGACTGCTGCTTCCATTTAGCTAATAATTTTTTAAGATCATATCTATCATTGCAAGCAAAGATAGCTCTAGCAGCTTCTTCATTCATAACATAACCCTCAGGAACAACAGGCAATACATAATCATTGGGAGAACCTTCATCATCACTATCATCAATAATAGCATCGTCAATAATTTCATTCCCCCTAACTCTAGCAAGTTGTTCATAAAGAAATTCACCTAATGGCAAAGTAGTATCACGCATAGAAGTAGTTTCATCATGCATAGCAGAAGTGGCATCATCAATAACATGCGACATATCAGAATTCATAGCAGTAGCAGGTTTAAGTGTCGCAAGTTTACTAATAACAGAAGGAGAATCTAGTGCAAAGCTAGATGGCAGTTCCTTACCTCCCCTCGTAGTTGAGGGATAGATTGTAGTTCTGTCGTCTTTCAAGTTGTTCATAGTAATCAACAGATATAAATCCCAAGTGACTCAGAGAATAGAGCTATGCTCCTCGGCAACGGCGCCAGAAATTAGTCTTGATAACCTACAAGTGTAGGGGATCACAACAGCTTTCGAGGGTAAAGTATTCAACCCAAATTTATTGATTCGACACAAGGGGAGCCAAATAATATTCTTGAGTATTAGCAGTTGAGTTGTCAATTCAACCACACCTGCATAACTTAGTATCCGCAACAAAGTATTTAGTAGCAAAAGTGGTATGATAATAAAGGTAACGGTAGCAAAAGTAAAGATAATTATTTTTGGGTTTTTGTAGTAGTTATATGATAGTAACGGAAAAGTAAATAAGCGCAGAACAATATATGAAAAGCTCATAGGCAATGGATCGCTGATGGATAATTATGCGGATCGATTCCTCATGTAATAGCTATAACATAGGGTGACACAGAACTAGCTCCAGTTCATCAATGTAATGTAGGCATGTATTCCGTAAATAGTCATACGTGCTTATGGAAAAGAACTTGCATGACATCTTTTGTCCTACCCTCCCGTGGCAGCGGGGTCCTAGCGGAAACTAAGGGATATTAATGCTCCTTTTAATAGAGAACCGGAACAAAGCATTAGCACATAGTGAATACATGAACTCCTCAAACTATGGTCATCACCGAGAAGTATCCCGATTATTGTCACTTCGGGGTTGTCGGATCATAACACATAATAGGTGACTATAGACTTGCAAGATAGGATCAAGAACACACATATATTCATGAAAACATAATAGGTTCAGATCTGAAATCATGGCACTCGGGCCCTAGTGACAAGCATTAAGCATAGCAAAGTCATAGCAACATCAATCTCAGAACATAGTGGATACTAGGGATCAAATCCTAACAAAACTAACTTGATTACATGGTAAATCTCATCCAATCCATCACCGTCCAGCAAGCCTACGATGGAATTACTCACGCACGGCGGTGAGCATCATGAAATTGGTGATGGAGGATGGTTGATGATGACGACGGCGACGAATCCCCCTCTCCGGAGCCTCGAACGGACTCCAGATCAGCCCTCCCGAGAGATATTAGGGCTTCGCGGCAGCTCCGTGTCGTAAAACGTGATGAAACTTTCTCTCTGATTTTTTCTCCCCGAATGTGAATATATGGAGTTGGAGTTGAGGTGGGTTGAGGTCCAGGGGGCCCACGAGATAGGGGGCGCGCCCTAGGGGGGGGGGGCTGTCTCGTGGACAGGCCCTGGGCCCCCTGGTGTATTTCTTTCGCCCAGAAATTCTTATTAATTCCAAAAAGTGCCTCCGTGGATTTCCAGGACATTCCGAGAACTTTTCTTTTCTACACATAAAACAACATCAAGGTAGTTCAGCTGAAAACAGCGTTAGTCCGGGTTATTTTCATTCAAATCATGCAAGTTAGAGTCCAAAACAAGGGCAAAAGTGTTTGGAAAAGTAGATACGTTGGATACGTATCAATGCCAGGTCACCTTTGATGTTGTTGCTAATCTCACGTTAGTTCAAAATTATTGGAATTCCAAATTGAGTTTTTGTCAAACATCAAAAAAATTCAAATCCTAAAACTAAAATGTTCGGAGCGTGCCAATAAAAGTCTAGGTATTTATGGTGAATAAACCATGCTTTTATAAAAGCCTAATTATTTAAAATGAATGAAAACTGGAAAGAAAATAAAGAAAAAGGAAAAAGTACAAAACGGAAAACAAAACTAATAAAAAAGCAAAGCCCCCCTCTCCTTGGGCTCGGCCCAACTGGCCACCCAGGCCCACCCGGCCAGCCCACCCCATCCCACCTTAACCCTCACTCCCTCCAGAAACCCTAGCCGTCGCCCCCACTCACCCCACTCTCCCCCTCACTCGCTCTCCTCTCCTTCCCCCGATCCAGATCGGATCGGGGCTTGGGCGCTCATCCTGCGATGCGCCGACCGCGCCACCGCCTGGACCTCGTCGATGGCCACCGTGCCGGCCTGCCTCCTTCTCCTCGCCGGCCTGCCTTCTCTCCGTCGTCGCGCATCCCCGTCGTCTACCCCGACCCCCGCTGCTTGTGCCTACTGCCCCCCCATGAGCCTCTTCCCCCTCTCCTCCTCATGCCGCCCTCGCGCTCGCGACACGGCCGCGGCCTCGTCCCGCGCATGCCCGTGACGACCCCGCACCTACGCACGTGTGTCCGCCCTGCTGCTGCTGTGCCGCTCGCTGCAACCGCCTCGCACCTCGTCCCCGACTCCTCCCAGCAGCCTCAACCTGTGCCACGCAACGCGCGCCCCGCCGTCCGCCTACGCCTCGTACGGCCGCAACCCTACGTGCCCCCGTGCAGCCCCGCTCCGGCGCCCAGCTGCCGCCTACACATCGTCACGTCGGCCGCTACCAAGCGCTCGCCCCTCCTGTACATCACCATCATTCCCCCCTGCTGCCCTTGCCGAGTGCACCTCCACGTGGCCGCTACTCCACCGGCCACGACCAGCGCGCCGCCCATGCTCCCCTCGCCCCGCTTCAATCCCTCATCTCTGCCCCGCCTCTGCAGTCCCATTGCTGCCTGTCGACCGACCGCGCCTGCTCGGCAATGGCCTCGCCGTGGCCACCGGCCTCCCCCTCTGGCGACCTGCCGGGTCCGCAGCCTCACATGCCACAGGCATCTTGCCTTCGAGGCTGAGCCAAGTGCCAGCGCCATTGCCTGTTCGGCGGCGCCATAATGCCGAACCGCTAAGGCCCCCCTGGCCAATGACACGAGGGGCCCACGCCCATGGAAAGTTAAAAATAGATTAAAAAATAATATAATAAAATTAATTAATTAATTAGTTAACTTAATTAATCCTGTTTAGATTAACCTAATCACTAGCTAAAACTAATTAACTTTGATTGGTTAAACTAGTAATAAACAGTCTATGACATGCGCCCCCCACACGTCGGTTTGACCTAGTCAAACCCCCTGTTGACTGCTGACGTCATGCTGCCGTCATGCTGATGCAATAATGATAATTTTTGAATTAATTTAATAAATAATAATTTAGAAATTGTTTAAAACTTTGAAAATTAATATAAAATAAACCGTAGCTCGGACGAAAATACTTTGTACATGAAAGTTGCTTAGAACGACGAGACGAATCCGAATACGCGGTCCGTTTGTCAGCCACACGTCCCTAACATAGCAAACATGCAACATTTCACCTCTAATTCATTTGGCCGAAAACGCGAAACATCGGGGATACTTTCCCGGATGTATCCCTCCTTCACCGGTATCACCTACTACCGCGTTAGGGCGCACCTAGAACCACTCATTGTCATGTCATGCATCGTCATGCTTATGTTTGCATTATATTTATTGTTTCTTCCCCCCTCTTCTCTCCGGTAGACTACGAGACCGACGCTGCTGCTGCCTTGGTCGACTACGGTGTTGACGACCCCTCCTTCTTGCCAGAGCAACTAAGCAAGCCCCCCCGTTGATCACCAGATATCGCCTATTAGTTCCCTCTACTTCTTGCATTAGATTAGTGTAGCATGTTACTATTTCGATTAATCCTATTCTGTTGCATACCCTGTCATTGTTGCTACATTTGTTGATACCTTACATGCAATCCTAAATGCTTAGTATAGGATGCTAGTTTACCATCTGTGGCCCTACATTTTTGTACGTCTGCCATGCTATACTATCGGGTCGTGATCACTCGGGAGGTGATCACGAGTATATCTATACTTAATTACATACTATACAGATGGTGACTAAAGTTGGGTCGGCTCGTAGAGTACCCGCAAGTGATTCGGATATGGGGGCTGAAAGGACAGGTGGCTCCATCCAGGTAGTGGTGGGCCTGGGTTCCCGACGGCCCCCAAGTGCTACTTTGAGGCAGAGCGACAGGGCAGGTTGTGACCACCTAGGAGACAGGTGGGCCTGGCCCTGGTCGGCGCCCGCAGTTACATCAATTAACACGTTTAACGAGATCTTGGTATTTGATCTGAGTTGGGTCGTCAACCTTATACGCACTAACCACCACGTGGGACAAGATATGGGCAACCGGCGTCGTGGTATCAGCCGAAGCCTCCTAGACGCCAGTGACTAAGCGGCGCGCGCCGGGTTGGACCGCGTAACGCAACTTCCTTTGTAATGGAGGTTGCTAGGTCTGCTCACCGGCCACCCACGCAACATGCAGGTGTGCAAGGGCGATGGGCCCAGACCCCTGCACACATAGGATTTAGACCGGCATGCTGACCTCTCTGTTAGGCCTTAGTAGGGCTGCGACGTGTTGATCTCCCGAGGCTGGACATGACCCAGGAGAGTGTGCCCGACCAGAGGGATCGAGCGTGTCGGGTAATGTGGTGCATGCTTGCAGGGAAGTTGATCTATTCGAATAGCCATGTCAATGGTAACAGGACAACCCGGAGTTGTACCTTGACCTTATGACAACTAGAACCGGATACTTAATAAAACACACCCAGACAAGTTCTGGAGACATCCCGGTGATCGCTTTCCCACAGGGAGACGAGGGTAGGATCGCCGGGTAGGATTATGCTATGCGATGATACTTGGTGAACTTACCATCTAATCTCTTCTACATGCTGCAAGATGGAGGCTGCCAGAAGCGCAGTCTTCGATAGGACTAGCTATCCCCCTCTTATTCTGGCATTCTGCAGTTCACACTACAAAAGAAATACACTTCCGTGATGATACGTGTTTGTCACAGTAGGTCGCGTTTTCTGTCATGCATGTACATCCATGACGATTCTATGACAGAATCAAGATAGTCATACTTGTGCTGTCATAGAAGTGTTCCATAACATTATCAAAATTATCATCACGGAAGTGTCCACTTCCATGACGATAAATCGCGCGTCACAGAAGTGCTTTCATCAAGGGTGACCGACACGTGGCATCCACCGTAACGGAACACCGTTAAGCTATCGGGTCGGATTTTGGATTCGATAACCCATTAACAGCCCTGACCAATGGGAAATTTCCACGTGTAAAATTCTGATTGGCCGAAGGGAACACCTGTCAGCTCGTCAGTGGGCCAGATGTCGCCCGTTCACTGGAGGAGACATGCCTATGACACGTCGACACGTGGCTGGGCCCAATAGAGGCCCATATAGGTTAAAAAGGCCGGCCCAGTCAAAGGCCCATAGTGCTTAATCAGGTACTAGTGGGCCAGCCCAATAACGGCCTTCTTAATAGAGGCCCATTTACGGCCCGAAGCCAGATCTGGCCCGTTAATTTTTCGCCTAATATTTGGGCCCATTTACGGCCCGAAGCCAGATCTGGCCCGTTAATTGTTTGCCCAATATTTGGGCCCATTTGCGGCCCGAAGCCAGATCTGGCCCGTTAATTATTCGCCGAATATTTGGGCCCAACTACAGCCCAGTGACTTTCAAATGTTAGAGGCTGATGTGAACATGTGCCCATTTCAGCCGGTGTGACTTTCGGCTGGGAATGGCCCAGCACTGCCGATGGGCCATATATGGTCCGACGGGACATCGGGCCCACTAACGGCCGTGCTAAAGGTGGCAGATTAAGCCCAATGTGACTTTGGGCTGTTAAAGGCTGTCGCGTAATTCGCCCGTTGATGCTGTACTAAGCTTTCGCCTCTTAAAGGCCCATGATATCGATGGGCCAACTAAGGCCGAGATATGTTTCGACCGTAACGGCCCGTGAGCTAATCGGGCCCAAAAAGGCCGGACTACATTTCGCCTCTTTGAAGGCCCGTCGATGACTAGTGAAAATTGAGGCCCAACATGCATTTTGGCCTGCTAAAGGCCCGTGGTTTCATCTCGGCCGTAACAAGCCAGTACAATATTCAGCCTGTTAATGGCCCAACGCAACCTGGGCCAAACTAAGCGCTGGGTCGACAAAAGGCCCAACTAAAATATAGGCCGGTGTAAGTTTGGGCCTGGCGCAATGTGTGAAGGCCCAAATCATTCGGTCCCAAGAAAGATGCATGCCGGCCCAATTGTGGCCCGCTAAAAACCTGGCCCATTAGAGTCGAATGTTTCGGCCCAGTCGACTACATCTGATTTTTTAGAACTAGTAGGAATTAAGAACAAACCTACTCTATACAATAAAGAAATTACGGCATAGTAACTAAGAATAAACCTACACTATACAATAAAGGATTTAAGGTATATTACATCCACTGGGCATCGAAGTTCGCCACCAGTGATCATAAATCGCAACGAAGAAGCAGATTACAAAAATCGGCACCGTTGCGGCGTAACAAAATAATCTTGAACCGAGACCACTTCAAGACAATTCAAGAAAGGTTAGCCTTGCAGGGAACTGCTGCATAAGCTGCCGAGCAAGGCTGTGAGACCGCCTAGCATGTCGGTCATAGCTTCCAGTGTAGCTATTTAGCGATGAGGTTCTCATTGGTGTTCTCCGCAATCTTTCTTAGAGATTGGACTTGAAGTCGAAGTTGAGTTGCGAATGCCTTTACGCTAGAACTTGGGACCAAGAAGTCGAACTGATTCGAACAACGAATTCGTGAGCTTGTCATTGTTAGTCTCAAGTAACTTGAACACTACATCAAGACAAGACTTTGGGGTTGTCTCGCTATCTTCAAGGTGTTTTGCCTTCTTTGCTGCAATATATGTTGGGTTTGTCTCACAGCCTTGACAGACTTGTGCATGCCATCGGGCATATCACCTGAAACAAAGCGAGAGAGATGACAGGTTTTGCACGTGTATAAACAAAGATGATAACATCTTTGTCAATTCTATCCAATTCCAAATTAGAAAATAAAGAGTAAGTTCAAAATATCAATAGCATAATTTGGCATTGTTCATAATGTGGGGAGCTTCACCACACTACTGGATTACCATGTCAACATAACAAGCATAGATGAAGGGCAAAGAAAATCATTGTATCTATTTTGTATAATGTGCATGGCATGTTGTTCATATCATTAGTAAGATAAAACAGGAGATGACAAGGTGCAAACGTGGGCTGCTTCACCACACATTGGATTATAGATCCACAAAAACAAGCATACATATAGGGAGTATTAAGTAATGTGCATGGTATGAATAAGGAATTTGGTTTTACAAGTAAAACTTAGAACTTACGGTTCTTGCGAACATGCATTTTGGTAGAAACATCAAACTAAATAGTAGTAAAAGATAGGGAGTATGAGCAAATTAAACAACAGTTGAGGATAAAGGCTTTAGAACGACTGACTTGCATTAATAGTTAACACAGGCTTTATAATGCCCTTCTCCATGTCAAGGGAAGGATAACTCAAGAATTTCAGCATAGAATCTTCTTCATAAGCATTGCCTGTACTCTACATTTTGTAGAGAGTAATTATAGATATGATAATACTGGAAGGGATAGAGGATAATGAAGATAAGATGCAGATTGATGCTACATAATCAACCACCAATCCCTGGAAGTACAAGCGTTACATGACAAAATGTAATGACAAGAGCAATGGGCTACACTTCTGCACTGGCATTGTCTGTGTATTCTACTTGTTTGTAAGATTAAATATAGATCTGATCTTTTTTAGTAAATGGTGGGTGAGGGAGATAAGATGCAGAATGCTACAAAATGAACCAATCCCTCTTCCCATAATACAAGAGTGTTTTGAACACTGGTGTATTGTACAAAACGTTCTTATATTATGGGACGGAGGGAGTATCTGTTAATGTAAGTACAGTGATAGACCATGTTCAGTCCTAATTACAAGAGAACTGCAGAGCTAAACCTCTTCAAAAGCATTGGGTTGATTCTAAATTTACGTAAGAGTCCATACGGATCTTATAATGTCCACCAAATGGACGATTACAAGGCTAACATGTGCAGTGATGCTACATAATCAAACAACTATGAAAGTAAGTATGGTCATACAGGGCAAGAGGTACTCACAAGAGCAATGCAGTGTGCAGTATAGTTGCGATATTTTGTGGTCCCTTGAGAACGAATGTTCTTCTGCTAACAGTTTTCGTACAAGTGAGACATTAAGGCAAATACAGAAATGTAGTTCAAATTGTGATGTGATATCATAGACAGTACCTTACGCTGCAGCCGAGACCAATGTGTAACAAGATTATTCCAGTCACTGTCGGATAAATGTAGCACCGGAGACTTTACATAAATTTCGTTCAGAGGCTTGCCATCGAAGTGCGCTTGCCTTAGGTAGGAACGATACTTCATCAACGAGTGCTTGAAAAGCACAACCAAACCTTGCTCGTCATCACAATCCAGTTTGCTTCTCGCCTATTTAAAAGAATGAAATCTTGTGTCTTCTGTCAACAGAAACATATGCAGTAATGACCATGAATAACATTAGTACATTACTTACGCGTAAGTTGCGGAGGAAGACTGGAAATTGTTCTATGTCTGCGGTATAATCTTTCCATGAAGGAAAGATGCGCACAAAGTTCCTGAAAACAACATAAGCTTCGTCTTCTAAACTGGGAAGAAATGGAACATTGGTCCTATTTGCTGCAATTGGGGCTCTCTCTAGTTCAAAAATGGATTTGGCAACCGGATTTGGTGTACTCTTTGCTGGAATGGGAGTTTTGCGTCGTATAGCTGGTGCTATGTCAACTGGCATAATCATACTGTTTGCTGCAGTTGGGGTCTGCTGAGTTGGGGCATCAGAAATGACCAGTGTAGTAGGGCTAGAGTCTGCTAGAGTTGGGGTGTTCTGTGGGTCAGGTGATATTGCAACTACACCTAATTGGCTATTTGATTTATCAGGTGCCACTACCTTTTCCAAATACTTTGCTTGTGCTCCTCCACGATCAGTAATCGCCCTCTTCATTTTGAATGTATGATACACAAGAACAACATTTGAATGGATAAATATGGTATGATGACAGATGGGCACTAGTAGAAAAAGTGTCAAATGTGAAGCACAATAGTGCCGGTTGGAATTTCAGCCGGCACTAATGTGTACACTAGTGCCGGTTCGTGGCGGCGATCAATAGCACCGGTTAAATGGCGAACCTTTAGTACCGGTTCATGCCACGAACCGGTACTAAAGAGGCTGTGTCACCTGCGGTCAGCTATGGCCCCACCATCACCATTTAGTGCGGTTCGTACCACGAACCGGTACTAATGAGGTTATGGCAAGCTGTTTTTAGTCCCACCTCGCTCCCCTAACAAGCCTTTTACCACCTTAAATATGTTATTTCTCAAACTATCACAAGCACTTGGTCTTCATTGAACTCTATGTGTGGAATTTGTGGCCGCAATATGAGTCTTCATCGGTTTATAAATCGTTGATGACTCATATTGACAATTCAGATTGTATACACAAAGATCATTGATGATCAAAGTATTTTTGATGTTATAAGATCATATTGACAATTTAGACTGTAAAGAAATATATGATCATGATCTAAATGCTCTTATATTTTTTGCGTTAAGTATGCACCATTCAAAGCAACGCCAGAAAAGAAAAAATAGCAGAAAAGAAAAATAGCAGAAAAGAAGAAAAACTATAGCTGAAAAGAAAAAACTATATAAAAACTACTCAGAAATAAATAGAAGAAAATAAATATAGCAGAAAAGAAAAAACTACTCAGAAATAAATAAAAGAAAAATAAAGGAGAAAAGAAAAAAATTATATTTGCTATTTTTCAATCGTTTACAAAATGACCGTGAAATTGAAAATCATTACAAAATGAACTCTGAAAATGTTGCATTTTGGCAAACTAGATGAGAAACTACTCACAAATAAATAGAAGAAAATAAATATAACAGAAAAGAAAAAATATACAAAAACTACATGAAATAAATAGAAGAAAATAAAGCAGAAAAGAAAAAACTATAAAAAATTGAGCGCTGCCTGTGGGCCTGATAGGCCACGGTGTGTAATTACATGCCTTAAAGGCCCAGCAGACTCACAGGGCAGCGCAGAGTTTAGGCCCACAAGCCTGCTATATAGAGGAGTTCAAGGGGTAGCAGCGGCTGGGTTTATAAACCAGTCGGCTGCCCTTCGCCAGCAGTGGGACTAAACTTTGGGGTGGCAGCGAGGCATTTAGTACGGTTGGAGCCATCAACGGTACTAAGATCACTGCTAGTACCGGTTGGTGGCTCCAACCGTACTAAAACCTCATCTTCCCGCCTCGTCGCTGGCCAAAGTTGCCCTTTAGTACCGGTTGGTGGCTCCAATCGGTACTAAAACCTCTCTATATATACAACACTTACGAAAATTTCAGTTACATCTCCTACTTCTTGGCGTCTCTCCAACCTCTCGCCGCGTCGCGCTCTCGCCGCGCCGCCGCGCCGCCTCCCGTCGCCCGTCGCCACCCGTCGCCCGCCGCCCGTCGCCCATGCATCCGTCGTCGCCCGTCGTCGCCGTCGTGGCCGTCGCCGTTGCCTCGCCGCCGTAAATGCCGTCGCCCCGCTCGCCGCCGCCGTCAATCGCCGCCATCGCCCATGCCGCATCGTCGTCGCCAGCGCATTGTCGATATCGTACACACATACACACACACACACACACACACACATACACATGTACACACACATACACACACACACACACACATACACACACATATTTTTTACTTATTTTCTGTTTTCTGTTTTTAGAAAATTTAATTAGATATTAATTAGCTAGGTATGTGAGATTTGAACTAGTTCAATAATTAATATAACTAGTTTATTTTAGTAAGAAAATTGTCAAGTAGTTTATTTTAGGTATTTGAGATTTGAACTAGTTGAATAATTAATATAACTAGTATATTTTTAGTAAGAAAATTGTCGTATCTGAGATTTGATGATCTAATTAAAATATTATTTGTTAATGAGTTTTTTGTTTATTTAATGTTTTTATATATTTTGAGTTTATATAAATGTTAGATTAATGTCCAATGTTAGATGAATTAGATAGAAAAGTTAAATATATAGTAATGTCAATTGTTAGAGATAAATATATATAGTTAGATATATATTTGAATTGGCTAGATATTAATTAATGTTAGATAGTAACTAGTCGTCAACCCGTGCACCTGCACGGGCTAAATTTTTTTAATATTTAATTGGAAATGTTTGAAAAAGTAGAAATGTCAAACAATAATTTGAATATGTTGATATAGGTTTGTATTATTACACACGCACAAAGGGTCTAATGAAGTTACATTGCTTTGACTATTTTGAGATTGTTTAAGTCCAATTGTGTCACAACGTTATAAATACTATCGTTGTGTGATGGCGAACCACCTCAGATTTATAGAAGATATGTGGAAGTATGGATGTGCTACTTTATGAAGGTTATATAAGGGTTGTGTTATTTTGGTAGGAAACACAGTTACAAACGCAAAAGTTATTGTATGTATCATTTACTCATGACCTATAAGTTTCTAAAAGGTATTGAAGATCAAGTGCCCTATTGTAGGATTTATCTTCCTTCTTTACTCAACCAAAAAAAAATATCTTTCTATTTTCCACGGAAGCATAGTAGAATTATAAATAAGTTTTTTCTATACACAATAACGGGCACATGCATGCACGGCCTCCTATCAACATACGTGGTACGGTAGCAAATAATATACGTATTATAAAAAGTGGCAGTTGTAAATTATAAGCACCGTAGATTATAAATTCCTATCTCTACCAACAAATTCTTGCAAATGAATGTATTTGCATGAGCATTGAAATTTTAAAATTTCTATCCATACTATATATATATATCTAGTATGTCGCACTGACAATCATGTGTTTATATGAGATTTCTGTGGTGCATCATACATCCAGATCCTTTTTTTGTTAATGCAGTAATTTATATGTATATACAGTTTTTTTAATAGCTAAGTTTTCTCTTCGCCATAAGAACAATAAATACATAAATGCATAGACATGCTATATATGCATATACGTATTAGCAATTTATACCTCCAAAGAATCAGGTGAATCCATGTAATTCATGACTTGCATGCATATCAGGCAAAGTGGCACTCCAGATGGTTCAACACATACGCATCACGACACCACTACCTTGCAAATGCCGACAATGGATGCAGCTGAATCTGTTCTACTCCTCTACTCATAAATAGGCATGTATATAGAAAATTTTCTCTTGATCGGACGCTTGGTATCATGATAATTTATTGCGGTTTGTCATAACTCTAACGGGATAAAAATCAAGCAGCACGTTAGCTTTTATTTGCCTGCGGACTTGCAGAACCAACGACGAACACGATGACATCGGACAGATAAATCGCTATGTTTTCCGCCCACTATATGTTTTCCAGTGGGCAGCATACCAATTAGGACAACATCATGATCTAGTTTATATCACCATCGGTACACCGTACAGCTCATCCAATGTTGCATCAACCATTATCATCGCTGGCTTGCAGTCTGCTCGAAACTTGAAGCCAAGAAGAATAGTTAGAGGGTGGATTTGATAATTGGCCTTTTTTACATTAGAAACATGAGTGTACTTTGAAGGTGGCAATGAATGGAGAGAGATGCAATGATCCTAACAATCAGGAAGACCGATCGCCATTTGGGTCGCTCATCATCCCTCGCAGCACCTAGCTTTGGCTCCTTTGTAGTTCGCATATGCCCATGCAGGTGGGGGAGCGCACTTGATGGTGATGGGGTTATCCTTTCGTGAGAAAAACTGCCGCCACCGGCCATAGAAGAGAAGAATTAAAGGAGAGGTGTATTTCTTTTTTTTTGAGGGAGATGTCTCTTTCTTTCCTTACGTGAGTGTTTCTGTTCCTATCTAAATCGGCAGAAGAATTTCTTTATGTACTCTCAATGGACATCAAATGAATCTGTTTTTTTTTCATTGTTGGAGGTTTTATAGAAGGATGATATCCTTAAAAGGAACAGATGGATGCTTTGCTTCTTTTCTCTCACCAACATTACGTGTCACCGGCAGCTCAAATAAAATATTACGTGTCAGATTAGTTTTTTTGGATGGGGCGATCTATATGTTACATATGTATAAGTTTCAGGGGCAAGGTTCTAGGGAGAGACGTTTTTCAAAAAAAAATTGCGTGAATGCTTTTTTCCTTTTCAATCGGGAAATATTTTATTTACTGACTTTAAACGGCATTAAATGGATCTGTTTTTTTTCTTCGATGAAATTTTTATGGAAAGAGGTTATCGTTTTTTAAGGAACCATTGATGCCTTCCCTTTGTTTCACCAACATTAAACGTGTCAAATGCAATTTGTAATTTATTTCCTTTTCAACCGTGGAGTTTATATGGAAGGAAACATGTTTTGCCTTTTTTTCATAAATGTTTTTTTCCTTTTCAATCGGGAAATATTTTATTTACCGATTTTAAGGGTCAAACGGATCTGTTAATTTTTTTTCCTTTCTTCAATGGAATTTTTATGGAAAGAGGCTATCGTTTTTTAAGGAACCATTGATCCCTTCCTTTTTGTTTCACCAATATTAAACGTGTCATATACAATCTGTTATTTATTTCCCTTTCAACCGTGGATTTTATATGGAAGGAGGCTATCGCTTTTTTAGAAAAGGAAGGAGGTTATCGATTAAAAAGGAACCGTGCATGCTTTCTCTCTTTTCACCAACGTTGAAGTTGAACGTGTCAGATGTAATCTGTTACGTTTTCCTTTTCATCCGTTGAAGTTTTATGGAAGGAGGCAAACCTTATTTCTATTGCACCGGGGATGTATACCTTGTTTTGTGTCACCAACGTTGAACGTGTCCATCTAAAAAAAACGTTGAACGTGTCAGATTTTTATTTATGGGACCATCTTTGTTACGTTAGTTCTCCTTTTATCTTAGACGTAAATTCTATAATCTAACGGTGTGATTAATTTTGATGATGTGGATTAATGAGAAGGCTTGAAAGGTGCCTCCAATTAGTAAATATAAGATAAGTGTTTAATGTTTCACCTATATGAACATATAGGAAATGTCATGTGATGACGAAAAAGATTTCATTATGTGCGAACACTGTGAAGACCAGCGCGGCCTGTGCGACAGAAATTTCCTTGTTGATGGTAGGCGCTTCAGCATCAAGCTGAATGAGACATTCGAAGTGGATACGGTAAGTCACAATGGCAATTATTATTTGAATGCAAAACTTATGCTTCATTTGCTTCAACTTATAATTTTAAAGCATGACTTATGCTTCATTTGCTTCAACTTGTAATTTTAAATTTTCACTATTCTACTAGCGCATCCCCTGCCATGCAAGAATTTTTGTCTTGGATAAGATAGGTTTTAGTGCTATAAATGATATGGAGTTAAAGAGAGTTTACTTGAAGACGGAGCATGGGTATACTTTCAACGTCAAATTATATAATGGAGACACATACACCCATTTTGAATGCAGAACTTGGCAAGCACTATGCAAGGCTTATGCATTTGAGCCTGATATGGTTATCACCTTTGATATTCGTCCGGAAGATGATATTGAAGGTAATATAGACATCTGGGTCGATGTGCAAACGCCTCCAGTTCTACCATTATGTGAGTTTTTCTCAACTATGGATGCATATGTTTATGTCTTTGATACAAACTATACAAAAATAGTTGACAACTAGTTTGTATTGTCAGCTTATTTCGGTTTAAGCAAACATGTCCGGTGCTTGGTAGACAGGACCTACTACTGCCCCGGGGCTCAACTAAACTGCGAGGAAATAAGTCATTATGTTTCATGGCTTGAGGATCTTAATACTGTCAAGACAATTTTTTTTCCTAAACTTAGAAATGTTAGTACTCAAAACGTGCGACCAATGGTGATCGTATTGAACTACGGTCACATCTATAATCGAAAGATGGTAAGATTTTAACTATTTGTCCTTAATTAGTGCATCTTTTGCATACATTATTTTTGAAGCTAAACTTTCATTGCTTAGTATATTAATTACTATACGATGTTCTTTCATCAACAGGGACTTCCGATGACAGTTGTGCCTCAGTGGATCGAGACAAAAGGTCGTATGTCAATGGTTAGCTTACGACCAAGATTTCCTACATTACACATGAGTGCATTCTGGATTTCTGAAAGCGAAGAATGCTTAATAGTGAAAGATTGGAGCAAAATTGTAAACGATCGCAAAGAAGTACTAGGGGGCAGCAAGGAGAAGCGCAACCCAAGATTAGGAGACAGATTCATCTGCATGCTCGATATGATGAATCGGAGAGCTATACATGTTCTATGCTATTCTACCCGAGAGGGAGCAACAGGAGTAGCTAGTTCATGCTCTTAATTAATTAGTACTTGTCCTCTCTCATGCATGTCCGTATTGTCCTGAACTTCGATGTTGGTGATGATTATGTTGAACTCGATTATATCTTTGCTTCTGTTACAAAGTGAACTCGATGATTATGTTGGTGATTAGATAGCTAGCGGTAATGACTATGATGATTAAATAGTGGTAACTAATGACGACTATGATGATTTTAGCTAGCTAAAGTTTATTTATTTATTAATATGCGATGATGATGATGATGACCACTACAACTCATTATAACGTAAAACAATCCTAAATTAAACTGATAACACAAATTTAATTGAAAAATAAAAAATAAAACAAAAACCCACAAACATTTAGTACCGGTTGGTGTTACCAACCGGTACTAAAGGGCTCCTGCCCCGAGCTGCCTCGTGCACGTGGTTGGCCTTTAGCACCGGTTCATGCTGAACCGGTACTAAGGGGGGGCTTTAGTGACCACACTTTAGTGCGGTTGTGGAACCGGCACTAAAGAACTTATTTAACCGGTGCTATTGCCCGGTTCTGCACTAGTGGGAATATGTACTGAAAATGGATAGGCAGGGCGTTTTCACATACATGATGTGTAAACTAAGCTAATGGTAGTTCAACAAAGTAGAAGCAATGCAAAGCATCAGTTGCAAGATATGTGCGAGCAATGTAACCTTGGAAAGTTAGAGCAAGTACCTTGATGGGTGGATAAGATAGGGCATCTTCCTCTGACTCCTCCACTAGGGAGCTACATTAACTTAGGTCTCCCTCTAGCTCAGAATCACTGTTAGGATCATATTCTGAGCATGAATCTTTAGGTGGAGAGCGTTTGCATTGCATTGCATCCAGACTTGATTTCACTCCCTTAATGCCAAGTTTGACAGCCATGGCATTGTTCTGCTTTATTCTTTTCATGCATGCAAGCTCATAATCATTGTGATGTTGTTCAGAATCTGAGATTCATGAAAACATAAAAAATAGTCAGATCATCTATGGAATGCATTGCGGATTCAACTCGGAGAGTGTCTCCCTATAAACCCCTGTGTATTCAAAGTTCACCTCCCCAACCGTGCTGACCAGACCACACACAGAAATACAAACCCCTTATGTCTCTATAACAGTCAGGAACACATTTCAAAACTGAAGTAGGAACATTAGAATCATATGAAATTCATATTTGAACAAATAAACTAAGCAATTATGAGTGGCATAATGTTTAGCTTCAAGGGTGGAGTGTTGGTAGTGCGACACAAAGCAAGTAGGCAGATTGTATTCCATGTAAAAGATCGAAACCTATGTAAAAGCTGGAAATGACACTTTCTTTCTATACAATGCAGTGTTCGTTGTCCACACATGATGGAAGAGATCACATAGAGAGATACTATTCACTCATGTCTACGGTTCCAGTATTTAGAAACAGGGTGGTCCACCCTAAAAGAATATTGACAACAAATATGACAAGGCAAGCATAGGTGTAGTGAATCAATCATTTACTTGTGAGCTTACTAGGACAAGTATGCAGAATTGTAAGTGCAGTAAGAGACCGCCCAAAATCTGAATGAAGAAGTTTGTCTAGCACTTATTGTTTGCAACTAATCGACATGAATAATTGGATATTATATTGAATGAGTAAGAAAGACAAGTAAAATTGTCAACAAACCTGGCTTGCAGTAGTAATCTGGGTCAATGTCACTACGACCAACAATCCAAAATGACTAGTGTCTGTTCCGAGGGCCGGAATTTTGAAAACCCTGTGAACTTTAGAGGTACTAAAGATTACCGAAATACATCTGAACCATTAAGTGTAGGTAGCACCGAGCACACAACAAACCCTAATGACAGTCCTGCCTAATGAGTAATGAATCAATTAGAAAATGGGTGATGAGGAGTGGCTGCTGAGTGTTGAGGACATATCTCAGGATAAATCGGGTTGGCTTGGTGGGTGCTGCACGCTTGAGCCCTGAACGGACTGGGAAGGTAGGCATGGCGGCACGCCCGGGCAACGGTGACGCTGTTGGGCGAGCGGCTCCTAGCCTCCTGTTAGTCCGACATCTCCTCCTAGAGTCATGCCGTCCGGGGACGGCAAGTCGCCGGTGAGGCAGGCGGCTGGGGGCGAGTAGAGATCGGAAGCGCGCAGCAGAACAGAGGGGAATCGGGCCTGGGACGACCCAAAATCCCAGGGTGGGCCGGCCCACCGTGGGCACCCTGTAGAGATACACACCCGAGCGGCGAACATGCATTTTCGAAACTAATTTAGGAACATTTAGCTGACCAATTAAACAACTCTGTTTTAATAATATCAGATTCGTATTTGAACAACTAAGCTTGTTTAGCTTGATGGGTGGAGCAGTGTTATTATGACACGAAGCACGTATTCTGATCGTATAGTGATCATAAAAGGGGGAAACTCTAAGCATATTTTTTTAGCAAAAGAGGGTTTCCCCTCCGATTTCTATTAAAGAAACCACCACGGAACCAACATGATCAATTAAACCCTAAGCATGATCAATTAAACCGTATTATGGTTGTGCCATGGCAGATTTGAAGCTGCAAACCGGAGAAATGATATTTAGCATCCATTGTTTGCTTCAAACTAAGAACTAAATTCTAAGAGCTGAAAAGAAAGTATAGTAACCAAGTTAAGATCTATTTTCTGGTTGAGATCAAAAAGTTGAGGAGATATGAAGTACCACCTCTCTTGAGGCACCGTGTAGGCATCGGGGGTGCGATGGCTGTCGGTGGCGTTGAAGCAGATCTGGGACGGTAGACGGGTGCATCGGGGGATAAGTCCCGTTGCGGTAGAAGAGAAGGTCGTGTGAGCGGCCCCGGCAAAGAGGACGACGACGCCGATGAAGCGAGAGGACGCGATGCAAGGCTATTGGTCCATCGCCATGGATGAGAAACGTCCATCTCTAGCAGTGGGTGACGCGGTCTTGGTAGGCGCTCCGGCATGGTGGAGGATGGTGGCGATGGATGTGGTGCAGGACGGCGGCGATGGATGGGGTGGCGGACGGAGGCTGGTGTGGGGATGGGGTGTTCTAGTGCGGATGGTGTATGAGTGGGAAAATGGAGGGAGAGGTAAGGGGAACCATGTTTTTGGGACGCGCCTGTCTGAAATATGGGAAAGTTACGAACTTAGCCCCTGTTTAAAATTTGGACGTCTCGTCGGCTGGGGATAGGACGGTAATCTCGCATCTCGCCAATATTTGCCCAGAGCGATTTCGAGCGAGGAGAGGGTGGTTGGCGTCCATGGTTGGCGCCCACGGTGTATGAACATGGCTGACAGGTAGGGCGGTTGTGTCACATCTGAGTGAATTTGCAAACCTGCTGATACGTCTCCAACGTATCTATAATTTATGAAGCATTCATGCTATTTTATTATCTGTTTTGAATGATTACGGGCTTTATTATACACTTTTATATTACTTTTGGGACTAACCTATTAACCGGAGGCCCAACCCATATTGCTGTTTTATTGCCTATTTTAGTATTTCGAAGAAAAGGAATATCAAACGGAGTCCAAACGGAATGAAACCTTCGGCATCATGATTTTTTGGAAGAATATGATCCTGGAGACTTGGAGTTCACGTCGAAGATCCTCGAGGAGGCCGGAGATAGGCGCACCCCCATCTGGGCGCGCCTGTCTCGTGGGCCCTCGAGCACCCCCGACCGACTTCTTTCGCCTATATAGTCCCATGCACCTAAAAACATCCACGGAGAAGATAGATCGGGAGTTCCGCCGCAAGCCTTTGTAGCCACCAAAACCTCTCGGAGCCCATTCCGGCACCACGCCGGGGGGATCCATCACCGTGGCCATCTTCATCATCCGGCGCTATCCATGACGAGGAGGAGTAGTTCACCCTCGGGGCTGAGGGTATGTACCAGAGCTATGTGTTTGATCTCTCTCTGTTCTTCTATGGCACGATCTTGATGTATCGCGATCTTTGCTATTATAGTTGGATCTTATGATGTTTCTCCCCCTCTACTCTCTTGTGATGAATTGAGTTTCCGTCTTGAAGTTATATTATCGGATTGAGTCTTTGATTTGAGAACACTTGATGTATGTCTTGGCGTGTTTATCTGTGGTGACAATGGGATATCACGTGCCACTTGATGTATGTTTTGGTGACCAACTTGCGGGTTCCGCCCATGAACCTATGCATAGGGGTTGGCACACGTTTTCTTGACTCTCCGGTAGAAATTTTGGGGCACTCTTTGAAGTACTTTGTGTTGGTTGGATGAATCTAAGATTGTGTGATGCATATCGTATAATCATGCCATGGATACTTGAGGTGACAATGGAGTATCTAGGTGACATTAGGGTTTTGGTTGATTTGTGTCTTAAGGCGTTATTCTAGTATGTACTCTATGATGGATTGAGCGGAAAGAATAGCGTTATGTTATTTTACTACGAACTCTTGAATAGATAGAACAGAAAGGATAACTTTGAGGTGGTTTCGTACCCTACCATAATCTCTATGTTTGTTCTCCGCTATTAGTGGCTTTGGAGTGACTATTTGTTGCATGTTGAGGGCTTGTTATATGATCTATCTATGTTATTATTGTTGAGAGAACTTGCACTAGTGAAAGTATGAACCCTAGGCCTTGTTTCCTATCATTGCAATACCGTTTACTCTGACTTTTATCATTAGTTACCTTGCTGTTTTTATTATTTCAGATTACAAAAACCCATATCTACCATCCATATCGCACTTGTATCACCATCTCTTCGCCGAACTAGTGCACCTATACAATTTACCATTGTATTGGGTGTGTTGGGGACACAAGAGACTCTTTGTTATTTGGTTGGAGGGTTGTTTGAGAGAGACCATCTTCATCCTATGCCTCCCACGGATTGATAAACCTTAGGTCATCCACTTGAGGGAAATTTGCTACTGTCCTACAAACCTGTGCACTTGCAGGCCCAACAACGTCTATAAGAAGAAGGTTGCGTAGTAGACATCAAGCTCTTTTCTGGCGCCGTTGCCGGGGAGGTGAGTGCTTGAAGGTATATCTTTAGATCTTGCAATCGAATCCTTTTGTTTCGTGTTTTATCACTAGTTTAGTTGATAAAAGAAAACTACAAAAAAATGGAGTTGAGTTTTTCTCATATGCTTCATCTTTTTAATATCTTTCGTGAGTATGATGAAAAGGAAAATTGTGCTCAAGTGCTAGAAGAAGAATTACATAGAATGCTTGGCATGAAATATGTGAATGATGAGCATGATTACAATGTTGTGAGTATGAATTCCTTGAGTATCCATGATGCTAATGATATGCAAAGCCACAAGCTTGGGGATGCTATGTTTGATGAAGATGATATTTTTTTGTCCCCCAAGTTTTGATGAGCAAATTTATTATGATGAAAGCATGCCTCCTATTTATGATGATTATATTGATGAAAGTGGGTTTGGAAGAGTGTCAATTTTAGGAAGTGGTGATCCCACTATTTTGGAGGATGTTGAATCTTATTGTGATGAACATGAAAGTGGATTTGGAAGAGTGTCAACTTTATTTGGTGATGATTTCACTATTTCGGAAGAGGTTCCAATTGATTATGAGAACAAAGTTGCTTTCTATGATGATTATTGTGATGAAAATTATGCTATAAAAAGTAGTGATGATTATATTTATAAATCTTTTCATGATTATGATTACCCTTTTTTTGAACATTACTCTTTTAATGTGGAAACAATTTTTAGTGTTCAAGTCTCTTATGATACTCCCACTATTCCGAATGAGAAGAATTTTGCTTATGTGGAGAGTAGTAAATTTTCTATGCTTGTAGATCATGAAAGGAATGCTTTAGGTGCTAGTTATATTTTTGAATTCATTCATGATGCTACTGAAAATTATTATGAGGGAGGAATATATGCTTGTAGGTATTGCAATAATATCAAGTTTCCTCTATATGTGCTTCTAGTTTTGAAGCTATGCTTGTTTTACCTTCCTATGCTAGTTGATTATTGTTCTCATAAGTTGTTTGCTCACAAAATCCCCATGCATAGGAAGAGGGTTAGACTTAAATGTGCTAGTCATATGCTTCATGATGCTTCCGTTATGTTTCAATTCTTATCTTTTAGGTGAGCATCATTGTCATCATCATGCCTAGCTAGAAAGGCATTAAAGAAAAGCGCTTGTTGTTAGACAACCCAATATTTTCCTTACTGTATTTGTGTGCTCACATGATTATGCTACTGTATTAATCATTTTTATAGCTTTTGTTTCAATAAAGTGCCAAGTAAGACCTTTAGGAAAGCTTACGGTGATAGTTGTGTTGATCCTGCTTAAAATCAAAAACTTCTGCACCCAGTAAATTAGTATTGTTAATTCATAGAAGCGTGATTCTGATCTGATTCTTTTTTCTCTGGATTGGTACACGCATTGCTTAGGCCTTCCTAATTTGGTAGAATTTTCGGAGTTCCAGATGTATACGTTTGATACAGATTACTACAGACTGTTCTGTTTTTGACAGATTCTATTTTCTATGTGTTGTTTGCTTATTTTGATGAATCTATGAGTAGTATCGAAGGGTATGAACCATAGATAAGTTGGATTACAGCAGATATTACACCAATATGAATTTATAATGAGTTCATTACAATACCGAAGTGGTGGTTTTATTTTCTTATACTAACGAAGCTTACGAGTTTTCTGTTGAGTTTTGTGTTGTGAAGTTTTCAAGTTTTGGGTAAAGATTCAATGGACTATGGAATAAGGAGTGGCAAGAGCCTATGCTTGGGGATGCCCAAGGCACCCCAAGGTAATATTTAAGGACAACCAAGAGCCTAAGCTTGGGGATGCCCCGGATGGCATCCCCTCTTTCGTCTTCGTTCATCGGTAACTTTACTTGGAGCTATATTTTTATTCACCACATGATATGTGTTTTGCTTGGAGCGTCATTTTTTTTGTTAGTATTTGCTTGCTGTTATTTAGAATAATGTTTTGCATTTTTAATTTCAATAAAATTGTCAAGGATAGCCTTTGCCATGCTTATTTTGCTAGTATACATGTTGTTGTTTGAAAACAGGAAGTTTACCGCTGTTGCAAAAATTCCCTAGAAAAGTCAGAGCATGATATAATGTTGAAACTTTTTGCATAATTAGCTCCGATAAATATTCTACAGCGTATTTTTCTCATAATTTTTGGAGTTAGGGAAGTATTGATACTCTTGCATTCTTTACAGACTATACTGTTTTAGCAGATTGCTGTTATGTTTGCGTTGTTTGCATATGTTTCCTTGTTTAATGATTCTATTTGAGGATAGGAGTGTTAAATATGCAGAGGAATTTAGTATGCAATGTTGAATAATAATTTTAGTGATTTGTTATAGTAGAAAATGATAAGGTTTTGCATTGGTTTATACTAACTTATCTCACGAGTTCTTGTTGAGTTTGTTGTGGATGAAGCTTTTTGATAAAAAGAGAAACCATGATATGAGAGGAATTAAGGAGACACAAAAGTTAAAGCTTTGGGATGCCCAAGGCACCCCAAGATAATATTTCAAGAAGTCTCAAGCATTTAAGCTTGGGGATGCCCCGGTAGGCATCCTACCTTTCTTCTTCAACAACTATCGGTTAGTATCGGTTGAGCCTAAATTTTTGCTTCTTCACATGAGTTGTGCTATCCTTGCAATGTCATTTTTTTGCTTGCTGTTTGAATAAAAAAAACAAGATCTGAAATTCTTTAATGAGAGAGAGAGTCTTCACATAGTTGCATAATTATTTAGCTACTCATTGATCTTCACTTATATCTTTTTGGAGTAGTTTTTCATTCACTCGTGTGCTTCACTTATATCCTATGAGTAAATTGTTGAATGAGTTGATTGTCATAAATCTGAAATTATATATGCCTCATTTTCTTATCCCATGGGGAGTAATGACTTCACGTCTAAGAAGTAGAGGTTGTAAATTTATTGAAGGTTAGCAAGCATTGTATTGGTCATTTGAACAATTCATGAAAGAATATTGAAGGAAGAGAGATTTCACATATAAATACACTATCCTAGACATCTTTTATAATTGGGATCACTCATTAATTATGACATGCTAAAGAGTTGGTGTTGGACAAGGAAGACAACGTAATGGGTTATGTTTTCTGACATCTCAGTTAAAGTATATTGTCATGGATCATTCAAACATGTTGAGCTTGTCTTTCCCCCTCATGCTAGCCAAAATTCCTTGCACCAAGTAGAGACACTACTTGGCTTTCAAATATCCTTAAACCCAGTTTTTCCATGAGACTCCACCATACCTACCAATGGATTGAGTAAGATCCTTCAAGTAAGTTGTCATCGGTGCAAGCAA
Source organism: Aegilops longissima (assembly GCA_021605205.1). NCBI lineage: Eukaryota > Viridiplantae > Streptophyta > Magnoliopsida > Poales > Poaceae > Aegilops > Aegilops longissima. The sequence goes on along the minus strand of CM038678.1, from coordinate 46,420,200 downwards.
TAAAAATTGCTCTCTAAATATGTATGATCTTTTGGTGTGAAGAAAATAGCTTTATACGATCTTGTTATGGAAGCAATAAAAGCGACGGACTGCATAATAAAGGTCTATATACAAGTGGCAATATAAAGTGACGTTCATTCGCATTAAGATTTTGTGCATCCAACCCTAAAAGCGCATGACAACCTCTGCTTTCCTCTGCGAAGGGCCTATCTTTTACTTTATGTCTTTTACTTTATGCAAGAGTCAAGGTGATCTTCACCTTTCCCTTTTTCATTTTATCCTTTGGCAAGCACCTCGTGTTGGAAAGATCCTGATATATATATCCAATTGGATGTAAGTTAGCATGAACTATTATTGTTGACATCACCCAAAGGTGAATACGTTGGGAGGAAACACTATAAGCCCCTATCTTTCTCTGTGTCCGATTGAAACTCCATAACCATTAGTATTGCGTGAGTGTTAGCAATTGTAGAAGACTATATGATAGTTGAGTATGTGGAGTTTGCTATTCCTGAAATAAGATGAATTGCAATTGTTTGATGACTGAGAATGAAGTTTGCTAGTTTTCAAGAAAGTTTATGGTCTATGCTTTGACATGTGAATTGCTTGTTACTTTATCGTGAGAAGTTTTATGAGATGAACTACTGCCATGACATATTATCATGCTAGAAAAGGTGATTGAAATTTTCATTGATCAAACTTGTGCTCTTTCTAGCATTCAAACTTCATAAATTCTTTCTTTTATCATTTACCTACTCGAGGACGAGTAGGAATTAAGCTTGGGAATGCTGATACGTCTCCAACGTATCTATACTTTATGAAGCATTCATGCTATTTTATTATCAATTTTGAATGATTACGGGCTGTATTATACACTTTTATATTACTTTTGGGACTAACCTATTAACTGGAGGCCCAGCCCATATTGCTGTTTTATTGCCTGTTTTGGTATTTTGAAGAAAAGGAATATCAAACGGAGTCCAAACGGAATGAAACCTTCGGCAGCGTGATTTTTTGGAAGAATATGATCCTAGAGACTTGGAGTTCACGTCAGAAGATCCTCGAGGAGGCCAGGAGATAGGGGGCGCGCCCCCCTACTGGGCGCGCCTCCTGTCTCGTGTGCCCCTCGAGCACCCCTCGACCGACTTCTTTCGCCTATATAGTCCCACGTACCCTAAAAACATCCACGGAGAAGATAGATCGGGAGTTCCGCCGCCGCAAGCCTCAGTAGCCACCAAAAACCTCTCGGGAGCCCGTTCCCCACCCTGCCGGAGGGGGGATCCATCACCGGTGGCCATCTTCATCATCACGGCGCTATCCATGACGAGGAGGGAGTAGTTCACCCTCGGGGCTGAGGGTATGTACCAGTAGCTATGTGTTTGATCTCTCTCTCTCGTGTTCTCTCTATGGCACAATCTTGATGTATCGCGAGCTTTGCTATTATAGTTGGATCTTATGATGTTTCTCCCCCTCTACTCTCTTGTGATGAATTGAGTTTCCCTCTTGAAGTTATCTTATCGGATTGAGTCTTTGATTTGGGAACACTTGCTGTATGTCTTGCCGTGTTCATCTGTGGTGACAATGGGATATCATGTGCCACTTTACGTATGTTTTGGTGACCAACTTGCGGGTTCCTCCCATGAACCTATGCATAGGGGTTGGCACACGTTTTCTTGACTCTCCGGTAGAAACTTTGGGGCACTCTTTGAAGTACTTTGTGTTGGTTGGATGAATCTGAGATTGTGTGATGCATATCGTATAATCATGCCCACGGATACTTGAGGTGACAATGGAGTATCTAGGTGACATTAGGGTTTTGGTTGATTTGTGTCTTAAGGTGTTATTCTAGTATGAACTCTATGATGGATTGAGCGGAAAGAATATTTTTATGTTATTTTACTACGAACTCTTGAATAGATAGAACAGAAAGGATAACTTTGAGGTGGTTTTGTACCCTACCATAATCTCTATGTTTGTTCTCCGCTATTAGTGGCTTTGGAATGACTCTTTGTTGCATGTTGAGGGCTTGTTATATGATCTATCTATGTTATTATAGTTGAGAGAACTTGCACTAGTGAAAGTATGAACCCTAGGCCTTGTTTCCTATCATTGCAATACCGTTTATGCTCACTTTTATCATTAGTTACCTTGTTGTTTTTATTATTTCAGATTACAAAAACCCATATCTACCATCCATATTGCACTTGTATCACCATCTAGTGCACCTATACAATTTACCACTGTATTGGGTGTGTTGGGGACACAAGAGACTCTTTGTTATTTGGTTGCAGGGTTGTTTGAGAGAGACCATCTTCATCCTACGCCTCCCACGGATTGATAAACCTAGGTCATCCACTTGAGGGAAATTTGCTACTGTCCTACAAACCTGTACACTTGCAGGCCCAACAACGTCTACAAGAAGAAGGTTGCGTAGTAGACATCACCTTCCCCTATTGAAAATATTTGCCTACATCAATTTCGGCCGAGTCGATTTTGTTTTGCCACCCACCATGTATGAATGGGGAATGGAGGGAGAAACAGAGGTCTTTCGGGCGAGCTTGAATCAAATGTGTTTTGCTGCCCATGTTTGACGCCCACCGTGTCGGAATGGGCTCAGAGGCGGTCGTGTCACGTCTAATTGAAGTTACTAACCTACCCCTATTTAGAGCAGTGGAAATCGGGCCGATGGATTGTCCGTGTAATGGGTAGACAGTAATTTCCATCTCCCAAACACTTGGCTTCGGGCAGCCGACGTGGGAGTGGACATTTTGCTGCTTCTTTCAAATTTTGGGACAATAAGCATCCACGTTTACCCTAGCAACTAAATTCGAATCCATTTTGTATTCCTATATGAATCTTTATAAATCATTCTATGTGTTTTTATATATCTTCAAAAGGACGACAAAGATGTATTCCATCATCATATATGAATATGGTTTACAAATGCCGATACTCAAATTCGAAGCTAGAAGCCGCTTTAAGGTGAATTGAATATTTGGAACACTTCATGTCCAACTCAAATGTCACACGCTGCATAATGTGTACTCCCATTTAGATATGTACACAAGCGATGTATCAAGATTCAAATACCGAGTCAATGAACCAAGAATGTACAGAACTAATAGACATATAAACACTTATAGAGTATATGGATCAATAATATCAACTAACATACATAAGCCAGGCATTGTACTTTTTTTGGCTACAACAACATCCTTTTTAGCCAGCATCTTGGCCCTTTCCGATGCGTGCCACTTATGGTCCATCTATACTACTACTATTGCTGAATGCACATTCAGCCCGATTGACATATTTGTAGGTCTGGCACAACAATCCAAATGAAATGTCTCCGAGTCTTATCAATTAATACAGACTTGTGCTCAAATAAAATTACAAACCGAAAAACAAAAAAAACAATTATTACACAATCTCTAGAGCAAATGGTTTGATTGATTACATGAACAGACAACACAAAGGTTATTCAACTATGGAAAGAACATTTCACCTATGATTTACCAAGTAGGAATTTAATTTCCTTTTTCCTTCAGACCTTAACAATCTGGTCAGTCTCAGCTTGCTTCGCTTTTGAAATCCACCAAATATTTAATGGTTGTCTTGAGTATCGCTTGTGATTGTGTTGTTTGCTTCCTCAACATGTCAACTTCATCTCTAAGTGCAGAAGCAGAATCTCTTTCTACCACTAGTTTAGCCTCTAGAGCATCAGCAGTTGGCAATTCATAATGCACGATTGGTCCGGTGCCACTGCTGTGGGATGATGCAACGTCCATGGGGACCTCGCTCTTTGATCTTGGGCTAACCTATTTTGCCATTAAAGTTCCGATTGATTCAGAAAAGTTGAAGTTAGCAAAACATCTCAACTGGGAGTTATAACAGCATACCAGTTAAACAAACAAGGAATTAAAGAGTTTCAATTGGATGCTGAAAAGTAGTTATTAACATCATTGTAACCCGCGTTGCAGCAGCAAAGCAGTTAAACAAACAAGTAGATATTTAAGTTAAGGCAAACAGGTAATTCTTAACAGTAAGTATCAAACACATAGATAGACGCAGTCTACAATACGATTAACAGGCTGTGGTATTATGTAATCAGTAGCAAACTAAATTAAGCCAAGCAACGTAATTGAACAATTTTGCAATAAGTGGCTAACTAAAATTCCGAGAAGCAGGTAACTGAACTTACGCTAGTTCTTTGTACAGGCACACTGCAACTTCTTTTTCGCTTACAAGGTTGTACGAAGGAGTCCATGGCATCAATTGCTTGGATACGCAGTCCCAATACTTCTTTCTTCCCACACTGCATGGGTAAGTCGAATGGTTAATCTGGTAAGATGGTGCGTCCTTGATATGTTATATGGGGACGTGTAGTCAGACTAGTCGTAGCCACACACATCACACTGGCTTTTACTGTATATTTCATGCGATTACTTTTGGCATATCGAGATCTAAGCAATCTACAATAGGATGAAAAGACCGGCATCCTTCACATTATTGGCGAACTCAGTTCATAAAAACAAGCAATTCAACCATTCTGTGGGTAAATCAAAAGCGCCACTGGAATATTTTTCACTATCCAATCATACACGCAAAAGGGGCGACACCACCATAGGGGCTGGTATGGGCGGCCGCCTCAGGTGGCCGGAAAGTGTGCACCTAGTTTGAGTCGTCCAGGTTGGCCCACGCTAGTTTTGTTCGTCCCAACGCATGCGAAAGGTGCAATGTAAAAATGAAGAAAAATGTTTCAATTTGGATGGGCCAATAACATAAGTGCAAGGCATGCTCTATAGCAGGCTCGCGGCCCAAACGAGCGCCTCCCATATCGATCGACAGCAGGAAAAATCCCAATTCATTCGCTCCAGCCTCCAATCTGGTTCGCTCCTAACCTAGCCACCGCTGGACAGACCGACACAGCACTTCCTCGCACCCTCGTTGGAGGGCAGTCGCCGGGCTTCAAGCGAATGGAAGGACAAGAAGATGAAGATCCAACCCTGGGTGTAGCCTGCGTGGGAGGCAGCGGCGACAGCACGGGCATGGCATCGAGCTTGCGCAAACGGACAGTCGCAGCTTGCAAGAGTAGCATGCGCAACGAGCAGGTACATCACATCCCTGATTATATCTAATTCAACTCTTTAATTTCTGGCCAATAGTTAAACCTGACGGTGTTGTAAAACTACTTGTATGTAGGGAATCTATGAGAAAATGAAACCAATTTCTACTTATTTTATAACTCCCCAATGAATACTGAATCGATCGAATCTGATGTATCTAATCAAGTTTCCGTGCAAACATACAAGCTCATGTTGTTCTTGAGCTCAAGTGTCTAATGAACAGATCGCTAATGAAGGATTTGATGCAAACATTTTACATGCTCCTGGTGATGAATATATAGTGTCTAATGAGGGATATAATGCAAGCATTTTGCAAGCTCATTGAAGGATTTAAAGTCCAATGATGATCTACTATGTTGAGAGAGACAGAGATTTGCAGGCATTGATGACAAGCAAATTATAGTGCATTTTCCTAGCTTGAGGAAACGTCGAGGCCATCTACCAGAAAGTCCCCGTATCATGACAACATAGCATAAATACTTTTCTAATATGTTGTTTGAAACTATTGGCATACTTGTGCATGATAGATATATTGATATGCAGTTTGCACACTGGTTATATGTGCAATTACACTTCGATATTTTCAGCCAGAGAACGAATAATTCAAGCAGGTACAGACCATGTTTGTAGTCCTTATACACCATGTTGCATTTTGTGTTTTTCAAGTTATGTTGATTTCCGGAGTGCAAGTGCCTTCGTATTTTTTAAGTTAAATGTTCTCCCCTAGTAACTTGAATTCGTGGATCAGCCACTACACACAAATCATACACGAATGCCAGTATGAATTAAATGAAATGCAGGGACTTACGCTAGCTCGTTGTACAGGCTCACTGCAGCTCTGCTTGCGCTTGGGATGTTCCATGTACAAGTCCATGTTACCGCTTTCTTGGATGTGCAGGCCTTGTGCTCCTTGCATCCCCCTCTACATTTTTGACACGGCGATTGGTTGATCAAATAAGAGGAATCGACCTTGATGTTGTACCGGAGGACAGATACTTACAAGGTTATACGGGTGTGCAGGATGTGTACCAGATCCCATAGAGCCGTCATGCTTCGCTAAAAAATGGATTTGCTTGTTTCAGATGATATCTCCAGAAGAAATAAGAGTTAAAGTCAGAGTTGTATAGGCGTGTAAGCTAAGAGAGCAGTGAAAGGATATCCAAACATCGTCGGAACAGTGCACAAGGGAGTGATGTGTGGATACCTAGTTCGGGCCGGCGTCTGGGCATGCTCGCCTAGCTAGAGTGTGGGTCACTTCAGAGCCGCGTTGAGGGTGATGCGCTGGCGTTGGCTGGCCGCGCATGGATGCAGATCTTGAGTGGCAGCGGAGCGCTACGATGCGGTGGACGAGACCGTTGGTGAAGCCCCAACGGCCTCGGGGCGGAGGTGCGACGATGTGTTCGGTGAAGTAGCCCCGGTGAGCTGGGAGACGGCGTCGGTGAAGCGCACCCAATGCGGTGGAACTCGGTGTCTATGAGGCACGTCGGTTGTGACGGCCGACGTTTTCGGTGGACCACCCGGTTCGGTGGACGAGGGCGTAGATGAGGTAGCTCCGGTGCGGTGGTGAAGCGCGACCGTCATCTTCATCATCGTCTTCCGGCACAGAGGTGGGGAACGGTGGGGAAAGAGACGAGACGAGGGGCGATTCGAACTTTTCTTGGGTTGGCGGCGAATTAGGGATTTGAGCAATCTGAGTGCGGAAGGGGATGGTGGATGAGGGAGTCCTGGACTAGGGGGTGTCCGGATAGCCGGACTATCATCACGGCCGGACTCCAAGACTATGAAGATACAAGATTGAAGACTTCGTCCCGTGTCCGGATGGGACTTTCCTTGGCGTGGAAGGCAAGCTTGGCGATACGGATATGTAGATCTCCTACTATTGTAACCGACTCTGTGTAACCCTAACCTATCCGGTGTCTATATAAACCAGAGGGTTTTAGTCCGTAGGACACAACAACAATCATACCATAGGCTAGCTTCTAGGGTTTAGCCTCTACGACCTCGTGGTAGATCTACTCTTGTACTACCCATATCATCAATATTAATCAAGCAGGAGTAGGGTATTACCTCCATCGAGAGGGCCCGAACCTGGGTAAAAACATCGTGTCCCTTGTCTCCTATTACCATCCGCCTAGACGCACAGTTCGGGACCCCCTACCCGAGATCCGCCGGTTTTGACACCGACATTGGTGCTTTCATTGAGAGTTCCTCTGTATCGTCACCGATAGGCCCGATGGCTCCTACGATCATCAACAACGACACAGTCCAGGGTGAGACCTTTCTCCCCGGACAGATCTTCGTATGCAGCGGCTTTGCACTGCGGGCCAATTCGCTTGGCCATCTGGAGCAGATCGAAAGCTATGCCCCTGGCCATCAGGTCAGATTTGGAAGTTTGAACTATACGGCCGATATCTGCGGAGACTTGATCTTCGACGGATTCGAGCCGCAGCCAAGCGTGTCGCACTGTCTCGATGGGCATGATCTAGCTCTGCAGCCGAACAGTGCCCTGGAGGCCGCACCAACATCCGCTCTGACCCTTAATCCAGAGCCGGATTCCCCGATCGAGGACGAGTGGTTGGACACCACCTCGGGGGCTACGATCTCTATGGCGATTGAGCCGAACTCTATCCCTGTCCTTTGCGAAGACCTTGACTCCAGGGTGCCGGACTCCTTCCCGGACTCCGGACCCTCCGCGCCCCTGCCAATCGAATCCGATTGGGCGCCGGTCATGGAGTTCACTGCGCCATGACATCTTTCAAAGACTCGCCCTTGGCGACATCCTGATTCACTAAAGTCTCCCTCTTTATCCGGAGAGCCCTGGCCGGACTACGGTCAGGAAGGTTGGGATGCGGACGATGAAGAAATTCAACACCCACCAACACCCACTTTGTAGCCACTGTCGACGATTTAACCGACATGCTCGACTTCGACTCCGAAGACATCGACGGTATGGACGACGACGCCGGAGACGACCAAGACCCAGCGCCTACATGGCACTGGAAGGCCACCTCGTCATACGACATATACATGGTGGACATCCCAAAAGATGGGAACGGCGATGGAACAACGGAGGATGACCCCTCCAAGAAGTAATCGAAGCGCCGACGTCAGCGACGCCGCTCTAAATCCCGCCACACCAAAAACGGTGATTCCGGCACGGGAGATAATAACACCCCGGACAGTGCCGAAGAAAACCCCCTCCAGCAGGACTCAGCGCAGGAGGAGGGAGAAGCAAGTCCGCACGACAGTGCGGCAGAAAGAGAGGTAGAGGACGATAATTATGCGCCTCCCTCCGAAGATGAGGCAAGCCTCGACGACGACGAATTTGTCGTGCCCGAGGATCCCGCCGAACAGGAGCGTTTCAAACGCAGGCTTATAGCCACGGCAAACAGCCTCAAGAAAAAGCAGCAACAGCTTAGAGCTGATCAAGACCTGCTAGCTGACAGATGGACTGAATTCCTCGCAGCCGAAGAGTATGAACTCGAGCGCCGCTCCAAAAGCTACCCCAAACGCAAGCCGTTGCCTCGATTAGAGGAGGAAGCACCCAAGTCACCAGCGCACGACATGGCAGACCGGCCACCCCGTGGCCGCGATAGAGAGGCCTCTAGAACCTTCGTTCAAGCCGTGCCCCGACGCCGTTCAAAAAGTACTAGGGCACGGGAAAACGCGCCGGACTTGTGAGACATATTGGAGGATAAGGCAAAACATACAAGATCGATCTACGGATCGCGTGGGCGCCCAACGACGCGGGATGATTATCGTCACGCCGGATACAGAAACTCCGGCAGGGCCGAACACAATAGACAAAGCTCATTTGAGCTGCGTTGTGATATAGCCCAATACAGAGGCGTTGCACACCCACCATGCTTCACACATGAAGTAATGGATCATCAAATCCCTGAGGGCTTTAAACCCGTAAACATCGAATCATACGATGGTACCACAGATCCTGCGGTTTGGATCGAGGATTATCTTCTCCATATCCACATGGCCCGCGGTGATGATCTACATGCCATCAAATACCTTCCCCTCAAGCTTAAAGGACCAGCTCGGCATTGGCTTAACAGCTTGCCAGCAGAATCAATTGGTTGTTGGGAGGACCTGGAAGCCGCATTCCTTGATAACTTCCAGGGCACATATGTGCGACCACCAGACGCCGATGACCTTAGCCACATAATTCAGCAGCCAGAAGAATCGGCCAGGCAATTCTGGACACGGTTCCTAACAAAGAAAAATCAAATCGTTGACTGTCCGGATGCAGAGGCCCTTGCAGCCTTCAAACATAACATCCGCGACGAGTGGCTTGCCCGGCACCTAGGACAGGAAAAGCCGAAATCTATGGCAGCCCTCACAACCCTCATGACTCGCTTTTGTGCGGGAGAGGACAGCTGGCTAGCTCGAAGCAACAACTTGGCCAAACACCCTGATAGTTCGGATACCAAGGACAACAATGGCAGGTCGCGTGGAAACAAGAACAAGCGCCGCATTAACGGCGATAATGCTGAAGATACGGCCGTCAATGCCGGATTCAGAGGCTCTAAACCTGGTCAGCGGAAGAAGCCATTCAAAAGAAATACCCAGGGCCCGTCCAACTTGGACCGAATACTCGATCGCTCGTGCCAGATACATGGCACCCCGGAAAAACCAGCCAATCACACCAACATGGATTGCTGGGTGTTCAAGCAAGCAGGCAAGTTAAGTGCCGAACTCAATGACAAGGGGCTGCATAGCGACGACGAGGAAGAGCCCCGGCCGCCGAACAATAGAGGACAGAAGGGTTTTCCCACACAAGTGCGGACGGTGAACATGATATACGCAACCCACATACCCAAAAGGGAGCGAAAGCGCACTACGGACGATATGCGATGGAGCCACCGCCCAAAGTTCAACCCATGGTCCTCCCGCCCAATCACCTTCGATCGAAGGGACCACCCTACTAGCATCCGTCACGGCGGTTTCGCCACATTGGTTCTTGACCCAATTATCGACGGATTTCACCTCACCAGAGTCCTGATGGACGGTGGCAGCAGCCTGAACCTGCTTTATCAGGATACAGTGCGCAAAATGGGCATAGACCCATCAAGGATTAAACCTACAAAGACGACCTTTAAAGGCGCCATACCGGTGTAGAGGCCAATTGTACAGGCTCGCCACACTCGGTGGTCTTCGGATCCCCGGATAACTTCCGGCGAAGAGTTAATCTTCGACATAGTCCTGCTCATGCAGCGGCTATCACGCATCGCTTGGACGAACCACATTTGCAAAGTTCAATGCGGTGCCGCACTACGCATACCTTAAGCTTAAGATGCCAGGCCCTCGAAGAGTAATTACGGTCAATGGAAACACCGAACGCTCTCTCCGAACGGAGGAGCACACGGCGGCCCTCGCGGCGGAGGTGCAAAGCAGCCTCTCACGGCAATTCTCGAGTCCTGCCACTAAACTTCCGGACACTGCCAAGCGCGCCCGAGTAACCTACAACAAGACCGCTCGCACGATTCAAGCATCGCCAGAGTAATCCGCCCCAACCCCAGCCCTCGCGGTTGTGAAGACGGCACTACGCTGCACATAACTACGCCCGAGATACCATGGGCATAAGGGAGGGCACGACCACGGCACGCCAAGAATGCGGCTCGACCGCACTGTGGGCCCCGATTGTGTCATTCTTTTCTTCTTTCTTTCCTTTTTTCAGGACTCCGCTTTTCCGAAGTCCTGTCCGCACTAGAATCGCCGAACTCACAATGCAACAGCCAGGGAAGCGTAAAGCTTACGCCGAGTGTTCAGTGGTCCCTATTACGAGCATTATACCTGTTTTACATACCCTCCCGCAGCTTACCCCTGGAGGGGGACATGTTAGATAGTCCCATTCCTTGCTTATCGCACTATTTGTATCATTCTGCTTTCATCGCAGTACCTTTTTGAATAAACAATGCATAGCTTTTGCCTATTATTGCACTCCTTTTTATCTATATATATGTTCATTTCATGACATGTTGCACCCGTACACTTTGGTACGGCCAATAAACCAGGGGCTTAAGTACCCCAAAATTATGGTGTGATAAGTCCAAACACTTTCACAAGTGCGGCACCCTGAACTTGTAGCATTATATGAATCGGCTCCGAATCATGTCTTGGGTCAATAGTTGGGTTTGCCCGGCTCCCGTGTTTTGGTACCTTACATTCCGCTATATCGCTAAGGTAGCACGGGAGAACCATCGCGATTGTGCCCAGCTTGAGCTGGGTCGAGCACCTCGGAGAAAGCTAAACTGACCGTCATGATAGGGCGAGAGCTGGTCGCTGTTCGAGAGGTTTTTCGGATCCCTAAAGACTTATGCCGCTTAGAGCGAGGAACCGGAGTTGTCCGCCAAGGCGTGATAGCGCCTCAACTCGGTCTTCCGAATACTAGGGGCTTCACGAAATTTAAAATTATAGAATTCTATGGCTAAGTGAGAGTGTTCAAGCATTATAAGTTCGGTTGCCTTGTTCGCTTGCTGAGCGCCTCCTAGATGGACCCAAGAATGGGAACAAGAGTGCTCAAGTTTATCCCTAACACCCCAAAGACTGTGGGCATGGGGGCTGAAGCCAACGACTTGCCATCTCTCAAATTTGATAAACGGCCGCATGTAAGGTACTATTTTAAATTAACAAGCGTTGCTTAGCGCATATGAACAAGTTTTCAGCGTACAGGATAACAAATGCGAGTCTATTCAAAAATTACATGTTTGGAGCACTCATCCGCTATTCGACGGGCACCCTTCAGGAGGCCCTCATAGTACATTTCGAGCGTGCATGCTCCTTGCCCTTCGGTGGCCCGTCCGTCACAAGCTTCTCCGCATCCAGCTTGCCCCAGTGCACTTTAGCACGGGCAAGGGCCCGACGGACACCTTCGATGCAGACGGAGCGCTTGATGACTTCAATTCGTGGACAGGCGTCCACCAGCCGCTGCACCAAGGCGAAGTAGCTCCCAGGCATGGCCTCCAATGGCCACATCCGCGCTATAAGGCCCTTCATGGCCTATTCGGCGACCTTGTGGAGCTCGACCAGCTGCTTTAGCTGGTCGCTTAGGGGCACCGAATGTCCGGCCTCATCATATTGAGACCAGAACACCTTCTCCGTTGAGCTCCCCTCCTTGGCATGGTAGAATGCGGCGGCATCAGACACACTACGAGGCAAATCTGCGAATGCTCCTGGAGAGCTCCGAATCCGGGTAAGTAATAGGTAATTCACTTTCACATGCTTGCTTTGCATAAAGAATGCCTTACCCGCCGCTATCTTCTTTACGGAGTCAATTTCTTGGAGGGCTTTTTGGGCCTCGGCCTTAGCAGCTTTGGCACTCTCAAGAGCCGAGGCGAGCTCGGACTCTCGAGTTCGAGTCACGCCCAAACTCGTGTTTTTCCACGAGAGCTTGGAGCTCTTGCCGCATCTTGGCCAGCTGCGCCCCCCTTCTCTCGCTTCGGTGCGTTCCAGCCGCTTTGCCGGGCCATGGACACCGCTTCCTTCAGTGGTCGCCACCTCGCTCGTGGCCCCGCAGCACCCATGTTATTCCTGTTATTTTTGGCAACCAAAATCTTTTCTATAAGGTATTCTTTTAATAAGGTATTATTTACCTTCCTTGTCCTCGAGCTGCTTCTTGGCTTGTCCGAGCTCGTTCTCGGACCGCCGAGGCTCGCTTCAATGCATTGACCTCCGCAGTCACTACGGGCAGAGGTCGCAAGCAGCCTGCATTCCCATATTGACATACTTATGTTAGACTCCTGCAGATATCTTTTAGATCCTTAGTCCGGCTTTTCTTTCCGAACACCGAACTAAGCATCAGGGGCTACTGTCTGTGCGGTAATATTTTTACATATTCTAAACTTACCTTAAAGCCTGTTAGAAGGCTGGTACAGGCTTCGGTCAGCCCGCTCTTGGCGGACCGAACTGTCCGGATCACCGCACTCATAATAGTGCGGTGCTCCTCCTCGATGGAGGCGCTGTTAAGCGCCTCAAGAAGCTATCCGTGCCTCCGGTTGACGGGGACACGGCGTCTTACCTTTCTTACGAAGGGACCGCTTGCGGACTCGAACCACCGGGTTCCGCATGGAGTCCGGACAAGGGTCGGGCTTAGAGCCCTGGGGTCTTTCCCCAGCGCTACCGAGTCCGGAGGTTGCCTTGTGGCGCCTCCTGCGCCACCTCCTCTTGACCAGGCCCCCTTGGGCACCACCGACATCGTCTGCAGCAGCGTGAGGCGAGGAGGCGGTCGGAAGCGGCACTTCCATTTCCGACGAACCCAGGGACTCGTTCGTTGAAGCGGCTAGCTCGCTCTTGGGCGGGCTGCACGATTGTTCGACATTAGAGAACACTATGCAATAATAAAAAAAGTCAGGGGTATTCGGACACTTACGATCTCGCCAGGGGCTTGGCCCTTTTGGGCCAATCCTCCTCGTCGCTGTCGACGTTGGTAGAGAAGTCCTAAGGAAGGGTTCTTCCTTTCTTGGACCCTCTGGCCTCCCCAGTTGGGGCGGCCTTCCTTTTCCTCTCCTCCCCCGCTGGGGGAGCCTCCTCCTCGTCCTCAGGAGAAGATTCCGCTTCAGAATCTGACAGCACCTGGCGTCGGGAGCTCCTTCGAGTTCCCGTGGCCTCCTTCTTGGCCTTCTTCTCCGGCACCACATGGGGTGCCGGAGCCAGCAACCCCATTAATCGGGCGTCCGCTGGGTCTTCCGGCAAAAGAGCCGGACAGTTAATCTGTCCAGACGTCTTCAGCCAGTCCTGTCAAAGATTAGGGAGTTTTAGATCCCACATAGAGTCAATCTATGAAAAAAGAGTCCCATAAAGGGCAAAATAACTTACCTCGCCAGCCTTACGTTGCGAGCTGTATCCGCGATCTTCAGTAGCGGATGGGGGAGCCTCGGCGCCCTTGAACAGCCCCTTCCAGGCCTCTTCGTACGTAGCGTCGAAGAGCCTTTTTAGAGTCGAGTGCTGTGCCGGATCGAACTCCCATAACTTGAAGGCCCGTTGTTGGCATGGGAGGATCCGGTGGATGAGCATCATCTGGATTACGTTGACAAGCCTGAGATTCTTGCCCACCAGGTTTCGGACAGATGTTTGGAGTCCGGATGTCTCGTCCGAATTCCCCCAAGTCCGGCCCGTCTCTTTCCATGACGAGAGCCGTGTGGGGAAGCCAGATCTGAATTCGGGGCCCGCCACCCATTTAGGGTCGCGTGGCTCGGTGATGTAGAACCACCCCGATTGCCACCCCTTTATTGTCTCCACAAAGGAGCCCTCGAGCCATAGGACTTTGGCCATCTTGCCAACCATGGCGCCTCCGCACTCCGCTTGACGGCCGCCCACTACCTTCCGCCGGACGTTGAAGATCTTCAGCCATAAGCCGAAGTGGGGCTGGATGCAGAGGAAGGCCTCGCACAAGACGATAAACGCCGAGATGTTGAGGATGAAATTCGGGGCCAGGTCGTGGAAGTCCAGGCCGTAGTAGAACATGAGCCCCCGGACAAATGGGTGAAGTGGAAAACCTAGTCCGCGAAGGAAGTGGGGGAGAAACACTACCCTCTCATGGGCCTGCGGGTTGGAATGAGCTGCCCCTCGTCGGGAAGCCTGTGCGCGATGTCGCCGGACAAGTATCCGGCCTCCGCGTCTTGTGATGTGCCCCTCCGTGACGGAGGAGGCCATCCACCTGCCTCCCGCTCCTGACATGGTTGGAGAAAGGTTGAGGTGGGATGTGCGGACTTGGGCGCTGGAGCTCGAGTGTGCGGAAATGGATGTGCAAAGGAGGAAGAAGGCGTAGGTGAAAAGGTGGATCCTTATCCCCTTATATGGACGGACGGCTATACGCCCCCACCAGCCTGGTAAAACTCGCTTATCTCCCAAGCGCCAGTAATCAATGGCGCGGATGGGTTACCCACGTCCGTATTGATGAGAATCCCGAATAAGGGGCACGATCTATGCTTTGATAAGACGTGCTGTGGAAACCGCCGCTAAATGCGCTAAGGTGGAACAAGAAAACGATTCATATAAAGGCCTGGCCGCAGGTGATGTCACGCCATGAATACGCCGCCAGATATGTGCAAAAGTTATTCTCTCTACGGTGGTATGTGGAACTTGTTTTGCAGAGCCGACACTATCCTTGTGTTCAAAACCTTCTATGAAGTATTCGGAGGAGGAACCCGCCTTGCAATGCCGAAGACAATATGCGCGCCGGACTCGCCGTCATTGAAGCCTGGTTCAGGGGCTACTGAGGGAGTCCCGACTAGGGGGTGTCCGGATAGCCGACTATCATCACGGCCGGACTCCAAGACTATGAAGATACAAGATTGAAGACTTCGTCCCGTGTCCGGATGGGACTTTCCTTGGCGTGGAAGGCAAGCTTGGCGATACGGATATGTAGATCTCCTACTATTGTAACCGACTCTGTGTAACCCTAACCTATCCGGTGTCTATATAAACCGGAGGGTTTTAGTCCGTAGGACACACCAACAATCATACCATAGGATAGCTTCTAGGGTTTAGCCTCTACGATCTCGTGGTAGATCTACTCTTGTACTACCCATATCATCAATATTAATCAAGCAGGAGTAGGGTATTACCTCCATCGAGAGGGCCCGAGCCTGGGTAAAAACATCGTGTCCCTTGTCTCCTGTTACCATCCGCCTAGACGCACAGTTCGGGACCCCCTACCCGAGATCCGCCGGTTTTGACACCGACAGTGGAGAAGAGAGATTTTGCAGGGCTGGAATTGGGGCCGCCAGATATTTCAATCCAAAACGTGGAAGCGCCGAACTTATTTTGTCGCCGCCCTTTTTTTTTGGGGGGGTGGGTGGCTGGTTGCTATCGTCCGTCTGACACACGGACCACCCGACAGATTATGCTTGGTGTTTTAAGGCACCTGCCTTGGTGTCCATGACATGTGGGCCCAACAGTGGCTGGCCCACATGTCGCTGACTCCAAAGGCAGTTGCCTTTAAGGCACCAAGCAGCGCCCACCCCGAGACGACCCTGGTCTCTGCTTGGTGCGCCAGACATTTGAGAATGCAAACGAATCTTCTTTCATTTGCAAACGAATCTGTATGTATTACCATGCCCGTGTTTTCCTTGCAATAATTAGTCATTCAAAATGAGATACTGCCTCCGTTTCACTTTTTGTAAGTCATTTCGCATAACTTAAAATGAACTATTTTGCACATTGTCCAAATGTCTTCAAGGTCTTATAAAAGTGAACAGAGGGAGTACTATAAATTAATAAATGAGGAGTTATTTGAAAAAATCGAACGGTACCCACGCTTAACGTGGATTAGAGTGTGTGTCACATAATTAGTTATTTGAATTAGAGTGTGTGTCACGTAGTTAGTTATTTGAATTAGAGTGTGTCACGAGTTTATCTCCAATTCTAACGTGGATTTCGCATTTCACCGTATCCACGCTACTTTTAATACAAATTCATATGTATATGATGAACACCATGGTAGTGAGAAAACTTTTGGATGGATTCAAACATATGACCTACAAAAAAGCACAACAAATTGAGTCAATGTCAACTTTTCGAGACTTAGTCGAAATAATTACCCATATGCCCAGTCCTCGGTTCAAATCTTACAATGTACACCGAATTGAAACATCTATATTAAGTCTCGTACTATGTACATTCAAATGTTGTTTTTAGCCCCCCCCCCCACCCCCGCACAAACACTGCATACTTCCTGTATCGGTCAATCTTCCTCTCCTAACCACCTTAGGAAGCTATCGGTTTCCAACACACATTCATTCTTTCTCTCCATGTTTCGATCTCTAATTCTCTCAACTACACAACCCCTTTTTCCACTCTGTTACCAAATATATTTACCTCACACACCCGCCATTGCACCCCATGCCGAGCTCTCTCTCTCTCCCCCTCTCCCTCTCACCCTCTCGCGCTAAATACATGCATTGCCTATCTAGCGCCCAACCTCTCGTGCACACGCACGCATGTTGTATATCTAGGTCACTCCCTCGAGACTATCTCACTTTCTTCTGCACGGCGGGCCATACTCGCTCAATATCGCTCTCTTTATCCGAGTCTCGTTTAACCTCGTTTTCTTTCACACACAAATGATATATCTCCCTGTTCGGGCCTCGATCGACACACTCTATACTCTCTCACGCAGATTGTCTATCTAGGTCAGTCCATCCAAGTCGCCGCCACTCTTTCGGCCTCATGGTGGGCCACACTCATTCAATCTCTCTCTCTCTCTCTCTCTCTCTCTCTCTCTCTCTCTCTCTCTTTGTATGTCTCGATTGACCTCGCTCTTTCTCGGACAAAAACGATATATCACCATGTTTGAGCCCAATTCGACCTATTCACATTGTATACTCTCTCACGCACATTGTCTATCTAGGTCACTCACTCCAACCCGTCTCACTCTTCCGATCGCACGGCGACTCTATGTGATCGGTTGACCTTGCTTCCTCCCACGCACAAAATATATCTACACGTCTGTGAGTGGATCATCTCTCAAGCTCTATGTTACAGCCCTCACCCTTGCCAAAAGCTCAATCGGACAATATCTCTCTAGAGCATATATATTTGTTCAATGAATGTCGGACCGCACTCACTTTGTCTATCTATCTATATGTCTCTTGATTGACCTCACTTTCTCACACCGTATCTTCCACGCATTGAAGCTACTACCTCTCCATCCCTCGCAAAGCCGGAGCTATTTACATTGCGAGGGGCACTCCAACCTTGGATTAATTTGCGTAGGCATTTATTCCGGTCGGTTTAGATTATATTTTCGTAGCATCCGGCCCACAACTACTCCAAACACCGTTGCAACCCACACAACTCACCTAGTTGATTTCCCTCTGGCTCGGTCATCGCTCTCTCGCACGTCCTTTCTCGCCTTCAACATCGCACCATGGTATTATTGAAAAAATTATGTTGTTCTCTTTAATTATTATAAATAAGCTACAAAACTACACACCGATAGTCCACTTGGAATGGAACAACTTTCGACCCACAAATTAAAGTGCTACAAACTACACACCGAGGGGCCTACATGTCATGAAACAAATTTGGACCCATATACAAATTAAAAAATAAAGGACGAGGATCGAACATGCGACCGGGCCTTCAAGCCGCACGTCAATTGGCAACATACGTAGAATAGCAATGTTTCTTGTACCCCCTTTGTTCACATAATATTTTTATATTACCACAGCCTAATTAATGGATAACATGTAATATTATTTTTAGTACTATTCGCCTTCACTTACTGGTGGGTTCCATGTGTGCTCTCTCTCTCTCCTCCCCTCCTGCGTTTAGACGCACGGGCAAACAGGAAGAACTCGCGGGCGATGTTGCTGTTGACCATATCTGGACGCTTTCACAAGTCACGGCACCAGTTTCACGTACTAGCAGCACTAGTCAGTGTGTACGTGCAATGCATGTTAATTTGGAAGTATATTAAGTGCATGCGGATATTAAGTACTAGGATATTATTTGCGTGTTGTTATGTGATTAGCACTATTTTTGGCATGAAATTAACTACACGCTAAACGTGTTGAGCGCTCGACATTGAAGCAGTCTAGGTCGTTGGATGACAAGGAATACATGTGGCTTGATGACGTTTTATATTTAATTTGATACGGCTCTAGCAGAACATTCAATCGATCAAACCATAGATTTCGTTCAGTCTGACTCCAACTTTAAATTATACGATGATCGATATAAAATAATCGAAAATGATAAACGTTCAGATTTTAAGCATGGCAATCCGAACATTTTTCATGGAAAATTAGATTACGCGGCGGCGGCGGGGGCGTCTCGCGGTGGGAAGCGGCTCCTCTGCCGTGCTCTATGTGTCGTCGGGCCACTGACCGACGGCGATAGCGGCGTCTTGCGCCGTTGTTGGCGTACTCCTGGACGTTGGCCTAGCTTCAAGGAAGGCCAAAATGATCTGGACTTCGGAGCGAGTCAACTAGCGGGAGGAGGCGACTGACGTTGGTGCAAGGAAGCAGTCGACGGCGGCCATCCATGCCGCTGAGGAGGGCGCTGGCACCTGCGCGGGGACAGGCACTGTCAACGGCGCAGCGGAGACATTCGTGTGCACAGGCACTGGCACGGGCGTGCACGTCAGTGCACGCGCAGGCGCATGCGCAGGCAGGTGCACAGGCACCGGCACGGGTGTGCGCGTCATTGCACGCGTAGGCGCATGCGCTGGCAGGTGCACGGGCGCGTGAAAATCGGCGGGGACCTCGTGGAACCCCGTGGGATCAAGCTCAGCGAGAATGTGCGGCTCCCAGCCCATCAATGCCACGGGGATGGGCGCTGGCGCAGTCGGGTGACGGAGCCGAACGGGAGGCGGGACAGCGCGCGCCTTCCGCAAGGCCACTTCAAACTCGTCCCAAAGAGCCTTATGTTCTTGAGACTCCGGCTGGGTGTCTTCCTCAGGAAACTGGAACACTAAGGGTAGACCATCGTGATGCGGCATGGCATACGTTTAGGTCAGGCTAGTTGGAGGTAGACGACAGGAGAATCAGAGAGGAAGAGAGAAGATTGTAGCGATACCGGGTAGTGCGGGGTTGATTTTAAACTGCGGCGCCGGCGACATTAAAAGTGGGAGCAGTTGGGATGACGGTGGGCGGCGGAGCCTGGTCAAAGGGCTCGCCTCCCGGTGAGCCTGCAGAGCGGTTTGCTTGCACGCCTCCCTGACAGCCGGCGCAGCGGTCTGCTCGCATGCCTCCTGTCGACTCACACGCTTGCTCGGACGGCACCTGCCGATGAGAAGCGGGGACTCGTGTCGGCACTTAAACGCCCACGGTTTCAATAGTGAAAGTGTTCACCTTAACGTGACAGGTCTTTGTTCCAAAATACCTTGGCTCTTCATTTCTGCAACTTGTCATAAGCAGCTTGTCTCAAATTGAAGAAAAAACTTACGAAGTAGTATTTGTGCCATATCACGTGACCATGCTCAGTTTCAAGAATTTATGCTCACTTTTGGATTTTCTGAAATTTAAGATCCAGGATTCGAAACAATATCATAACCTGCATCATGCAATAAATTTTCAAGCCGTACATCTGTCCTGTTGTATTTCTTAAGAAAGGATTTTGTCAAACATTTTGCTTAGTTAGACTTCAGACAAGTTATATATGCAGAGTAAAAGGATAATCCCTCCGTACCAGTGCATTGCCTGATATATTAACTCAAGTACTAGGCACGAACAAACGGCTCAATTCTGTGCTCATCTTGGTGTAATAGTAGTAGTACTAGGCAATGCAGTTGACAGGTGACCTTGACGAGCGGCGACCGAGGGAATTGAACCGTGCTCGGTACGGTAGGTAACGTTGTCTAGTTACTAAAGCATCCCTCTGTTGTTCATCGGTAGTCATTATGGACCGGGGACATGAGGGGAATTTCCTAGGGCTGGAATTCTGGCCGCCAGATATTTCGACTTGAAATGCTGAGGCTCGATTGGTTGGGGTTGCCTAATGTGCGTACCACCCACGCCACCGAAGGACACGAGCCCGTCTTTTTAGGTTCAACACGAGCCAAGGTCTGGCTGGTACGCTTGGGTCCTACCATTCGAGAATACGAAAGGAACCTTTTAAATTGCCGAACAAATCTATGTGTATTACAATACCCGATTTTCCTTGCAAATACTAATCTCAACGTGGTAATTGATTTATGACGAGTTGTTGAATTAGAGTGAGTTTGTGATATAGTGATCTCAACGTGGATTTCACATTTCATGGTATCCCTAGTAAGTTTTCCAATGCAAATTCAAATTTAGAAGATGAACAATATGGAGGTGAGAAAACTTTGTATGTATCAAGCATATGACCACACACACACACACACACACACAGAGACACACACGCACGAACACAACAACAATCCAATAAGTATAGTGCATCTAATTTTCCAAACCATGCATGTATGACACGAATTCAAAAATACTCCTTCTATTCCTAAATATTAGTCTTTTAGAGAGTACAACAAGTGACTACATACGGAGCAAAATGAGTGAATCTAGACTCTAAAATATGTCTATATACATCCGTATGTGCCAGTCCATTTGAAACCTCTAAAAAAACTAATATTTAGGAACGAAGGGAGTAAAATGTAAGACATCCATGGTCCTCGGTTCAATATTTAAAATGAACATGAAACTGAAACATGAATATTAAGTCTAGTACTACAGTACATGCAAATGTTGTGTTTAGGCGGAGCTATGATTGTCAGGGGTCAACCTCTCGACCTTAGATAAAATTGTGGAGCTCTGTTTAGGGTTGTTTAGATTATATTTGTCCCCACCCTCCCAACCACCGATTGGTTGTGCACCCCACCCTCCTCCCCGGGAGAATATCATGTGCCCCATACCTTAGATGCTATATGTCGATACGAGTTGCTTGGAGCTGTAGATCTGAGATATAGCAGCTCACATGATGTGTCTTAATATTTTGCAGAAACCTTGATGAGTTTGAGAATTGCACACAATTTGTACAAAACTACTCAGATGCCTTTTGATCCCATATCCAACGACTCGAAGTCAGATCACCGTAGCATCTAAGATGAAGGAGGACATCATATTCTCCTGTATGTAAGAATATCATTTGCTACCACACCTTAGATGCTTTGGTGATACACAGCCATGTTAGTAAAAGTTTTGCAATGTCTAGACTCGACTTCGGCCAAGGAGTTGGAAAGGGGATTCCTACAGGCAGTCGGCTCTGATACCAACTTGTGACGCCCTCGATTCAATCGTACACTAATCATGCACGCAAATGTGTACGATCAAGATCAAGGACTCACGAGAAGATATCACAACACAACTCTACAAATAAAATAAGTCATACAAGCATCATAATACAAGCCAGGGGCCTCGAGGGCTCGAATACAAGTGCTCGATCATAGACGAGTCAGCGGAAGCAACAATATCTGAGTACGTACATAAGTAAAACAAGTTGCCATAAGATGGCTAGCACAAACCGGATACAGATCGAAGAGGACAGGCCTCCCGCCTCGATCCTCCTAGGTCACTCCCGGTCGCCGCCGCGGGCTGCACGTAGTAGTGGGCACCGGCGGCGGCATCTGGCTCCTGGGCTCCGTCGTCTGGTTGCAGCAATCGAGTAGCGGTAGGGGGAAAAGGGGAAACAAGGCAACCGTGAGTACTCATCCAAAGTACTCGCAAGCAAGGAGCTACACTACATATGCAACATTATCAAGGTAAGGCCGATATGTGAACTGGCTGCGTAAATGCCGTAATAGAGAGAAGGCCTAGTCCTATCGAAGACTAGCATCTTCCGAAACCACCATCTTGCAGCAAACAAGAGGGAGTAGAGTAACATAACTTAAAGTAGCAGTAGTGTTATCAACCTCGCCGAGATCCTTTCTCGACTCCCTGCGAGAAAGAAATCCCGAGCCATACTATCCAGCTTATCATCACAATCCAATTCTCATCGCAATCCATTGCTCATATCCATGTCTCATCTCAAGTTTCAGTTCTAGTTGTATCGATCGATACAACTCCAAGTGTCCGCTATCGTAGGACATGCTATCGATAGATGTTTTCTTCCGCTGCAGGGTGCACCAACTTACCCACCACGCCGCTTAACTCCGCCGGACACACTTTCTGTGGTCATGCCCGCCTCGCCAAACAATACGCCGCAACCCGACCTAGGCTTAATAGAGAGGCCAGACGCGGACTAAACCTATGCCCCTGTGGGTCATGGGCCATCTCCCGAACTCCTCAAGACGCTATGAGGGCGGCCGAAGCAGCACCTAGCCTAACAGCGTTCCAGTCCAATCCGGCCGCCGCCGCCGCCGACGCCTAATAAGCTTCGCTGATGTATACGACGCAGAACGCCCATACTTAGCCCACGTGATGGTTAGTGCTATCGGGCCGAGGCCCTCGGATCAAATATCCAAATCGTAGTGGATTAGGAACGCGGTAACAAGCAGAGACTCACGAAGATGTGACCCGCTGTTCTGCCTCGAGGACTTGCGGCAAGGGCTAGGAATGCCCGCCACGCCTCGTAATTATCTCGCTGGCACCCTCCGTGTCAACCCGCTCCACATCACTCGCAATTACACGCTGGTACCCCTCGTGGTCGACCCGCCTTTCCAAGTAACAGTGGTAAAAGTCCAAGTAACCGTGAGTCCAAACATCAAGGGGAAAACCCGAGGAATCACCCCCGTGAATTCCACTCAATGTAGTCATCAAGGTGAACATAAGAGGATTCACCCTCGAGGTCCACACTTGAGGGGTTGCACGACCGAGTCGTGACGAAGTGGTTAAGGAGGAAATCACCCTCGATGACCACAACCGGATAGCTATACTACAAGGTTAATATCGGCGTCAGAGAGGTTTCACCCTCGGTACTCGATAGTAACCTAGTAGTGTCGAGCAACTAAGGGAAGTGATGTGCGTGTCGGGCCTGGTCTTCGATCCCGCTGATCGGGTCTTCAATGATGAAGCAGGGCAACAAGGACAAGGTGGGGGTCATCGATGGGTCTCTAACCAACCTATACTAAGCAGTTTAGGATAAGGTGTAGGTAACAATAGCAGGTTACAATAAACAGGCTATGCAATGTAATAGGAGCAAACAATAACAAGAATAAAATCTAATGCAAGCATGAGAGAATGGAATGGGCGATATCGGGATGATCAAAAGGGGGGGCTTGCCTGGTTGCTCGCAAGAGAGAGGGTCGCCGGCGTAGTTGATCACAGCACATCAAGATCGGTCTCGGGTCTACCGGAGAGAAGAGGGGAAGAAACAATAAATACCAGTATATGTATATATCGATGCATGACATGACAAGAAGCGAAGCTAGGCGTGTTCTAACGTGGTAAGAAGGGTACCGTTAGGGGGAAAGCATCCGAAGTTATCCTGCCCGGACGTCTGTCGATGATGAACCGGAGAGGAAAGTTTGCAGGTTCGATAGGTTAGGGATGTGTGGTGGACGAACGGATCGCATATCCGGATTCGCCTCGCTGCTCGAGCAACTTTCATGTTGAAAAATATTTTAATCCGGGTTACGGATTAAAAGCTATGATTTATAAAGGTTTTATTAATTTCTGGAATTTTAATTAATTATTTAATTAATTTCGAAAATGCATTTATGACATCAGCATGATGTCATGCTGACGTCATCAGTCAACAGGGTTGACTAAGTCAACCCTGACAGGTGGGTTCCGCATGTCATTCACTATTAGCTTAATTAACCTAACCAGATTAATTAACCTTAGTTAATTAAGTTAATTAATAATTAGTGTTAATTAATTCAGAATTAATTAGTTTAATTAATTACCCAATTAATTTAACTAATGATTAGGTTTAACTAATCCAGAATTAATTAGTTTAATTAATTACTCAATTAATTAATTAATTAATTATTTAGTTAATTAGTTTAATTCATTTTTATTTCCTTTTTTTAGTTTCTGTTTTAATTTAAAACGTTCTTTTAGGGTGGGGCCCCCGCCGCTGGTGGGCCACGGCCTTATCGGGCATGCGGTGCGGGAGACGCGGCGACGCCTTGATTCGGGCACCTAACCATGCCCGGCTGGGCGCCACCAGGTATGGATCGGGGCGCTGGGCGGCCGAGCGCCGAGGCCATGGCGCGCCTGCCCGCGGCAGCAAGGCGGCGCCAGAGGGAGGTGACGAAGGGCGGTTATGGAGCTCGGCCGGGCCGAGGCCGTCTGAGAGAGAAGGGGAGGAACGAGGTTCGAACGAGGGGAAAGGGGCCTTGGGGCTGGGCGGCGCTAGGGCGCCGGAGTGGTCACCGACGGGGGGGAAGGGGAGAGGGGGCACACGTGGCCGGGCGGGTCGGGCCACGCCCGGCCGGATCCGCAGGGGAAGGAAGGAGGGGATCGGGGAGGTGTGCAGGGAGCGGCCGCATGGGAGCCGGAGGGGGACCGGAGGGAGGCGCCGGTGCGGCGGGACGGCCGGAGCCGGTCGCCGACGGGGGAAAGGGGGGAAAGGAGGGAGCCTCACAGGGGGGAAGTAGGGTCTCGGCCGGTGGGCTCGACGGGGGTCGGGGCAGGCCGGCGGGGAGGAGGCCGGGGAGGCGTTCCGGCGAGGGGCGGCGAGGCCGAGCCGGACCATGGGCGTGGCGGCCGCCGGGCTGGGGGGCCCGAGGCGGCGACGGGAGGAGGAGGGATCTCCCAAGGGCGAGGAGGAGGAGGGGAGGCCTGGGCGCGGGCCGGGGGTGGCGCGGCGCAGGTGGGGGGGAACGGGGGAGGTTCGGTTGGGGCGGTCGGCTCGGTGGGGTGCCTGCCCGATCCAGATCGGGTCGGGAGCGAGGGGGCGAGGGGGAGGAGGGGGCGGTTAGGGTTTCCAGGGTGGGGTGGGTTATCTTGGCGGGTGGGTGGGCGGTGGGCCGGGCCAGGGGGGGGGAAGGGGATGGGCCAAGGGAGAGGGAGGGGGCACTGGCTGGGCCGGGGGGGGGGTTATCCCCCACTGCTTTTCCTTTTTTTTTTATTAGTTTTCAAAACCTGTTTTATTTCAATTGCATAGATTTAGAAAATTTCAGAAAGGGGGGGTTTGTTGCGCTATAATCACCTAGGCATTTAACTGCACACTCCGGATATTTTAGTTTAAAATTTTGAAAACTTTCACTGTTTGCTTGACTTTGAATTTGAAAGATTCGAACCGACGCGAGATTAATAGCAGAATCGAGGTGACGTGTCTCATTAACGCGGGATTATCAGTAGCGTAATCACCCAAGGCCACAATTCTCCTCCATTACAAGAAATCTCGCCCGAGATTTAAGAGGGGAGCAAGAGGAAAGGTCTGTTACGAAAACCTAACGGATCTTCTCAAGGAGCTAATCCCTTTCGCTGATGTCTTCCACCCTTTATTCCGATGCATCATGATAAACGGGTCATCATTTCTTCGGAACTCTATCGATTTACGAAAGGTAAGGGCAGCTCATCGCGACATAATGCTTTTAAGGGAAACAAACTGGGGTTAACCCATGAATTAGTATAAAATTAACTCTCGAGTTGAACATTTGAAAAACCTCGAGAGTAAGGTAAGAAGGCACCATAATAGGCTCCAAGCGGGTGAGAAGGGGGGTTCGGAGTAGCGAGAGTAAGTATCGCGTCTGATACCAGAATAGATCACTATGACGGTGGCCCGTGAATTACATACGAGTCCACGCGGGAGGGATAACTTTGTGAACAGGGGGGTGTACAGGGAGTCGTTTTTCGATCCTGTGACCTGTGGGTTATGGGCCCACCATGTGGTTAAAAGTAGTAGGTTGTTGACATCCTGCACGATCATGTAAGCAAGGCAAGTCAGAGGAGAGTCTGAGGGTCATGTCGGCAACAACATAGGTACCAAGGGCGAGGGACGAAGAGAACCATTTTCCCGCTCGTTGAACGAGGCGGACCAATAGGCAAGGTTCTCGTCCATCGGTGGTTACCGGAATGTCATCAACAAATAGTAATAGGGTCTTACTTACAGTGGTATAACGAGGTGCTTACCTAAGCGTGGGGTTATCACCGCTAGATTATATATATCCCAAGAAAGGTTCAAACAACCAATGGAAAGTAAGATATGATTATCATATTGAATGTAATAATGGAAAGGAAAATGTGTTTAAACACATATTTCAGGGATATACCCTTACCAAGGATAAGCAGAGCATGATATCCATGACAGATATAATTTAGAAAACCCTTTAGGTAAGGGGAAGAAATTTCATGACATTACCCATACAACGGTGTTCGGATAATTTGAGCAAGAAACATTTAGCATTGGGCTTCAATGTTCTTGTTGAAAATCAGAGTACCACAGACATGTTTCGAGATAGCATTGACATGGTCTTCAGGTGAAGATCAGACTTTGGAATCACGAAGGATTCATCAGGAATAACTGGTTGAATCAGTATTACAATTCCCTCATGGATGAAAGGATGATCCTGCTGAAAAGGATTCTATAATGATAGGTCCTCCAATGGGGGTGCTAGGCATGACATCATGCTACCGTTCATCAAAGGACCAATAACATAACTCTTGGAAAGTTGTCCCAACCATCATATCGGACCGAGATTCAGATCCGATTGGTGTCGGATACCTCGACTTAGGATACCCGAGAAGAAAAGGTGCAACGAAATTGACGAGATGACATTGTAAGATTCTCGGGAAATGAACTATGAAGTTATTCCGCTAACAAGAGTCCATCATTAGCCCAAGGAGAGGTCAAGGAGGTGTCTGTGATCTCAACGGCAATTCACCGAGATTCCCAAAAGATAGACTCCCACATTAAAGTGAATATGAGATAACATTTGTCGGAACAAATGATACTAGGAAATATGCTCGAGGAAAACATACTCAAGTAAACATTGGTTGAAAGGTGCGCCCGATGGGTTGGGTTGCACGACCAATGTCAGAATGGTGACACAATAATCGATAGGCTAAGAATTTCACTTCAAAGCAAGAGGCTTGCTAGAAGGGCAGAATCCAACAAAGACCGGCCCACTTGTTGGTACACCGTTGGAAGTAACACGGGGACCAAGAAAGAATGGTGATGGTGAGAAGCATCTCAATACCAAGAATTTCTTAAGAGGTGGAGCAGTCCTCACAACATCCTTGATATTTAACAGATGGTAATACTCCAAGGTAGAGAAGAACGATTGCTGGGTAGCAAGGAACTCAAGGTATAACACCAAACATGAACAAGCTTGTGTTGGTGGGAAGGCAATAAAGGGATCGATGATAGT
Organism: Aegilops longissima; assembly: GCA_021605205.1. Lineage (NCBI taxonomy): Eukaryota > Viridiplantae > Streptophyta > Magnoliopsida > Poales > Poaceae > Aegilops > Aegilops longissima. The sequence goes on along the minus strand of CM038678.1, from coordinate 46,392,384 downwards.
ACAATTCATCGAGGGCAAGGATGGTATTTCTCATCAAGAATTCCATTTATACCCTGGATGAGCTCAGAATGTTGACGAACACGGCACCTTTGTCGCGAGAGTTCATGAAGATGTAATCGACCGACGATGACATCAAGTCCAAGTAATGATGAAGTGAAAGGTTATTAGAACCAAGGTACGACACAAACTCGAAACCAAGCTTGATGTTCAAGGCGAAACGATATGTCGATGAGGATCGACGTAAGGTCAGTTCCTCGTCGAAAATTGTGCTCCGTGAAGAAGGAACGGGTAGTACCGATAAAATCATCACGACAACGATGTAGCCAAACAGGCTAGGAATGGCGTGATCGGATTCAAACTCGCACTTATAGAAGCTATCAAGAGTTGTTGAACCGTGAAAGCGGACTCGGTTCGATTATCGTGTCTTTGAGTGTTTAAATAACTCAGAGCCCGTGAAAAATTGGAAACAGTGGGAAGGTAGCACTTGATGAAGAACTCATAAGAGGTTATGTAGTTCCATGCTAATCTCGAGATACCAGGGGAAGGTCTCTCAAAGTTATTGAATAAGAAGGATGCTGACGGGTAAAATCCAATAATGGACCTGATGGTCCACCAGGGGTCTGACGCGAGCACCAGTACTTAACCAGAGGAAGAAGAATGCAAGGAGTTCAGATCATAGAAACAACTGACTAACTCAATTGTCAAAAGCAAAGGAATTATGATTCCTAAATCAAGGGGGGGTCAGAAGCAATGCTCTGATTTAGGGATGGATAAGTTGAATAGCCTTAGGGTACAATCAACGATAATTGGATTGGTCGAGAACCAATTCCAGATAAAGGAATGGCAGCTCAGCCGGAAAAGTAACCTATAAGGATCAATGATGATTATGGTATTCGCAAACATATTGAGTCAACAGACCCAAAATGATAATGACAAGGAATGTCAATAAGATTACGAGACTTATGGGATTAACCATAATGCAAGCAAGCAAGAATTTCAAGAGCCAAAGGCTCCAGAGGATGTTCGAAGATCGAATAGTATTTTAAAGACTTTTGTGAAACACATGAACAAATGGGGGTTGAGAGGATACTCGACAAGTGCGAGGATTTATTTGAAGGGGTATCCATGTAGTAAGGAACTGCTAGGCAGTAGGCACAAAGTATTCTCGGAACAATAGAGAAAACTTCGGGGTATCTTGTAACAACGAGATCAATGGGGATGATCGATGAATTGCAAGTGTAAGTAGTCATCCATACGGATTTATCGGTGGCCAGGAATAGCAAAAGTGATGGGCACAAAGTATCGAGAGAACAACAGAGAGTATCTTCGAATCTTCTCGATTAGCGTATTTATCATCTCAAGTGAAGGGCTCTCCGGAGAAAATACTTGCAGAACCTAAAGTTAGTTTTGTTTTAGTAAATTCATTTAACCTGAATAGAAGAGAGTTCGAACCCCGGAGTAAAGATCGAGGAGTAAAAGATCCTAATTCCACCCAATGGCGACGCAGTCCATAAGACACACAGCCATGTTAGTAAAAGTTTTGCAATGTCTAGACTCGACTTCGCCAAGGAGTTGGAAAGGATTCCTACAGCAATGGCTCGATACCAACTTCAGACGCTCGATTCAATCGTACACTAATCATGCACGCAAATGTGTACGATCAAGATCAAGGACTCACGGAAGATATCACAACACAACTCTACAAATAAAATAAGTCATACAAGCATCATAATACAAGCCGGGGCCTCGAGGGCTCGAATACAAGTGCTCGATCATAGACGAAGTCACGGAAGCAACAATATCTGAGTACGACATAAGTTAAACAAGTTGCCATAAGATGGCTAGCACAAACCGGGATACAGATCGAAGAGGACAGGCCTCCGCCTGGGATCCTCCTAGGTCACTCCCGTCGCCGCCGCCGGGCTGCACGTAGTAGTGGGCACCGGCGGCGTATCATCGCCTCCTGGCTCCGGCTGTCTGGTTGCAGCAATCGAGTAGCGGTAGGGGAAAAGGGGAAACAAGGCAACCGTGAGTACTCATCCAAAGTACTCGCAAGCAAGGAGCTACACTACATATGCAACATTATCAAGGTAAGGCCAGATATGTGAACTGGCTGCGAAATGCCGAATAGAGAGAAGGCCTAGTCCTATCGAAGACTAGCATCTTCCGAAACCACCATCTTGCAGCAAACAAGAGGAGTAGAGTAACATAACTTAAAGTAGCAGTAGTGTTATCAACCTCGCCGAGATCCTTTCTCGACTCTCACGAGAAAGAAATCCCGAGCCATACTATCCAGCTTATCATCACAATCCAATTCTCATCGCAATCCATTGCTCATATCCATGTCTCATCTCAAGTTTCAGTTCTAGTTGTATCGATCGATACAACTCCAAGTGTCCGCTATCAGAGGACAGGCTATCGATAGATGTTTTCTTCCGCAGGGTGCACCAACTTACCCACCACGCCGCTTAACTCCGGTCGGACACACTTTCCAGGTCATGCCCGCCTCGCCAAACAATACGCCGCAACCCGACCTAGGCTTAATAGAGAGGCCAGACGCCGACTAAACCTATGCCCCTGTGGGTCATGGGCCATCTCCCGGAACTCAAGACGCTATGCAGGGCGGCCGAAGCAGACCTAGCCTAACAGCGCTCCAGTCCAATCCGGCGCGCCACTCGGGCCGACGCCTAATAAGCTTCGCTGATGTATACGACGGAGAACGCCCATACTTAGCCCACGGATGGTTAGTGCTATCAGGCCGAGGCCCTCGGATCAAATATCCAAATCGTAGTGGATTAGGAACGCGGTAACAAGCAGAGACTCACGAAGATGTGACCCGCTGCCCTGCCTCGAGGACTTGCGGCAAGGGCTAGAATGCCCGCCACGCCTCGTAATTATCTCGCTGGGCACCCTCCGTGTCAACCCGCTCCACATCACTGCAATTACACGCTGGTACCCCTCGTGGTCGACCCGCCTTTCCAAGTAACAAAGGGTAAAAGTCCAAGTAACCGTGAGTCCAAACATCAAGGGAAACCCGAGGAATCACCCCGTGAATTCCACTCAATGTAGTCATCAAGGTGAACATAAGAGGATTCACCCTCGAGGTCCACACTTGAGGGGTTGCACGACGAGTCGATCGAAGTGGTTAAGGAGGAAATCACCCTCGATGACCACAACCGGATAGCTATACTACAGGGTTAATATCGGTGTCAGAGAGGTTTCACCCCAGACTCGATAGTAACCTAGTAGTGTCGAGCAACTAAGGGAAGTGATGTGCGTGTCGGGCCTGGTCTTCGATCCCGCTGATCGGTCTTCAATGATGAAGCAGGGCAACAAGGACAAGGTGGGGTCACCGATGGGTCTCTAACCAACCTATACTAAGCAGTTTAGGATAAGGGTAGGTAACAATAGCAGTTACAATAAACAAAGGCTATGCAATGTAATAGGAGCAAACAATAACAAGAATAAAATCTAATGCAAGCATGAGAGAATGGAATGGGCGATATCGGGATGATCAAAGGTGGGGCTTGCCCGGTTGCTCGGGCAAGAGAGAGGGTCGCGGTGACGAGTTGATCACAGCACATCAAAGATCGGTCTCGGGTCTACCGAGAGAAGAGGGGAAGAAACAAGAATACCGTGTATACTGTACATATCGATGCATGACATGACAAGAAGCGAAGCTAGGCGCGTTCCCTAACGTGGTAAGAAGGGTACCGGTTAGGGGAAAGCATCCGAAGTTATCCTGCCCGGACGCCTGTCGAGTGAGATGAACCGAGAGGAAAGTTTGCAGGTTCGATAGGTTAGGGATGTGTGGTGGACGAACGGATCGCGATCCGGATTCGCCTCGCTGCTCGAGCAACTTTCATGTTGAAAATATTTTAATCCGGTTACGGATTAAAAGTTATGATTTATAAAGGTTTTATTAATTTCGGAATTTTAATTAATTATTTAATTAATTTCAAAATGCATTTATGACATCAAGATGATGTCATGCCGACGTTATCACCAATGTGGTTGACTAAGTCAACCCCGAGTGTGGGTCCCGCATGTCATTCACTATTAGCTTAATTAACCTAATCGATTAATTAACCTTAGTTAATTAAGTTAATTAAGTTAATTAATAATTAGTGTTAATTAGTTCGAATTAATTAGTTTAATTAATTACCCAATTAATTTAACTAATGATTAGGTTTAACTAATCCAGAATTAATTAGTTTAATTAATTACTCAATTAATTAATTAATTAATTATTTAGTTAATTAGTTTAATTCATTTTTATTTCCTTTTTTTAGTTTCTGTTTTAATTTAAAACGTTCTTTTAGGGTGGGGCCCCACGCTGCTGGGCCCACGGCCTTATCGGGCATGCGGGCGCTGGAGACGCGGGCGACGCCTCGATTCGGCACCTCTAACCATGCCCGGTCGGGCGCGACCAGGCGGATCGGGCGCTGGGCGGCCGAGCGGCCGAGGCCACGAGGGCCGCCGGCCGCCAAGGCGGGCGCCATGAGGGGAGGTGACGAGCGGGCGGTTATGATTCTCGGGCCGGGCCGAGCCACGGCGAGAGAAGGGGGAGGAACGAGGGTTCAACGAGGGGGAAAGGGGAGCTGGGGCTGGGCGGGCGCTAGGGCGCCGGAGTGGTCACGACGACGGGGGGAAGGAAGGGGAGAGGGGGGCACACGGTGGCCGGGCGGGTCGGGCCACGCCCGGCCGGATCCGCAGGGGGAAGGAAGGAGGGGATCGGGGAGGTGGCGCCACGGGAGCGGCCACGGGAGCCGGAGGGGGACCGAGGGAGGCGCCGGCTGGGGGGACGGCCGGAGCCGGGTCGACGGGGAAAAGGGGAAAGGAGGGGAGCCTCACAGGGGGAAGTAGGGTCTCGGCGGTGGGCTCGACGGGGTCGGGCAGGCCAGGGGAGGAGGCCGGGAGGCGCTCCGGCTAGGGGGCGGCGAGGCCGAGCCGACCATGTGGCGGCGGCCTGCCTGGGGGGGCGCCCGAGGCGGGCGACGGGAGGAGGAGGGGATCTCCCAAGGGCGAGGAGGAGGAGGAGGTCTGGAGGGCGGGCAAGCAATGGGCGGCAGGTGGGGGGGCACGCGGGGAGGTTCGGTCGGGCCGGTCGGCTCGGCTGGGGTGCCCTGCCCGATCCAGATCGGGTCGGAGCGAGGGGGGGCGCGGGGGGGAGGGCGCGGTTAGGGTTTCCGGGGGTGGGGTGGGTTATGTTGGCGGGGTGGCTGGGCCGGTGGGCCGCCCAGTGGGGGGGGGATGGGCCAAGGGGAGAGGGAGGGGCCGCTGGCTGGGCCGAGGGGGGTTATCCCCACTGCTTTTCCTTTTTTATTAGTTTTCTAAAACCTGTTTTATTTCAATTGCATAGATTTAGAAAATTTCAGAAAGGGGGGGTTTGTTGCACTATAATCACCTAGGCATTTAACCGCACACTCCGGATATTTTAGTTTAAAATTTTGAAAACTTTCACCGCTTGCTTGACTTTGAATTTGAAAGATTCAACCGACGCGAGATTAATAGCAGAATCGAGGTGACGTGTCCTCATTAACGCGATTACTGTAGCGTAATCACCCAAGGCCACAATGAGGTGTGCTCCCATACCGTAGATTCTATGGTGATACGAAGTTCACTAAGATCTAACGCCCATAGTAGGAGGTTTGAATGTTTTTGCAATATACGGCTGATAGAGTTTGGAAAATGCGCAGAAAGTACAAGTACTACGATGTGCCATCCGATCATCGATCATACGACCTAGATGCTCATTTCATCAGAAGCGGTAATTAAGCTACGGGAGCACCTAATATGAGCAACGGGAGCCGTTGGATCAAGATGCAGCGCACACACGAGGCCTGAATGTTTTATTTGCAAAACAAACCTTTGGAGAGTTTGGAAATTGCATAATTACAAAGACTACTCCCAAGCCATTGATCTCACTTCCAACGTGTAAAACTCGTATCACCATAGTATCTAAGCTGCGGGTGGATGTGATATTCTATGCCGCTGTCATTTTGTTCAGAAACTTGCAAAATACGTAACTCGTGCCATTACTTGTCTAACCGCAAAGTGTTTGTTCAAAAACCATCCTACACTGAAATATCGAACAACACACGGGGTCCCACTTGTCATTAATCAAATTTGGACCTAAAACTAACAAATCTGAAAGACGAGATTCGAATCGGCAACCTGACTACAAAGCGTAAGTCAATAGCCCGAAAAACAAACGGTTGTTGGCTTTGTCCCATAACTTGATTTTATACAGTACTTGCGTTGAGTAGAGTAGAGGGAGTGCCTCGTCAACACGTGCATGACCGTTGTCTCACTTACTGGTGGGTTCCCGGTCTGCGATCTCAATCTCTCTTCTCTCCATCATCTAACCTTTGCACGGGCACACACGAAGAGCGGCGCTAGCTTGCCGTGGTGTTATTACAACTAAAAAAAAGCTTGGAAAATAGAAGAATCGCCTAGAACAAGAGATGTTGTGGCTGGTCGAGACGGAGCTAACCACATCTTTCCTCCGTGCCACGTTTGCATGATGAAGCTGTGTGGCTAGTGGGGTGTTTTCGACCGACTGGCTAGGTCCCGAGGTCGAACCATAGGTACTACGTCTGATACAGTATATTTTTACACGCACATTTTTCCTCTATTGCCGAGACGTGGCACACCCTACCGCGCGGTTTCGGGGTCCTCCCGGGTGGTGCACGCATATATTCTTCTTGACGTGGGACGCCCTACTGCATGTTTTTGGGTCCTCCTCGGTCGTAGCGCCGAAGCAAGTAAATGAGTCATCAAATCACGAAAGACCACCTTTCCTACCGAGTACATTAGTGAAGCACGGTGGCTAGCTAGTTGGGCTAGTTCGACCGATTAGCTAGGCCGCCACCACATTTGTTTTTTCACCCCTTTTTTATCTACTTGCCGGCAGGTAAATTTAAATATCCACCGCGGCGTTGCTCTGGTGTTTGGGTGTGGCAGGATTTTTAATTTTTTGATTGACGGGAGCAGGCGTGGCAGGATTTTTAATTTTTTGACCGATGGGAGCAAAGCGACAACAATTAGTCATGATGACTACCAGAAACCCATCGCTCCTCGATGTGAGAAGTCGCCGATCGGTGTTTTACCGTGGTGAAACGAAAAGATTCCCCACTCCTCGGCTGGCTCCATCAGCCTTCCCATAGATTGCATTGACTTTCAGCCGCTTACCCTTTGCTTCCTCTCCCCATTGCTTCTACCGGTGCCATGGCGGCGCAACAGATCACGGAGTCCGAGGTGAGGCGCCGACACAGAGCTCCATGCCAAGGATGCGGAGCTCAGGGCCAGGGACGGAGCCCGTGAGCTCAAGGAGGAGAGGAGTGCCATGCTCCTCCGTTATGTGCGGAGTTCACGAGCTTCAAAAGCGCAGGCGCCCACCACAAAGATGCTCGAGGCGCCGGCGGCGTTGCTGTAAAGCGGAGATACGATAGGCCGTCAGGGAGCCGGCCGAGCGCGAGTGGGCCGATCGTGACGAGGTCCAGATCGCCAGCCACTTGGTGAACCAAGTTTCCACGCACGTGTTGCAGCTGCGCGATGCCTCACCGTCGCGCGGTAGCGATGATGCCGGCCGTCGGGCTAAACCCGCTCGACCACCCGGTCAACTTCAACGAGCTGCGGCTTCCTCGACCTGGTCTCCTTCTTCACCTATATCTCCGAGGAGCTGAGCTGCCTCGCTGATGCTGGGGCTGAGCTGGACAAGGAGGGGTTGCGGCTGCCGCCCCGCTGTCGGGCGAATCTTCTCGTGGCTCCGCCACCGAATCCATTCGTGCTATTGACGCCGTCTTTGACGAGCTGGCTTCCGCCGACCGAGCGGGCTCGCGGGCGGTTGCACCCTGGATCACCAACGCCGTGGCGCCGAGAAGCGTGAGGGACTTCGTGGTGTTTAGGCGCCTCGCATGGGCATGTCCATGTCTCGGCGCAACATGACCGTTGGATCAAACTCGACGGTGCAGATCACCATCGTAGCACAAAGCGTGGGGAGTGTTTGGTTGCATTCTCATCTCAATATTGTTGTTCCTCTTCGTATTTTTGTCAACCTACTAGTGTGGACTCATGCACCCTTCATGCACTCGCAAAACACCCAAAAGTGGGTCGAGAAGGAACTTTTGCTCCCATCTCGTGCACCGTTCATGTTTCATGGAGTATCAGAGCACCGCATTCTCCGTCTTGCCGTGGACCTAATTCTGTTAACATTGATCTCATCGTTCATTCTCGACCGGACAATGAAAAAGCGGTACTATGTTACATATAGGAGTAGTTGACATGCGCACAACATCATTTGTTATCGCCATATCTTATTACACTAGCAACAAGATTGTGTAGTAATCGACGATGAACCACTTGCACATGCCTAGTAGTAGGAGCACTGTATGTTCAAGTGGCTGCCGTTTTCGCACTCCTCCGTCAGAAGAGTGGAAACACTTGTCTGTAATCATTTTTTCTTCGTAAAAATAGTGGACACGCTTCTACCGCGGATCCTCCTCCAGCCATGCACTAAATTACTCACTTTCACGACGTAGGGACAGCCAAAGACCGGGTCCACCAGCCATGAACTAAATTACTCCGTAGTAGAGTGACAAGAGACTACCCCGATCGAACCGCCACAAGAATGCCCAATGAGCAGTCAAATCACAAAACCCCTCCTTTCCAGAGAAGAAGTTGAACGGACGAAGCAACCATCATTTCACTCTTCTCTCTCAGCTTCCTCTCTTGAAGAAAACCCCACTCACTTCGCTTCTCCTCATCTCGCTCCTCCTTTCACTCTTCTCTCTCAGCTTCCTCTCTTGATGGATGCCGAGCACCGCCGATGTGATGTCTATGGCTCGCCAAACCGCGAGGCTCATGGTACAAAGAAGCGCAAGCACCCCGCCGAGACTATCGCAGACAAGCTCAAAGCCATCGCCTGTCCAAGCCCCCTCTCCGGATCCCTCATTAAGCAAGTCCGTAATGTCTCTTGTTGACAATCTTTTCTCGATCTTGATCGTGTTTTTTCATCTAACACGCAGTACTAGTACGGTAGTACAACTTTCGGGTGATCTTGCATGTGATTTTAGTGTGCCAAATGACGGTTCTAAATTCTCTTTGACCAAAACATGCGAGAGGTTGACACTGATTTCTTATAGATTATTAACTATTCCCTCTGTCCCAAATTTCTTGTCTTAGATTTGTCTAGATACGGATATATCTAATACTAAATGTGACTTGATACATCCGTATCTAGACAAATCTAAGACAAGAATTTTGGGACGGAGGGAGTACTTTATGAACATCAATGCTACCTTTTAAGAGGGTATATTTGCCTCAAGAATTTGTGTTATGGATTTGCAAGTAATCCTCTCGCTCTCATGCCTTTGAAGACATGTTCTAATGTCTTTGTTCACTCATTTCGTGCGATATGTAGTCATATATGGAGTATAATATCGAAAATCATCTTATATTTCTGAACGGAGGTAGTAATAAAATATGGTTTCTGTTTGAATTAGAACCAGGTCCGCGGTGGAGATGAAGTTCTCAAAGTCATGCCGTGTCAACTGGAAGACCTGATGATGAGTTCTACTGCTGAACTATCCAGCTGCTATGTCGTTGTCGCCACGTGTTCTGAACTAGTGTTTTCCTGTAGCATTGTTGTCAGGCGTGTTCTCGAGGCTGTACTTGACCACAACAATTTCCTGGTTGTGCCTTCGATTATGAAGGGTGTGGTTCTTGTAAAGCTTCCCAACAAATCTGATGCGGCTTGTCTTCATCATCATGTTTATGAGTGGAAAGACCACTCTGTTAGGTTCTCCAAGGTTGACAAGATGGTGATGGTGCATGTAGACATCTCACACGTAAGTCCATGGCCTAGTCGGCTATGCGGGGTTCATCCCGTAGGTCGGTGGCAAGAAATAGTCTGCAGAGTTTAGTTAGTGCAACTTTGCTTGTCTCAGTAAGTACTATTGTTCAAGACTTGATTTGTGTTTGTGAACCTGTATTATTTATTAGTACCGCCGCTTTTGGTGTGTGGTCAGTCCCGAGAACGGTCTATGTTAATATCTGTCCACTGATTTCAGTCTGTATATTTTGAAGTATCCAGATCATATTTTTTGTGAGGACGGTTTATCAATTATGGTTACACTCCAATATCTGTATGCATTGCATGGTTTATCGCACACACCAAGATTTCCAGTCCCATGGATGTTCGGTCCATATGATTTGTCACGACCTTTGACTGTCCCGCTTGTGGGAGTAGGCGGGCCCTGCATGCCACACGAGTTGGACGATCAATCTTCTGCTTAGTACTTCAACATAGTGATTTCTGGTAAGGATTCACTCGTGTCACATCAAGTAAATCTTATTGATTTACTGTCTAAATCTTATTGATTTAATGTCATGTTTTCTTTCTTTTCTTGCAATTTTACGATGCAGGTTTTGCCATGTGACATTCATCACAGAATAAACCGTTTGGTTTGCTCTACGATGGCTATCTTTGCAGGTTTCACTTCTTATGTCGTGTCAGTAACGAAGGCACTGTCCATCACTTATATTACTGGAAAAAATTGGATCAGTCTGTTGTCTGAGTACAAGATGAATCCCTATGATGAACTATAGTTTGGTTTAATAAAAACACCACAATTAGTCCTTCTCGCGTTTAAAAGAAATGAGGAAAAACTGGATCATTGTCACGGATCCTAGTCAAGTTAGAAAGCTGATCATAGCAGACTAGACACGATCGCCGTTGTCTCGCACATCGGTACCACCTTCAAGAACGGATCGAGCAATCGGTTGCTGTTTCAGCATCGACAGCAAGTAGCAGCTCACCGATCCAACCGAGGATTGGGCACCGATCGCGCAGCAGATCAATCTGATCTACCGAGGATCGGGCATCAACACCAAGACTGCCCGACACCGCACCAGCTCTATAAGGAGCACCATCTCCGCAGCAGCAGCGCTTCGCACCTGCACCAACACTTGCACTTGCAGATTCGCTTCCGCCCGTGCAGTTGCACCGCAACAGATCGGGCTGCATTGCACTTCATATTCCAAAGTCCTTACAAAAACCGACATGTCCACCTTCTTGGTAAGCATTGGCCGCCCAAGTGCTTCATTCTTTTTTCTTTCCATGTTGTTTCACATGATTCACTGTGTTGATCTAACTGTTTGGGTATGTCTTCTTGTTTGCAAACAGAGAATTTCTAGAGCAACGAGGGAGTCGTTTAACAATCCGGGCGACCGCAGCCAAGTTCCTCTTACCATTCGCAGCCTTGGTGTGAATGAACCTGCTCAATATACCGTAAGTACAAAAGGATGGTCGCATGATGATTGATGCTAAAGGATGTACAAGGTTCAAATCTAAATCATATCTTGCGGTAGGGGATGATGTCAAAATCAAACTTTCTTGGCAAGGAGAGCTGGTCCAAATCAACTTTGAAATTCTTCAAGAGCAGCACGCAATCGCCGAACTGATCTATCCTCCGAGAGATTTTGATGTAATAATCTGCATGGTGAAACAAGTGTCCCGTGTGTATAAGTAGTACGACAATATTATTTATCACATGGTATACCGATAGAATTGCAACTCGATTGCTGGTTAGAACTGCTGCTCGATTTGATTCCAACAGCTGCCGTGCTTTATTCAATCTTGTGTATTCGCTATGACAAGATCTAAAACCAGCGCCGTGCATCGATCGCTTGCAATATGAAAAGCGCTGAGGTATAACACATGGGCCCCAAACATGCAGGGTCGCCCCATGCCCAAAGACTAGAACCGTGAGCCTATCTCGAGTATTATATTCTCGCTGAACCCCATAAAAAGCTGAACCCCATAATGCCCGTGCGCTGCGTAGAGGGAGTATATTTCGGCAAGGTGAGCCTGTGATATAAAAGATTTGTATATTTCTTTACAGAGGAGTATCTCTCTCAAAAATATATTTATGTGTAACTAGTTCCTTCTGTCTTTCTACTTCCTTTCACTGATATGTGGGCAACCGCAACGGGTCCACGTGCCATATGCACAAATTAGAGTGCACAACTTCACGGTAGACACACCCCGGTCAGAAGCGCCAAAGAGAATGCCCAATGAGCCGTCAAATCACAACCCCCTTTCCAGCTTTACCAAGAAGTCGGACGGACGGCGGCAATATTTCACTGGCCTGAATCCCTTCTCCTCGCTCTGCTTGTTCAGAGAAACCCCTCTCAGCGATTGCATAGGGTTTTCTCATGGAGAACCAGGTACGAATTCTTCATCCATCCCCGATAAATCCAAGTCCCTTGGTCACAGGTAATCCTAGGATGGCAGCCGCCACCGTTGATGCATTTTTCTTCCTACTGAATCTAGTGTGTTTCATGTGCAGTGCCCAAAGTGCGAGTACCCTACAGGTTTCTGCGCCCTCAGCGAGACGCCACACTTGTTCCTTCTCATCCTAATACATCATTTTGAAACGCGCACAATATGTTCCTAGAATCCTCTTTTCTATCCGGGAGGGTGGGTTTTTTTTGAACATGCTGTGTTCTCACATTATTTTTCCTGCAGTGTATTATTTGCTCTGCCAGAACACATGTACTCAAGATGCTCGGCCTTGCCATAACTGAATACACTAGTTTAATGGTCACAGTGAAGACAAACCATGGATATAAGTTCCGAGTTGGGTTCATGAACCAAGAAGATCGCTGCTTTTTTTATGGCCGAACTTGGATAAACTTTCTCAAGTGTTACAAACTGAAAGTTGGCGCACGAATGTTGATGGAAATAGCAGAAACTGGTCTCATCTTCACTGCGATCTTTCACCCCGACGTCGTTCCAATTGTTCATCCATGTTAGTTTTGTATCTGGTTCTTGCTTGTTGCCTCGATTACTTATTAATCCACCTATTCTATCTAACTAATCACAATTTAACTTTAGAAGTAGCAACGAATCTCTCACGAAGATGCTACTTCTAACTAATATTTTCTTATAATTGGTGGCACGTGTAGGTTTTTTCAGAGTTAAACAGTCCGCTCGTTTGTTACTCTGTAATAACTCGGCTGTTACTGATGGCACCGAAGTTGACTGGATCGACATCCACAAGTTCCTACACTTTATTGATCATCTTGAGGTCCTTGTGGGGCGTTTCAATGGTGGAAGGCCACGTGGGACGTGTGTGCCACTGCTGCACTCGTTGAACATGTCCAATTGTGTCGAGAAACTTATGGTACGAGCTGTTTTCTATTATATATGTTGTTCATAAACTATTGCTTATACACAGTTTTACAGCTGTTATTTTCTTGAAACAGGAACTGCCCAGTTCTATTGTTCCTATACAGATGCTTGACCATGGTCGGGTCAGACTTGCGCTTGGTCACAACATGATGTTTATGTCGACCTACTCAATTCCCCTTGGAGGTGAAAAGATACTTATTCATTGGTGGTCTCAAATAATGAAGGCCCGTCCATCTTGGAGAATAGGACAGAAGATTATGTTCATGCTTTTCCATGGCTCTAAAGCGAATATCCTGTTAATTGACCACGTTGCGACATGAAGCCGCTTTCAGAATGTTGTGGATGCGCGGGGTGGTGCCTGGGCCTTGTCCTGGGGCTTGGCGGCCTCACCTGTCACATCCTAGCTAGTCCATGCATTAGTGTGTTGCATCATGTTTAACTTTCATCAGAAATTTGAAATGGGGAAGACAGAACCCCCAGAACCCCTTTTGAATCCAACTAGGGCTTACTAAAATTATTTTCAATGAACCTGAAATGCCCTTCTAAAATGCTCATCACCTTTGCTTTGGTTCAGAGCCTCTGCCAAAAGTGGTGCACAATTTTCTAGGTCATCCTAAGGTTTTTGAATTAAATCATAAGTATTTGAGTTTGGGCATTTAAATTATATAAAATATTTCAAATGCCCAAATAATCCCAAACTAAAATGTTCCATGCTGGAAATATTCCAACTAAGGACCAGGTGCAGTTTGGTGAATTTTGGAGTTGTTTAAGTATTTTAGAAAGTCCACAAAGTTACGTAAAATAGAAAAAGAAAACAGAAATGGAAAACTTACCGGCGCCACCCAACCGCCCACCTGCTGCCCAGCCCAGCCGCCAAGGCCAAATGAGCTGCTTGGCTTGGCCAGTGTGGCAGTGTGCTCGACGGCGAGCACAAGATGCATGCCACGCAGCTGGCCGCCGCCGCTTCCTCACCGAGCTGCCGACGCTGATCACTTCCATTCTCTCCCCGAGCCCTCGACACCTCTCCTCCTCCCCAGCCTCCTCCCTCGCTTCCCACGCCATGGCCGACGCCACCGCAGCCACACTGCCGCCATAGTCGCCTCCGTCTCGCCCTTGCGCCATCCCATCGTGTCTAGGAGCTCCCCGCCTCCTCTTCCTCGAGCTAGCCGAGCCCCGAAGGCCACAGGGGCCCGAGTCCTCTGCAGACCGACTCGCTGACTCCGCTGCCGCCGGAGATCCCTTCGACGCCACCGCCGCACCAGCCTGGCCCCGATCCGCACCGGTTGCCTCCTCGAGTTCTCCGTGAGCCTAGCTACCTCCCCTCCTTTCCTTTCTCGCTCCCGAGCCTCAGAAGCGACTCGCACGGAGCTCACCTGCACGCGCCGCTGAGCTCGTCAGCCGACGTGCTCCCGCCATCCACCGTCACCCTCGGTGTCTAACATGCTCACCGCACCGCGTGAGCGCCTAACCCACCACTTCACGCACCTCACCGCACACCGTAGCCACGAGTTCGCCATCACCCAACTCCGCGGCCGCCAAGGTCGCCGCCGCGCCGCTTCCGCCACCCCGAGCCCAACTAACGCCACCAAGAGCTGCGGGTTGTTCCCAGCTACACATAGACGCCTCTTCGGCTCATTTGGTTGCCGGAACGCCAAAACCACTCCCGCCACGCGTCTGGCTCGCTGGGCGCTAAACGCCGCGAGTTGGCGCTGACTTTGACCACGGGTGGGCCTCGTTGACTCTCCCGAGCCTATGACAGGTGGGCCACCTCGCTAATTAACTTAGTTAGTTTAAACTAATTTTAATTAGTGTAATTAATTGTCGACATGCGGGACCCACCGGTCAGTTTGACCTGGACGTCCTCGTTGACCTCGACGTCATCCTCGACGATTGTCGACGCAAGAAATGAATTATCGAATTATTCTGTTATAGGAAATTCCGAAAATAGTTCAAACTTCAAAATTCATAGAAATTAATCAGAACTCCAAATGCAAAGATTTATATATGAAAATGATCAAAAAATCCATTCTATCCATTGGTAAAGGTTTCATGCATGATAGAACAAGTTAACCTTGCTGTTTAAGCAGATTAAGATAATGCACCTTTATGGCTATGTTAAATGAGCTAACATTTGAATCTTTGATTCAAATGAGTTCATCCCTTTTTGTTCCAGCTTGCATTAGGCCAACACACATTCATATTGCCATGTCATAGCATGCATCATATTGTTGCATATTGCCATGTGTGTTTATTTTCGGTGTGTCTTTCGTGATAGGTTCTGCCTCCGAGGATAATCCCGAATATCCGTCTGAAGGGCAGTATCCTACCACCACTACATCAGGCAAGCAACCCATTGATCATTCCGATACAAACCCATGTTCTCGCTTCGCTTTGTTTATCGCATTAAGACAACGCGATTCAAACTGTTGTGTGCTGCGGTAGTTGAACCCACTTCCTTTGCATGACCTGTCATTGCCACAAGAATTAGATGAAACCCACTAGTATGTGTAGGAGTTGATTGAGCCATGTTTGTGATTCCTACCATGCTATGCTTGCTATGCTTAGAGTTGTGTCAGTCCGCTCATCGGGATGATGAACTGGAGTGAAAGGTTGTGTCGGGTTCGAGAGTGAAAGTGTTGAACACGCTTTGGTAAAGGTATCGATGAGAGGCCATGTAGGAGTACATGGTGGGTTGTTTCATTGAAGCCGCCCCTAAGAACTGAGTTCTGTGTTTGTGATCCATGAAACAGTTACTACCACGCATTGGGCCCAAACCAATGGACCCTCTCGGCTTCTTAACCACCCTTGTTCTCTGTCCGGAGTTGCAACTAGTTTCGTGTTTGTAGGATATGTGTTGGAGGCCGTATGTAGCGCTGACCTTAGGGGTGGGCTATGATGCGGTAGATACACCGTGGCCCGTGTACCAATGCCCGCTTGGTATCTCGGGAACCCTGCACACATCGCTCGGGGCCGTAGTGGAAACCTCGGCCGACTCCTCATGGATGGAACCCGAATAGGCGATAAACCCGGACTAGGGACTTGAGTGTTTAGGTAGGTCGTGGCCGACACCCACGCTGGGCTTCCGCTGAAGGTTGCCGAGTACATGTCGTAAAACGGCGGTAAGTGGTGAGAGCGCAGTGAAGAAGTACACCCCGCAGGGTTAATATGATCTATTCAATAGCCGTGTCCGCGGAGAAGGACTTCTGGTTGCCTATAACAGTTCATAGACAAGTAAATGGATACTACTAAAAGCCTCAAGATAGTGTGAGTGTCATGGATGGCCCTCTCGTGGGTTGACGAGAGAGGATCCACGGTGGAGTATTGTGATGGTGATTAGTGGACTGCTTAAGCATAAATGCTTTTCAAGTGGTGTCACGAGGATAGCTTAGCCAAGAGTCAAAGCTGGCTTGTCAGCAAATAACTCCACCACCTTCTTGAGAATGTGCATGTATGATAGGATTCTCTAGAAGACTTGCTGAGTACCTCCGCACTCATGTTTGCTTAATTAATGTTTTCAGACGACAACACCGCCCTCCGATGGGTTTTATGTAGACCTTGACATCGACGAGTGAACTAGCCACCTGTGTGGTGATCCAAGGCTTGTGAAGGGCCACCAGAGATAGAAGGGCTTCAACAAGCTTTCTTTTCTTTTAGAGTCTCAGACTCAGACTAGTTTGCTTCCGCATGTGCTTGTATGTTTGTATGACTTGAGTGTTGGGTCATGTGACCCCTACCTGTATGGATATATAGCATGTATGGCTCCTGAGCCTCTTAAATAAAGTACTTTGAGTTGTAGAGTTTTGTTGTGATGCCATGTTGTATGTACTCATATCGGGCATATTATGTGTATGATTGAAATGCTTGGTATGAGTGGGATCCGACAAACTAGTTGTTTATCCTTGGCAGCCTCTCATATGGGGAAATGTAGTCTCGTGCTTCGAGCGATAGTAGTCCGCTACAGCCCGGTTCACCGGAGTCCTCGCTAGCCCAAAGACTACCGCTTGGACACTTGATCGGCCGGCATGTGTTTCACTTCGCCTTATGTCTGTCCCTTCGGGAAATGTCACGCGGTGATATTCGAGTCCTGCCTAGCTCGCTACAGCCCGGGATACCGGAGTCCTGTTAGCCCAAAGGCTACAGCCCGAATTCATACGCTGATGACCGACATGCTCGATGTGATTCATGTATGCCTGTCCCCATGGGTTAGCGCCGCTTTGGTTCACGACTAGCCATGTCGGCCCGGTTCTTTGTCATATGGATGCTAGCGACACTATCATATACGTGAGCCAAAAGGCTAAACGGTCCCGGCCATGGTAAGGCGACACCTGGGAATACCGTGCGTGAGGCCGCAAAGTGATATGAGGTGTTACCGCCAGGTCGATGTGACTTGAATCGGGTCCCGACAGCGCTGGCATCGAGCCGGACTGCCCGTAGGTTCGCTAAGCCAAACTGGTCGATGTTGAGTCTAGAAATGCTTTAGTTATATGTAGGGAATTGATTGTGGAGGAACGAAGGCTCTTTTTACTCCTTTACCTTATGCCCTCCGATCCGAGTCATCCTCTTCTCATTCTACGTGGGTATAGGACTAGGCTCTCTTCTCTCTATCGTGTTCACGTGTTACTAATCCGTAGTAACTTATAGGATTGTTGGTTACAGCCTCGCCAGTTTCTACTACTTTTAGTATGCTATCGCTTGAACCGTAACCTTGATATGATGTTGTTGAGTGGTTTTGCAATCTGATTTTGAATGTCTCAAATCTGTTTTGAGCATTTACAGATGTTATGCTGCCCGATTTTCCCTAGAAATTCTAATGTCTTTGCATTGTGGCTGTGCTTTCAGATGGCCACCCGTCCCCAGAACCAAGTGGTTCGTCTGACCCGTTGCATTGATGTGTGTGGTCACACGGCAATGTTGGTTCGGTGATGGTCGAGACCGTTACCGATGGTATCCCGAATATACCGCCGAGGAGCAGTTTAGAGATTTTAATCAAAGCCAATATCTGCACGGTCAGATATATCCATCTTATCCCGAGCTACCGAACCGCTTCCACTGTTCTTATGGACTTGGGATCACTATTGGGATGTCCGTGCAGATGCAGCCTACTCAATGATGACTATTATTCGAGCTGAACTGCCTTTGTGTGGCAACACCGATTTCGCTACATGCCAAGATCCTCCCCGGGCGCATGGTTACCTTCAGGGTATGTACAGCGACGCATCCCATGAGGACTCACTTCTTCGCACCACTACTGAGATGCTGGAAGACAAGGACCGTGAAAACCGGCCTTGCGATGGAGCTCTTTAATGCCCGCCTCGATCACTGGGCCACTCGACTGGTTTGCACCGCCGCCGCAAGCCGGATACATGGACATGAGGGACTTGTACCTGTAAGGGCTGGTCTGCCAGACTTTATGGAGTGGCGTGAGGTAGGAGGCATCACCTCCTCGTGGACCTCGCCTCGCCGCTTGTTGGACCACGCCACATCCGAAGTCCCTATGGTCCGCAAGCTCCACAGATCGCTCGCTTCCTGATGATCATGTTCCGCTTCCAGGCTTGGGTGGTGACTTTTATGAGGACTACTACGGAGCTGTCTGAGTTAGTAGTAGTATCCCTAGTATTGTAATAGTTGTATTTCCACCGTCCCGCGTGACCTGTGGAATATGACTTAGTGTGTATCATTCCGGAAGTGTAGAAAATAATGTATAGGAGTTTGGAATGCTTCCGATGAGATGTAACGCCTTTCACTATAGTTGTACTTCGCGGGCTTGTACTAAACTATGAATGGTGTGTATGACCGTTGGTATATATATGGCAGTTTTTATATTACCATGTCATACGGATGAACATCTCTGCATTCCGTGTTATCCATTACATTCCGCACTTCCTTGCTAAATTCTGCCATCCTGGTTTAAACCGTTGTTTTGTTTCCTAGGATGGTCAACACCCGCAATAATCCTGCTGCTCCGGAGCAGGGAAAAGCCAGCGCAGCTAGGAATGTAAATCTGCCTCAACCGCCATCTTTGGCCGAGGTTATGTTGGAGGCAGAACGCAACAAGCGTGAGACCAATCGCTTGCTGGAGCGGATTGAGCAAAACACCGCACGCCAGCCAAGGAATGATCTGGTGTCACTCAATGACTTTGTCAAGTCAGTATCCACCGGTTCAAATATTCCGCTGAGCCTCTCGATGCGGATGATCGGCTTCGCAAAGATCACCCACAAGCTACGCTCGCCAACGTGGCTGAAGCCGATAAGGTTACTTTTGCCGCTTATCACCTCAAGGCCCTGCTAGCCTTTGGTGGAGAATTATGAGGCTATGCGCCCGTTGGACAAATCACTACTTGGGCTGAATTCAGTGCCGCTTCCGTGAGCATCACATCCCGAAGGTCTCATGGATCGTAAGAGGAAGAGTTCTGCAACTTCACCTGTGGTAGACTGACCGTGGATACTTACAGCCGTGAGTTTGGAAATCTAGCACGTTATGCTCCTCAAGAGGTTTCTACCGACGCCAAGAAGGTGCAAGGTTCCGCAAGGGACTTAGCCCCGAAGCTTCGCTGTGATCTTCGTCTCGCACGAGTGCACTTCTTTCCGTGGTTAGTCAACAAGGCTATCGGCTGAAACCGGACACCGACTTTGAAGCTTCACGCAAGCACTCCTGTGACTTTGGTTCTTCATCCGCTCGATCTCGGCGCCGGTCTGGATTCCAAACACCGCTCGCCACCCAGTTCACTCCGAGGCCATCCTTTGAGGCGCCGCCCCAACCAGCAAGATGTACCGCCTAAGACTTATGGTGGCCCCGCTGCTAATGCTGCTCCACGCCCCAATATGATAACCTGTTTCAAGTGGAGAGACGGGCCACTACATCCGTGAGTGTCCCTGCAACAACCCCACCAGATCGGAAAGTCTGCTGGCCGTGGTAAGCCAGCAGAAAGGTGCTCTACGCTAAACCAGCCGCCATCGCCGTGGCCACGCCAACTATGTTTCAGCCGAGGAAACCCATGAGGATCCCAACGCCGCTCTCGGCGCCCTTGTTAATTGTCATCCGCAACTGTTTTTTTGATACCGAGCATCTCATTCATTTATTTCGAGAGCTATGCTCGATTGCACAACACCACATTCTCGTGACATGCACACCTCCATGGAAATTCAGACTCGGTTCTAGATGGCAAACCTCTAGAATAAGTCATGGAATGAAATTTTGTCGACAGATTAGTCTTTCTTGCATCTCTAATAGCTCTCAAGTCCTCGACATAAACATCATCTTGGGTATGGACCGGATGTCAGCCCATTATGCTAAGATTGATTGCTCTACTAGAACTGTTCAACTCACCCATCCTTCGGCAAGACAGCTTAATGTTTTAACCCGAGTGTCTAAGCGCCTTTACTCCTTAAATGCCAACCCCTTCCGCACCTCAAGATATTCCGTAGTCCGTGATTTTCCGGATGTCTTTCAGAAGAACTGCCAGTGTTCCACCGACAGGATGTCGAGTTCGTGATAGATCTTGTTCCCGAACCGCTCCAATTTCTAGAAGACCTTATAAGATGGCACCCCTAGAACTAGCCGAGCTTAAGAAACAACTCGATGAGTCCTTGCAAAAGGGTTTCATCCGCCCTAGTTCATCTCCATGGGCTTGCCCCGCCCTCTTCGTCAAGAAGAAGGATGGAACGGATCGGATGGTTGTAGATTACCGACCGTCAATTTGGTCACTATCAAGAACAAGTATCCGCCCCGTGATCAACGACCGTATGATCAGCTCGCTGGATCCTCGCCTTTTTCCAAGATGGATTTGAGGTTGGGCTACCATCAAATCAAAATCAAGAACGGGACATTCCTAAACGGCCTTTGTTACTCGTTATGGCCAATACGAGTACACCGTCATGTCCTTCGGATTAACCAATGCTCCAGCCACCTTCTCTCGGTTAATGAACTCAATCTTCATGGAGTATTTGGATAAATTCGTCGTGGTATACCTCGATGATATACTCATCTACTCCAAGAATGAGGAAGAACATGCCAACATCTAAGGCTAGTATTGATGAAACTTCGAGAGCACCGCCTTTATGCCAAATTCTCTAAGTGTGAATTCTGGTTACCGTAAGTGACCTATCTAGGCCATGTAATCTCCGGTAAGGGCATTGCTGTCAATCCCGAAGCGAGTTCAAGCCGCCCTGATCGGACTCCACCTGAATCGGTCAAGCAAGTTCGAGTTTCTCGGTTTAGCGAAGCTATTGCCGCCGCTTCACGAGAATTTCTCCAAAGTTGCTAAACCTCTAACCGAACTCCTCAAGAAAGATAAGAAGTTCGAATGGACGCCACAAAGGCGAAGTTCAGCTTTCAGAACTGAAAAGACGCTCGACATCTGCTCCCGCATTTGTTCCACCAGATTTTTCTAAGGACTTTATTATCTATTGCGACGCCGCGACAAGGACTAGGTTGCATACTCATGCAAGATCGCCATGTGATTGCCTACGCTTCGACAGCCAAGGCCCACATGAGGATAACTATCCCACACACGATCTAGAGCTTGCAGCAAGGGTCCATGCACTCAAAACCTGGCGACATTACCTTCTTGGTAATCGCTATGTAAATTTACACCGATCACCAAAGTCTGAAATACATCTTCACCCAACCGGATTTGAATCTCGTGCAAAGACGTTGGGTCGAGTTGATTACAGATTACGACTTAGGAATATCTTACACCCTGTGCAAAGCTAATGTCATGGCTGACGACTAAGTCGCAAATCTTATTGTAACAATCTGATGTTACAACAAAGTCAACCTTTCTCCACGAGGAATTTCGTAGCTTAACCTTCACATTGTTCCTCGAGGATTCCTTTCCACCCCGGTGGCGAAACCTACCTTACGGATCAGATCATCAAGGCACGTAAGGTAGATCCGGAATTTCCGCGATCAAGAGAAACATCAAGAAAGGAGTCGCAGATTGTTTCTCCATTGATGAACAAGGTGTTGTGTTCTTTGAGACCGCCTAGTGGTTCCTAAGGTGCGCAACCTCGAGGCGATTGATCCTTAAGGAAGCTCATGAATCTCCTCTCACCATTCATCCCGTAGTACTAAAATGTATCAAGACCTACGCCAGAGGTTTTGGTGGACTAGGATGAAGAGAGAAATCGCCAATACATTGCTAATTGCGACGCCTGTCGTCGAAAGTTAAAGCAGAGCATCAACGGCCTGCTGGTACCCTTCAACCTTTGGCTATTCCTGAATGGAAATGGGATAAAATCGGTATGGATTTCATTACCGGGTTTCCCAGACCAAGAGAGGGAATAATGCTATCTTCGTTGTCGCCGATCGCCTTTCCAAAGTAGCCCACTTCCTACCCGCTCGTGAGAGTATAACCGCTAGCCAGCTAGCTGATTTGTACATCTCTAATAGTGTCTCTTCATGGTGTTCCATTGAGATTAACTCACACCGTGGAAGTCTCTTCACCTCTCGATTTTGGGAAAGTTTCCAAATGCTATGGGAACTCGCTCTCCTTTAGCACCGCCTTCCATCCTCAATCAAGTGGTCAAGTAGAACGAGTCAATCAAATCCTAGAGGATATGCTTCGAGCTTCATCATCTCTTTCGCATGAATTGGGAGAAATGCCTTCCATTCGCCGAAGTTCGCTTATAACAATAGTTATCAAGCTAGCTTGGGCAAAGCTCCTTTCAAGTTCTTTATGGACGGAAATGTCGAACGCCTCTTAACTGGTCGAAACCGGGAGAGACAACTCTTGGCCCGGATATGATTCAGAAGCGTAAGAGCAGGTTCGCGTTATTCGTGAGAAATTGAAAACAGCCCAATCTCGCCAAAAGAGCCAATATGACCGCAAGCATAAGCCTATGGCTTATGAAATTGGCGAGAAGGCTTACCTTCGGGTTACTCCTTTGAAGGGAACCCATCGATTCGTATCAAAGGCAAGTTGGCTCTCGTTACATTGGACCCTTTCGCATTCTTGCCAAACGAGGAGAAGTTGCCTACCAATTGAACTACCTCTGATCTTTCCAGAGTCCATGATGTCTTCCACGCTTCCCAACTCAGCGTTGCTTCTCGGATCCTATCCGTGGAGTGGACCACTAAACGCTTGATCTCCAAGATAACCTCACCTATCGAGAATATCCCGCTCAGATTCTGATCGCCGAGCGCACCACTCGACGCCGTAATATCAAGTTTCTAAAGGTTCAATGGTCAAACCATTCCGAGCAAGAAGCAACTTGGGAAAGGGAGGATCGCCTTCGACTTGAGTATCCCACCTTTTTCAAGAACGGATCCTAAATCTCGGACGAGATTCTTTTGAGTGGGGGTGAGTTGTCACATCCTAGCTAGTCCATGCATTAGTGTGTTGCATCATGTTTAACTTTCATCAGAAATTTGAAATGGGGAAGACAGAACCCCCAGAACCCCTTTTGAATCCAACTAGGGCTTACTAAAATTATTTTCAATGAACCTGAAATGCCCTTCTAAAATGCTCATCACCTTTGCTTTGGTTCAGAGCCTCTGCCAAAAGTGGTGCACAATTTTCTAGGTCATCCTAAGGTTTTTGAATTAAATCATAAGTATTTGAGTTTGGGCATTTAAATTATATAAAATATTTCAAATGCCCAAATAATCCCAAACTAAAATGTTCCATGTTGGAAATATTCCAACTAAGGACCAGGTGCAGTTTGGTGAATTTTGGAGTTGTTTAAGTATTTTTAGAAAGTCCACAAAGTTACAGAAAATAGAAAAAGAAAACAGAAATGGAAAATCTTACCTGGCGCCACCTAACCGCCCACTGCTGCCCAGCCCAGCCACCACACCAATGAGCTGCTTGGCTTGGCCAGCAGCAGCAGTGCTCGACGGCGAGCACAAGCATGCGTACACGCAGCTGGCCGCCGCCGCCGCTTCCTCACCGAGCTGCCGACGCTGAACGCCCATCTCTCCCCCGAGCCCTCGACACCTCTCCTCCTCCCCAGCCTCCCTCGCTTCTCCCACGCCATGGCCGACGCCACCGCAGCCGCACTGTCCGCCAGAGTCGCGCCTCCGCCGCCCTGCGCCATCCCATCGTGTCTAGGAGCTCCGCCGCCTCTTCTTCTCGAGCTAGCCGAGCCCCGAAGGCCACAGGCCCGAGTCCTCCAGACCGACTCGCTCGACTCCCCGCCAGCCGGAGATCCCTTCGACGCCACCGCCAGACCAGCCTGCCCCCGACCGCACCGGTTGCTTCCTCGAGTTCTCCGTGAGCCTAGCTACCTCCCCCTCCTTTCCTTTCTCGCCCCGAGCCTCAGTAGCGACCGCAGACGGAGCTCACCCAACGCGCCGCCACGGAGCTCGTCAGCCGACGTGCTCCCGCCATCCACCGTCACCCTCGGTGTCCAACATGCTCACCGCACCGCAGAGCCTAACCCACCACTTCACGCACTCACCGCACACCGTAGCCTCGAGTTCGCCATCACCAACTCCGGCTGCCGCCAAGGTCGCCGCCGCGCCGCTTCCGCCACCCCGAGCCCAACTAACGCCACCAAGAGCTGCGGGTTGTTCCCAGCCACACATAGACGCCTCCGCTGCTCATTTGGTTGCCGAACGACTAAACCCACTCTCGCCGCCAGGCTCTGCTCGCCGCAGCTAAACGCCGCGAAGTTGGCGCTGACTTTGACCAGGGGGCCTCTGTTGACTCTCCCGAGTCTATGATGGTGGGCCACCCCGCTAATTAACTTAGTTAGTTTAAACTAATTTTAATTAGTTAAACTAATTACTCGACATGCGGGACCCACTGGTCAGTTTGACCTGACGCCCCTGCTGACTCGACGCTATCCTCGACGATTGCCGACGCAAAGAAATGAATTATCGGAATTATTCTATTATAGGAAATTCCAAAATAGTTCAAACTTCAAAAATTCATAGAAATTAATCAGAACTCCAAATGCAAAGATTTATATATGAAAAATGATCAGAAAAATCCATTCTATCCATTGGTAAAGGTTTCATGCATGATAGAACAAGTTAACCTTGCTGTTTAAGCAGATTAAGATAATGCACCTTTATGGCTATGTTAAATGAGCTAACATTTGAATCTTTGATTCAAATGAGTTCATCCCTTTTTGTTCCAGCTTGCATTAGGCCAACACACATTCATATTGCCATGTCATAGCATGCATCATATTGTTGCATATTGCCATGTGTGTTTATTTTCGGTATGTCTTTCGTGATAGGTTCTCGCCCCGAGGATAATCCCAATATCCGCTCAAGGGCAGATCCTACCACCACTACATCGTGCAAGCAACCCATTGATCATTCCGATACAAACCCATGTTCTCGCTTCGCTTTGTTTATCGCATTAAGACAACGCGATTCAAACTGTTGTGTGTTGCGGTAGTTGAACCCACTTCCTTTGCATGACCTGTCATTGCCACAAGAATTAGATGAAACCCACTAGTATGTGTAGGAGTTGATTGAGCCATGTTTGTGATTCCTACCATGCTATGCTTGCTATGCTTAGAGTTGTGTCGTCCGCTCATCGGGATGATGAACTGGAGTGAAAGGTTGTGTCGGGTTCGAGAGTGAAAGTGTTGAACACGCTTTTGGTAAAGGTATCGATGAGAGGCCATGTAGGAGTACATGGTGGGTTGTTTCATTGAAGCCGCCCCTAAGAACTGAGTTCTGTGTTTGTGATCCATGAAACAGCTTACTACCACGCATTGGGCCCAAACCAATGGACCCTCTCGCTTCTTAACCACCCTTGTTCTCTCATCCGTGAGTTGCAACTAGTTTCGTGTTTGTAGGATATGTGTTGGAGGCCGTATGTAGCGCTGACCTTAGGGGTGGGCTATGATGCGGTAGATACACCGTGGCCCTGTGTACCGAATGCCCGCTTGGTATCTCGAACCCTGCACACATCGCTCGGGGTCAGTAGTGGAAACCTCGGCCGACTCCTCATGGATGGAACCCGAATAGGCGATAAACCCGACTAGGGACTTGAGTGTTTAGGTAGGCCGTGGCCGACACCCACGCTGGGCTTCCGCTGAAGGTTGCCGAGTACATGTCGTAAACGGCGGTAAGTGGTGAGAGCGCAGGTGAAGAAGTACACCGCAGGTTAATATGATCTATTCAATAGCCGTGTCCACGGAGAAGGACTTCTGGGTTGCCTATAACAGTTCATAGACAAGTAAATGGATACTACTAAAAGCCTCAAGATAGTGTGAGTGTCATGGATGGCCCTCTCGTGGGTTGACGAGAGAGGATCCACGGTGGAGTATTGTGATGGTGATTAGTGGACTCTGTAAAGCGACAAATGCTTTTCAAGTGGTGTCACGAGGATAGCTTAGCCAAGAGTCAAAGCTGGCTTGTCTGCAATAACTCCACCACCTTCTTGAGAATGTGCATGTATGATAGGATTCTGTAGTAAGACTTGCTGAGTACCTCCGCACTCATGTTTGCTTAATTAATGTTTTCAGACGACAACACCGCCCTCCGATGGGTTTTATGTAGACCTTGACATCGACGAGTGAACTAGCCACCTGTGTGGTGATCCAAGGCTTGTGAAGGGCCATTGAGATAGAAGGGCTTCAACAAGCTTTCTTTCTTTTTAGAGTCTGATCAGACTAGTTTGCTTCCGCATGTGCTTGTATGTTTGTATGACTTGAGTGTTGGGTCATGTGACCCCTACCTGTATGGATATAGTTATGTATGGCTCCTGAGCCTCTTAAATAAAGTACTTTGAGTTGTAGAGTTTTGTTGTGATGCCATGTTGTATGTACTCATATCGGGCATATTATGGTATGATTGAAATGCTTGGTATGAGGGATCCGACAAACTAGTTGTTTATCCTTGGCAGCCTCTCATATGGGGAAATGTAGTCTCGTGCTTCCGAGCGATAGTAGTCCGCTACAGCCCGGTTCACCGAGTCCTGCTAGCCCAAAGACTACCGCTTGGACACTTGATCTGCCAGCATGTGTTTCACTTCGCCTTATGTCTGTCCTTCGGGAAATGTCACGCGGTGATATTCGAGTCCTGCTTAGCCTGCTACAGCCCGGGATACCGAGTCCTGTTAGCCCAAAGCTACAGCCCGAATTCATACGCTGATGACCGACATGCTCGATGTGATTCATGTATGCCTGTCCCCATGGGTTAGCGCCGCTGGGTTCACGACTAGCC